>WBMY01003645.1:905542-975853 GCA_013397315.1 Donacobius atricapilla
AGGTAAAGCCCAAAATCAGTGTGTCTGGGCCAGACCAAGGGTCTATTCAGCCCAACATCCCACTGCTTGTTCTGGAAGAGTGGATGTAGTGGAGAGAATAGACAGTCTGGAGGGACATTTTCCTGGCATCCTCCCATCTGGGTCCCAGAGCTTGTCTTGATGCTTAATAGCTTTTGATGGACTTTTTTTTCCTTCCTAGAATGTGTCTAATCACTTTCTGAAGCCTTGTAAAGTTTTGGCATGTCCAGTATCATCTTGTAATTAGTCTTCAGCTGAAGGACATGCTGTGGGTGGAGGTTTGTGTGCTTTCAAAGGCTCAGTCTGTGACACTGGGATCTGAGTCACGTCTGGGAAACACAAACACAGAGGCCAGCAGTTTACTCCTTATCATCACCTTGTGCCCCAGTGGGAACAGAGTCTCTGAAGTCTGAATTAAGTGGAACTAAACCTAGCACTAGCTGCATTGTCAGAGTTTGCCCTCAGCTCTCTGCTCTCTCCCTAAAAGATGTGCCATTCCCTACAAGCAGCACATCCCAGATGAAAACAAGCCACCAGGGTGAGCCACAATTGCTGTTTAGCTGCTTTAGATCAGGAAAAAACCCAAACCGCAGACTTTAACAAAGGTGCCTGTTGCACTGGGGTGAGCTGTGCCTCTGCCTGCCTCCGAAGTGAAGCACGTGTCAAGTTCTCTGCTGGGAAGGGCAGTCTGGTGAGGCCAAGATTTGCCACAGAGAAATGTGAGCAGCCCAGCAAAGCCTCATGACAGCCCCTCCTGCAGCCCCTCAGGCTGGCAGAGCCAGCTCAGGCTGTTCTTGCCCATCCCATCACCACAGCCAAGCACCAGGCTGGGGCTGTCCTTGGCTTCCCCAGCTCTGCTGGCACAGCAGCTCCCAGCCAGCCTTCCACGCAGCAGCAGCTCCAACCGGACATGCGCAAAATAAATCCCATTAAGCTGCAAACTGCATGAAGCAAAGGCAAATCAGCTGCAGCAATAACCGTGGACTCTCCCTGCTGGAGGCTGGAGACAGGGCGCAATGGGGCCCCCAGAGTGCCCAGTGAGGACACGGCTCCAGACGGAGCCAATGGCACCCGTGTGGCCCTGGGACGTCAGCATTGTGGCTAATTGTGATGAGCTATAAAATTCCAGCTGGGGATGAAGGTCCCAGTGCCTGCCAATTAGTCCTGGCATCCTGAAGACAGGCTGTAATGGGATTATTGAACCAGTCCTATTATGCACTAAAGTGTTCGGGGAAGCTCACCACAGTGCCTGGAGAGCTGCTGGGAGCAACGTGCACAGAGCTCCTGCTGGGAAGGGATGGAACCAGGCACCCACCCACCCTCCTCACAAAAGATAAACACTTTTCTTACTCCCTGGCTAAAACATTTATCATGCCAAAGGGGTTTGAGTCAGTGAATCTGGGCAGTGACCAAGATTTCGCTGTTGAGAATAAAAATGGATTTGTTTTCTATCTTGAACAACAAACCCAAAGAAGCTGCATCAGACCCCAGCTGAGAGCACTTAAAAGGCAGTGCTGGTGCAAGAAGCTGTTTGCTTGGCCGTCTCGCATACCTGTAATGGCAGGTATTTGTGATTTGGAGCTTTTTCCTTGGCAGCCCTGATGAGATTTCATGTTTATAACATTGTGGTTCAGGGTGTGAGGATGGGCTCCGCCTGCCAAAGGAGCCACTTGCTGTCTCCAGCTCGCAGAAGACACTTGGAGCCAGTGGGTTCACCATGGCAGGTGATGCAGGAAGCTTCCTGCAGACTCCTCGTCTCAGCAGCTGCCCAAAATACCTGACCCTCTGGCTGTGCTTGCTGCAGATGGAGAGATCTCTCTGTGATGCAGAGGAGGCCAGAAGTGCTGTTGAGATGACAGCAACACTGGCAAACCCCGGGCACGGACAGGTGCAGATGTGTCTGCTGTGAGTGCTGCCTTCCCCAGCACCTCCCCCAGTCCTTCTCCCTGCTAAACAAAGGCAGAGCCCACATCCGGCTGTGTGCCAGTACCACAGCCCACACAGTGCCCTCCTCCGCCCCTCCTGGAGCTCTGAGGGCACCAATCACCCCAGAGAGCCCCTGGCCTGATCTGGAGCTCAATTGTCACACAGTTCCCACCGCCCCTGTCCCCTCAGGGCCATCAGTCACTGCCTTTGGGTGACAGGCCAAAACGTGGCTCCAGTTTGCATGCTTGGCCAAGGAGATGACCCAGCTCTGCGCTGAGAGAGGTCATCTCCTGATCATGGCTCACTCAGAAACAGCTCCTTCTCTGGAGCAGGGACCTGGCTGTCAAAGGGCTCTTCACCTCCTCCGTGGAGGGATCCAGGAGCTTCCTGCTACTGCTCCAGCCCTTCCACTTGGCCCCATCCCCTCAGCAGTGCTGCTCCTGCAGGACTTGGGGACAGGAGCCCAAGCAAGCCAGGGATGGTGCCTGTCCTGGGCAGGACCATCACCATGGCAGAGGATTCCAGAATTGAATCAGACAACATTTATTAGGCAATAAAAGGTCAGAGAAAGTGGAAAATGAGTGAGGTGGGAGAGGATAGGTTCTGGGTTTTGTCTGCAGGAAGAATTAGCAGGACATGGTTTACAGAGATGAAAAGCCTTTTGATTATTAGAGCAATATTTAGTGGCTGCAGGAGAGGAAATGCTGCTTTCTCCCTGCTAAACACAGAGCCAGGACTCCTTCAGCTGACTGGGAGGAGTGCAGCCACCACAGCTGAGACTGTGCATCATCCAGGGAAAAGTTAGGAAAGGTCCTGCTGCCAGATCAAGGCTGCTCTGCCCACGCTGAGCTGCAGCCAGCCACTCTTTAAAGGCCTTCAACAGGGTCTCACTTTTATCTCCAGTCCATAAGGAGCTTTGCTTTTCTGCCTGGAAGCCTAGGCATGAGGTGCCTTGAGGTTGGGATTTATTTCACCTTTATCATCCTGGACAGACATCCCCAGGCTCCTGGGAAGGTCTGCATGAGCCATTTAACTTCAGCCAGCTCAGCCAAGATGATGTGCACATCTCAGAGCCCTGACAGATGCAGGGAATGCCCTGGGAGCTGCCTGTGACCCACAACTTGCTCTGCTGTCCCCACGAGGCCAAGCAACAGTGACAGCCCACAGCCACGCTCCAAACTGACTCTGAATCTGTCATTTCCAGTGCATTAATTCCTACTCATTATTGATCACCTTGTAACACGCTAGGACTGGGCTGTGCTCCACCAGCCCTGAGTTATGGAGCCATCAATGTCTGGGAGAGGAGAGGAGAGGAGAGGAGAGGAGAGGGATTTAAAATTTTTTCTTGTAAAGCTACACATCTTAAAGTAGACTTTACTCATGCAGGTATNGAGGAGAGGAGAGGAGAGGAGAGGAGAGGAGATGGGAGGAGAGGGCTCACCAGGTTGCAATCCTAGCACATCCACTGACAGTTCTTGCCTGCTCCTAATGGAGCATAACATGCACAACACAGCTGATCACTGTAGTGGATTCATAGGTGGAACACAGCCCTTTGTTCGTGCACTCCCAAGGTATCTGGGAGCCAGAGAGGAGAAGTCCAGGGCATATCAGTTGTTTATGTTTTAAAGATTTTAGGTTTAGCAACCAGGATTTATCCTGACTCACAGGTGCCCTGCAGGGTCCCCTGGATATTCTCAGCAGCTTTTGCTGCCTCACTGAACCTGCAGGCAGCAAGGGGACAGGGGTGAGGCTCAGTGCTGGAGAAACAGTACTTTGATTTCTTAAAAATTCGATGCTCAAGGGCTCAGCTCACACTCGGGACTCAGGTACAAGAGCCACAGAGGAGTGGCAAGCACTTCTGCATGCACCAGGGAGCAAAGGGATGCCAAACACAGACAAGGACAACAAGGACACCCAGTGAGATGAGGGGCTTGAGGCGAGCTGCCCAGAAAATATTGTGAGTTGCAATGTTGAGTGCACAGACCCACCGGCTAGAAAAGGGTTTCCCTCTGTCAGAGGAGCTGATGTGCCTCCAGATGACCTGTGTGAGACATGAGGGAGAATGAGGGGCTGGCTCTGCTCCCTTTGGGACAATCACCCCCTGCAACGCTGCTCCTGGCAGAGCTCACACGCAGCTCTGTGGCTGTTCCATCCAGGCAAAACTGCTCTTGCCTCAAGCAGCTGCTCAGCTCTGGACACCTGAACAAATACTCCAAGAAAGCAGAAATCTCTCTTTTGGGACACTGTGCTGATCAATGGCTGCGTGCACCAGCTTCCTGTAGGTAATATTAATAATTTTTGCTGTAAGTAGTTTTCATGAGCTGCAGACTGAGAAATGCCAGTCTCTTGCCTTCGTCAGAAACCAGAGCAGCTCTGCATATGCATTAAAACCCAGCACACGCAGTTCATCTTAAACCACCTGAACTTCTTGTTCTAGTGCAGTATCTGCCAGCATCCATCCACCCTGGGAGGTGTTACACGGCATTTCTCTGCTCAGAGCCCTGGTCCCTCAGGGCCTCAGTGGTTTAGATCATAATTCCTCAATAAGACACAAGCTGTTGGAAAAAAAAAAAGAGTAAACACACCATAAAAATGACAGGGAGCCTGTGAGCACATATGGAGAAAAGCAGAGCAGGCTCTTGGTTTCCCACCCCTGCTCTCCCAAGTGTCATGTTAAATTCCCAAACTGACTGCAGGCAAAGCCATCCAAAGCCCAGATGTTTTGCAGATGTTCAGTGGGAATTGTTCTTGTGCCCATGCTTCCATCACAACATTTTCATCTTTAGAGGCTCTTAATTAGGCACTTCATCTTTTGCCAAAGCCTGTTTGGTTTCACAGCCTGCATGTTGGGATGGAGCCACCCTGGGTGAGGAACCCCAGCAGTCCTGTTCCCACAGGACCATTCCAGTTCCCTCTCTAACCTCTGTGGAAATACACAGCCGCACATCCCCCCAGCAGCCCAATCTGCTTCCCAAGTCATTTATTTGTAAGGGACTTAGCAGCTGGCTTAAAACTTCCCTTTTTGACTCTGTAACTCTAAAGCATCGATGTTATAAACAAATGGCAAAACCTCAAACCTCTGGGCAGAGGCTCCTCCTTTGGGGGGATCCCCTCTGCAGCCAGGCTTTCCTCGGGGCTTCCCTAAAAGAGCACGGGGCACCTGCAGAGCTCCGGAGGGCTCCGGAGGGCTTGCACAGCCTCTCTCAGCCCATGCAGGAGAGGGGGTGGCCATGTCCCCTTGTCGCCAATGTCCAGCCAAGGAGGGAAAGCGCAGCGATGAGGCCGGACCTGAAGCATCACAGGGCTCCTGAGTGACTCAGAGGAGGAGCAGCCAAACAGAGCTCCCTTTATTGATTTATTTATAAAGAATGAGATATTAATGCAAGACCTGTTGTTTGAAGAGGTTTCTCCTCGCTGTGCCGGGAGAGAAGCCCTGCAGTGAGGGGGGAGGCGTGTGTGGAGTGCTAATCCCTGCCCGGGCCCCTCGTCCCCGCCTCACTCCATCTGTTCCTTTGGATGATTCACCGCGACTTCTCAACTTCTTATTCCCCTTTCCCCACCCTGAGCAGGGAGTAGCTGGCAATTAAAATATTAGCAGGGGGGAAACACTTCATAATGCATACGATTATTTCTTAGTCCGAGGAATTTTAATTAGCTGAACGCATGGAAGACCAAGTTTTGCCAGTCAGACCCCAGAGCCTGATGCTGAAACCTCACTGGCTGCCTCCTCCTGCCTACAATGTGCCTGAGATGCTCTGTTATTGCTGGGTCAGAGCTTGTGCCGCCAGATTTTCCCGCAGCTTTATTATTATTTTTATGTTTTGAGTTTTACAATACACAGGCTTTACAGCAGGGTACTTTTTGTGATGGTTTTTTACCTTGGCTTTGTTTTTTTGCTCAGGATCATAACAAGGTGATGGGATTTATGGGCAGCTCTGGGTTTTCTGTTACAACTTTTCTTAGCAAGATCATCACTTTTGCCACTATCCTTGCTGGCCTTTTTCTCTGGCTTTGGTTGTCCCCAAGAGTCACAGCCCACATTAGTCTCCAGCTGTTGTTCAAGCAACCCAAGCAGGGATCACACAGGAGCTATTGCAGCTAAATAAAAGTTTCAAGAGCAGCAGGGTTTTACAAGTCTTCTGAGCTATTTCTGCTGTGATCTGTTAACATCAGTTTGAGCAAAGCCCTGCTTACTGTGGACAGTGGCAAAAGGCATCCTTGGCTAGAGGGCTAAGGACTAATGCAGCAGTCCTGAATGACCAGCTGGGGACTGAGAAAGCAGCCATAAGCAGCACAAAGCCAGGAGGTATAAACTGGAGGGTAAAAAATATAAAAAGAGCCAGGGTATTATTTCTTAATGATGCCAGCCCAGCATTCAGGTGAGGAAGGTGTGAGCCAGCTCCAGCGTGTGCCCGAGCTGCTCCAGGAGGAGCCGCCTCATGACAGAGGAAGCAAAGGCTGCACCCAGGTGTGAACTTGGGTCTGCGATTTTGGGGACAGCAGCCGTGAAGGCTGAGGGATCCCCCGAGGCCATCAGGGATGAACCTTCCTGCAGTTTTCTTGTGCAGGGAAGCAAAGAGCATCCTTCAGCTGAGATCATGGTGAGAATTTGGGAGTCTCTGCCAGGCAGCCAGCAGCCTCTGCAGGCTGAGTCTGGATCCAGCCCCATCTCAGAAGCAGGACTCTCAAAACACAGCCTCGTCTGCGTTTTGCTGTAACTGGGCTAATGAGATTCACCCACCAGCCCACATCCCCAGCCACAGCGTGAGGAAGAAGACCCATCAGAAATCTTTACCCCTCGATTTTGTGGAGTTAACACTTGGTCTTTGTGGTTTTATTTAGCTGGAGTCCCAGACTGGGCACCAAGGGACAAAGGGATGCTGGTCCTGCAGCCGTGCTCCTTCAGCATCTCTCAAGGAAGGACAAGGGCCACAGGTCCCTTTCCACACCCTCATTTCTGGCAGCTTGCAGAGATGAGGACATTTCAGTGCTTTTGCTTACACTCTGCAAACATTGCTCCACGTTTGAGCAAATACTGGATTTTTTCCCCTCACGGGAAAATTCCCAGTTGCAATGTGGTCTGTGACAGTGCTGAGGCTGCTGCAGAGTCTGGGGGTGTCCCTTACAAGGGTGCATTTCCTCGAGCCATCTTTTATCTTTTGATAAAAAGGTAGCAAGCAGGAGATCATTATCTGGCAAGTCCCTCCCTGGAAAAGACCAGGGAGGAGTGCCTCGGGGTCTACAGGGGTGGCACAGCCACTTGACAGGCAGCCTGCAGGCAGGGCTGACCCTGTCTGGGATGGGGCAGCTTTGCTCTACCTCCTCCTGAGCTTCCCCAAGCTCTGCTCCCTCCAGTGTAGCTTCTCTCACCAGCATCCCCCCCTTCCTTACCAATAAAAACTAAAAAAAACCCCACCAAACCCAAAAGAACCCCCCCCCCCCCAAACANTAAAGAAAGGAGGAATTTTTTAGATGATCCAATTGCAGAGGCACGGAAAGCCTTTCCCATAAGCAGGATCTCTCCTCCTCCCAGCAGCCAGGGCATGGCAGGGCTGAGCCTGCCCTCTGGCAAGATGAGAAATTGTTCAGTGGGCAGTGTAAATAGCTCAGCAGCGTTATCTCCCGTGTCTGAGTGCCCTGTCCATTCCCTGCTAATTCCCAGGGGTCCCGTGCTGAAGCTGGCTGCTGGAAGCCAGTGTAGGGACACAACCCCGAGTGGGCTGCACACATATTTCCAGAGCCCCTCAACCAGGGAGGGAGCTCAGTTTGCAGTAGAGAAGGTTGAGGGGAGATGCTGGGATGTTAAACCCAGCTCCAAGAGCAGGGTAAATGGGAGGGATTAAAAACAGGGGAGGCAATATTGATCAGCAGTGGCATTGAGAGAGCTGGCCCTGCCTCAGAGCTGGGAAGGATGATCTCTGGTAGTCCCATCCTATGAAATCTACCCGTGGAAAATAAAAATAGTGACACCCACCTGAGATTCATGGGCAACACGTAAGCAAGGTGTTACCACCACACTATAAAAATCTCCCTCCCCAGAACTGCAACCAGCCAGGCCACCAAGATATTATTCCATTATGTTTGGGAGCAAGATGAGAAATCTTGTATGGTTTCCCAGCGAGGGACAAAGCAAGTAGGGCTGTTTATTTTTTTTCTAGCAGAGCCACAATAAATGCCAGAGGAGGAGGGGGCCAGCCTTTGCAGGCGTTGGGCAATGTTGGTGGGAGCAAGGGATGCCGATGGAGCAGGGCTGAGGCCATCTCCTCCCCATGCCAGGTGACTGCAAAACACAGCTGCTGCAGGACCAAAGCCAAGCTGGGCTGGTGCAGTGCAACTCAAAAATTTTATAAGGAAAATGACGCCTCCAGCTTTAGCAGAGACTTGAAGGGAAATCTCAAAGGGGTGCTTGCTATCAGCAATAAAAAAAAAAAAAATAAAAAAAAAAAAAAGAAAGAGGGCAAGGAGGATGTGGGATAGAAGCAGAGCTGCGGGCACTCTGCAACTTCCACTTGGAATTCATTTTTCCCTGTTGGAAAGACTCAGTCTGGGCCAGGCATCTCTGTCCTTCATCCCACAGGGGAGTCATAGCAACCCAGGAGGAACAGTGGCTGTCCTCAGCAGCTTGTCGTCAAAATAATAATTAAAAAAGCGGTAGAAAGCAATCAAAACTCAGGTGAGTGAGGTGAATTTCATATCAGGTAGGAATTTCTCATGGTTACAGTTTGCTTGCTCTAATGCCACCCTCATAAAAATGAACATTTTTTCCTTGGGAATATTTCAAGATTGATGAAAAAATATGAGTTTCCTCTGGGAGAAAGGGTAGGAGAGCCAGAGACATTCGCCTAGTCCCATTTCTGCCTTCAGGGAGAAAACAAAATTAATGGGCACCGGTTGAGCAGTCACACGTTGAGCTGAGAAACCCCACTGAGCTCTCCTAAAGCTGTGCTGAATATCTCCTCCCATGGAAAAAAAAAAAATCTGATATTGCATTTCACCCCAATTCAGGTACAAAAATGGCTTCAAAATCACATTCTTGTGTATTGGGTGGGGGTTCATGTCCCAGCTGGCAGCAGATGCATTCTGTCAGCAAGACCTCTGCTCTCTGCAGCGTGCCCTGCCCAGCCTGCCCCAGTGTCACCCGTTTAATTAGCTGCTGTTCCCAGTGCCTGTAGCTCAGCTTAACTTCATGTGAACGAACCCTGCTGCGCTCCTGCTTGCACCAGGGAGAAATCAGTGCCTTTGTCTCTGTTTTGTTTTTTTTTTTTTTCCCTAGACTTCACGCCTGGCAGAAATTACAACTCAGAAACTGAGCCCACCCGTCATATATGGCTTGGTCACTCAATCTTGTCTTTTATCTAAGGAGAAAAACAGGGGGAAAAAAAGGGACCTCAGGGAAATGAACCCTCCACTGAAGCTTGATGTGCAGCTTTCCAGGTTGCTGGAGTGTGTCTGGGAGCAGGGTTAATACCCATCAGAGGGATTTCATACTGATCAGAGGGAAGAGCACCCCCACCAGATGCAGGAGGGGACAGAGAGGGACCAGAAGGGGGCCAGATGAGGCAAAACCCATAAAGGCTGGCTGAAAAACCTGGGCTTCAGGCTCAAAAAGAGCAGGCTGTAATAAGGAGATAATGGGAAAAGTGATGTCAAGAAAGGGAGGTGCCCGTCCTTCATCCTCTGCTGGTCAAGGCAGGGTGGACTGAAGCAGCAGCAAGAACATTTGGGGCTGGACATCAGGGAAACCCTTCCAGGACAGCAATCAAACCTGGGGCAGGCGGGCTGGGGAGAAGGCCATGCCAGGTGTCACTGTCACTGTGGGCAGCAGCCCAGCTGCATTCTCTGTCCCTGGGCAGGGCAGGGGGAGCTGATCCTGTCTGGACACGTGGCTCTGGACCAGACAAACTGCCGAGGTTTCAGTGGCTCCATTTTCCCCTGGGCCAGTCCAGGGCCAGCCCCTGCCTGACTCCTTTGGGGATACATTTACAGTCCCGTACATTTACAGCCACTTTTTGTCACTTTGCCACTTGATTTCCCAAATGGCAGCAGCACCCACCCTCAGATCGGATACCCAGTTGGATTGGGCACCCAGACACCCCTCCCAGGAAGGGAGCTGGATTTACTGAGCTGCAAGACAATTTCTGGGTGCATTTCTGGGTGAGCCAAGGGGCTGGCAGTGTGCACGGCAGGGGGACAAGGACAACTGCCTGCAAATTTTTCAGACAGGAGGGGGAATCGGAAAAATACCTCAGAAAGGTTTGCTGAAGTGGGATTTTTCTTGATTGGCCCCATGAACTGGATCAGGAATCTCAACTAATATCAGAGAGCATAAAGTGATCTCTTTGCATACATGACCAGAGTCTTCTCCATAAAGTAGAAGACAGGTGATATTCTTTTTCCCAAGAAAAATTGCAGCTCAAATGGGCTAGACTGCATCTACAGGCTGACCTGCATCTCCCTGCCTGCCACAGCCATGTCCTGCTCCTTTCCCAGGGCTCAACCAGCAACCAAACCTGCCCCAACCACAGCAAACCCCCCTCCCCATGGCAGTGAGCAGCAGTGACCTCAGGGACAGGGTTTCATCTCTCTCCCAGGGTAGAGGAGGGGAGCGGGAGGGATGTGCAGGAGGGGGTAACCCTGCTGCTATGGAGTTTACCAGCTTTTTATGGTGTCTGACTTTTGTCATCTGCAAAGCTATCAGCTGAAAACGTCAAATTAGTGCTGTTAGTCCACTGCACAGCTCTTATCTGCGTCTCTCAGGATGGAAGACACTTCAAGATGATTATTGTTCCCCACTGCTCCTGAAATGAAATTGGCCCTCCCAGAGTGCTAAAAGGGAACCGAGAAATTGTTTGCCTGAATTTGCATGAAAAGCCCTGGAGACATAATGAAAGCGGGTGACAAGCCCAGTGTCACCTTCTGCCAGCTAAATGACAGAGGGATAATTTCCTTTGTTTCTGCTTCACTTTAGGGCCTTGCTTCCCTCTCCTTCCCTTTCCCCTGGCCTGTCCCCAAGCCCCTGAGCCCCATGACTAACACGGGGCTGCCTCTTTTGGAGCCTGGAGGATATTTTCCCACTGAGGAAGTACGGTCTGTCCTGCACGGAGATCTGGACCCTATTCCCAGCACAACAACAGTGTCCTTGTGCTCAGGGCACAGCTCTCCCACCTTCACCCCAGGCATAAAGTAGGGTCCCCCCTGTTCTGGAACCTCCCATCCTGCTGTAGCTTTTCCCCAGTTTAGGAAATCCTGCACACTGCAAAGAGGTGCAGTGACACAACTTCAAGTCCCGGCCATTGCAGGTTTGATATTTTCCTTTTGATCCACCTATTTGGCTGTGAGAAAGCAAAGCAATGTGGTCCCTCCGGACAGACTGTGTGTGTCCAGGGCTCCTCCTGACTGCCACAGGACCATCAGCCCGATCCTGCTACACCCTGGATGGGGCAGGAGCATAATGATGGGGCTCTCTGGTAAAAACCCCACAGCATCAAGGAAGGCAGTGCTGGGGAGGGGCTCCTCGCTGGGCTCAGGGCAGCATTTCAGCAGCACCTCCTGCAGTGCCCAGATGGGGCTCCAGATCCAAGGGCTGGCCCAAGCGTGCTCATCCATTTGTGTGTGTGCTTGCCCAGGCTGGGCAGACAGCTGGCTCAGGGAGAGCTGCAGCCAGCTTCCAGCAGGGAATTTGCTCACAAGTCATAGTTTGTGAAATTGCTAATTCCCACCAGCCTTGTGGTGTCTGCTGCCTTCTCCCCCCACTGTTGGATATTCCTTGCCTTGCGGCTTTCCTTTGTACTGGGAGCACCTTTTGATATTTCATACTCCAGGAGGAGGCCTGGCAATAATGATGCAAACAGGCACGAAAGCTCAGAAACTCAAAGGAGAATACTGAGATCACAGAAAATGTGAATAAATGTAGAAAGTCGTGGTGTGTTCAGTTTGGGTTTGCTTTGTCAGGGCAGTGCTGAGCCATCTCCACCCTGAGGACTGTGGAAGCTGCTTTCTGAGAGTCCAGCCTCATTGGCTCCTCTGTTCCCAAAACTTCATCCAACATGGTTTTTCCCTTTTCTGCCTCCAGCCAAAGGACTGCTCGAGCACCAGTACAAGCATCTGTATGGGTGGAAATGCCTGCAGGTTCAGGGAAGAACTGAGCTGCAGAGACCTTAACCCACTTTGTTTTGATTTTAATTCATACACAAAGAAATGTCCTGGAGGCAGGACCAGCTTAGCTGGGACCTCCTCCTGAGTTTTCTTCCCCTCCCATCAGCAGGGGCAGGCAGACATGAGCCCTGCTCAGCAGATGTGTGGAATAACTGTTTCAAAGATGGAGAGTCCAGCAGTGAACCCCAAAACGGGCCCCAGGGCGATGCCAGGATGGTCCCATAGGATGTGCCACCATGGGGACCGAGTGGGACATCACCATATCCATTTACTGTCCCACACCGGGCACATCTGCCCCAGCAGAGCAGCACCATCCCCTTTCCCAGGTGACATCTCCCGGGTGGAACGGCAGCAGACACAAAGTCCCACGGGGCGTTTCCTTCAGGTCTGTGCCTGCCTTTGACTCCCTGCAGCAGGTTCTGCCCGTCTGTACCGGCAGCATCCGTCCCTGCACTGCGCCATGGGCTGTGGAGCACCTCACGCAGGAGGGAGCACAGCCAGAGTCACACGAGTGTCCTCATGCTGCTGCCTGGAGGAACCCTGCTGACACATTTTCCCTCTTCCCCACTTCCCCACCTCCAGCAGTGGGAGTTTTCTCGCTGCTTCTCCTCCCACAGCCAAGCGAAGGTGGCATGTTGTGTAACAGGAGTCCTCAGGAAGGGAAACTGAGTCACAGCAGGGCAGCCTGGGGGACAAGGGAGGGCAGTGAGTGAGCCCAGCTCACCTGGGGATCCGTGGCCAGAGGAGCCCTCTTGGAATGGGGGCTCAGGCACAGCAGGAGCCTCCCTGCAGCAGAACTCGTTGCCATGGCGGGGAATAAATGCGCCCGGGGCGAGACAGGAGGATCTGTAAACAGTCATCATAACCCTGGGAAGGCTTCTGTGCTCTGGCTGGCTGTGAGGGGAAAAAATCAGATGGAAAAATACACAGCTGGGAATTAGGAGGGATCTTTCAGAGTCAACAAGGACTGGTTACAGGGTCAGAGAAGGAAGCTTGCATGTCAGTGGTGAAAGAAAGCAGCAATTACAATGGGAAAATGTACATATGTATATATGGCCAAGGAAAAACAAATAGTGGTGCTTATGTTATGGAAGATACGAGATGTTAAGAATTCAAAAAACAATGAAAATACGAGGGGAAAAGCATACCCAGATGGGCTAAGGGCAATAAGAACGGAGTTTTTAAAATTGTATTTGTATTGTTACAGACAAATGCTTAATAGAGATGACAAAATTGCTAATGATACATAACAGGCAGAAACAGGCAGCAAATATTTCTGTTTGGTATTTGGAAATGAGCAGGCAGCTATATTTGTCTCACGTCAAGCTGCTGAAGCACTTTCTAGTTCATTAATTATGTGGCCTTATTAAATATCATCTGCCAGGAACAAACACTGGAGAAGTGGTAGGCCAGGGTGCCTCAGCTCCCATGCCCCGCCTGAGCCACATCCTGGAGTGAAGCCCAGAGCCAGGGATGCTGCAGGAGGTAAAGGTGAGCTGGCTCCTGCAGAGAAAACTGGGGGTGACCCAGATCGGTGCTGCCTGCTCAGCCTGGCTTTAATCCTACGCAAAGTAAAAGACAAGCTGATGTAAGATTCAATTAATAAAGAATTAAAGGATAGAAATCTAATTAATGCCAGTCCACATGGTTTATGGAAAACAATGTCTTGTCAAACAAAGCTGGCTCATTCCGTGGTGGGGTGATGTTGGGTGAACAGAGATGACTGCAATGCTGCACCAAGCCACAATTCCTGGGGTCTGGCTCCGAACTGGAGGGTGCCTAGTCCCCCAGAACTGAGGCTGGCAGACTGTCAGCAAAGGGAGTGCAGTTGGGGTGAAATGTGGACTTGGAGCAGCTCACAGCCTTGCAGGGACTCTCCCCCTGCCCAGGCTCACCCCAGCTCCTGCCCCGCTGGCAGACTGGGGCTGTGGTGACACACAGGGACCCTGCTGCCACCCCCTCAGCTCCTAATGGTTGGAGCTTCCCGTGTTAACTGAGGCAGAAGAAGACCCTTGGTGGCTGTCCCACCTGCAGGAGGAGGTACTCTGGCTGTCCCCCTTGAGGATGTGTGAGGTGAAAAGACCTCACCTCAACTCCTGCTCTTTGCACAGTCAGCCCACCAGCTGGTTTCCCCCTTTTTCTTTCTTTTTAATTTTTTTTCATAATTCCCTTGTTGCTTTTGTGCTGATTTCTTTCTTCCCCTCTGTTTTAATCAGGGATAAGATTTTGGAGGCAAAATAGACCCACAGACAAGGCACAAGGAAGGGGATAGGCATCTGTGCCACATCCAGCGGTGCCCTGCACATCTGGTAATTGGCCCTCCGATGGGCACTGGGCAGGCATCCCCCCCCCATGCCAGGGACAGGGGAATGTCATTCGTATTTCTCCCATGCAGCTCACCATGCTGCTTTCACTCCTGAGGATGCATTACCCTTAGAAGAAGTGCAAAGATGTTCGGCAAAGGCAGGTCCCCAGGTACCTGTCGCATCACCTTGAGACGCAGCACCAGATGGGGGACTGCGAGAGCTGCCTTCGGGGAGGGCTTGGAAACTCTCTTTACCAATGGGAAGGACATGGAGAGAACAACTTCTGCTCCAGGCAGGTGAGCAGAGGGAGGAGGGAACACACCGTGGACATCCCAGCACCGCGGTGAGCTCTGCTGCCACGAGCCTGGCCGGCCATGAGCCGCAGGAGGCCATGTCCCTGTGAGGGAGAGGTGTCCCTGTACAGGAGGGATGTCCCTGTGCAGGAGAGGTGTCCCTGTGAGGGAGAGGTGTCTATGTGAGGGAGAGGTGTCCATGTGAGGGAGAGGTGTCCCCATACAGGAGAGGTGTCCCTGTGCAGGAGAGGTGTCCATGTGCAGGAGAGGTGTCCCTGTGCAGGGAGAGGTGTCCCTGTGCGGAGGGGGTGTCCCTGTACAGGAGCGATGTCCCTGTACAGGAGAAGTGTCCCTGTGCTGGAGAGGTGTCCATGTGCAGGAGAGGTGTCCCTGTGCAGGAGGGATGTCCCTGTACAGGAGAGGTGTTCCTGTGCTGGAGAGGTGTCCATGTGCAGGAGAGGTGTCCGTGTGAGGGAGAGGTGTCCCTGTGCAGGAGAGGTGTCCCCATACAGGAGAGGTGTCCATGTGAGGGAGAGGTGTCCCTGTACAGGGAGGATGTCCCCATACAGGAGAGGTGTCCCTGTGCAGAGGGGGTGTCCCTGTACAGGAGGGATGTCCCTGTGCAGGAGGGGTGTCCCTGTGCAGGAGGGATGTCCCTGTGCAGGAGGGATATCCCTGTGCAGGAGAGGTGTCCCTGTAGAGGAGGGATGTCCCTGTGCAGGAGGGGTGTCCCTGTGCAGGAGAGGTGTCCCTGTACAGGAGGGATGTCCCTGTGAGGGAGAGGTGTCCCCGTGCAGGAGAGGTGTCCCCGTGCAGGAGGGGTGTCCCTGTGCAGAAGGGGTGTCCCTGTGCGGGCTCTGTGTCCCCAGGCACAGGGAGGTGTCCCCAGGTCCGTCCGCACCAGCTTTATCCGCCCCCAGCTCAGCCCCTCGCAGCCTCATCGCCATTCCGTGTCCTCGCGGCGTCTCCTGACACTGGATCATTTACAATGCCCAGGAGGCAAATACAATGACTCATTATTATTAGTTAATGAAGCATCCAAGCACTAAACCCACAGTCTGCCGAACGGATAAAGAGCTCAGGCTGGATCCGATTTAGCACGCATCTCGCTGGCTCCTCGGGCAGCGATGGAGCCGCCGCCTGCTGCAGCCCCCGGGCCCTTCCCACCCTGGATGCGGGCAGGAGCGGGCAGGGAGTGCGGCCGGGAGCATCCATCCCGCTGCCAGAGCTGGGGAGCGCTGCTGGCTGCTCCCGCGGCGCCGCCTCGCAGAGCACAGACCGCCAGTGGGGCAGGCACTGCTGTCCCCCTCCTGCAGGGGCAAATCCCCGACACAGAGCCGGCTTCAAAGCCACCAGCCTCAGGGGACAAGGCCCCCCAGGGGACAGGGATAGTGCTCTGTATTTCAAGCCTGCACCAAGGGGTCAGCGTGGGGCGAGGGCAGGGGGAGGCATGAAGGACATGACACGTCCTTGGCTGGCAGCACGGATAATGCAGGATTTCTCAGGCTGCATCTCCCTTCCCAGAAGAATAAATATTTGATAACAAATTACTTTGAAGATAATCCACTTAATCCTTTGCCATGTCTCCAGGTTTCAATATAATTAAAGTGTGATTAATGTTCTAAAGAAAAACGAAAACCCCATGCCTCTTCTTGTCCCCTCTCCCGAGGCTGCAGGGATGGGCTCAGTCCATGACAGGGACGATGGAGTCCTACCAAAATCACTGCTGGTGGCCAAGTAAAGTCCAGAACTCGACCTACACACATCCTGCATGGCTGCAACCACCAGGCTTGGAGCAAGGACAGGCAAGCCAGATGTGCTTCTGGCACCGGGAAGGGCTGACACAGGCATGCACTTCCCAGGAGCTGCTCACAGTTCCTATTCTCCACCAGCCTCTCACTTTCATTAGCCCTTGTCCCCTGCTCAGGGCTGCTGATGTCCCTCTGCGGTCCCAGTTCAAGGCTGTGGTCTGCAGAGCTGGCAGGATGCTCTTCTGCATCTCCCAAGGGCTGATGCAGCTCCAAACCAGGACTTTCAGATCCTCAGCCCCTTAACCCCACCTCCACAGAGGCAAAAATATATTATAGTGGCATTTTGGCATGGATACACACGTGACAGTGCAGAACTGTGTGGGCTGGGGAGCAGCACAAAGGGGAGATGTGTGGGCTGTGCCCTGCTGATAGAGTGGGATCACCTTTCCACTCCTCAAGCACTGAAAACGGGGTTGAGTCAGTTGATTAAAAATAGAGAGTGAGGGGAGGTGTGAAAGCCGTGGGGGAAAAAAAAGAGGAAAACAGGAGAAAAATAAAGAAAAGCCAACCAACCTAAGACAATCTGCATTTGCCTCCCCAAAGGTCCTGGAGCTGGGAGGTCGGGGCCTGGCACTTGGGGTATTTCAGAGCTGGGATACCTGCAGGGAGCCATGGTGACATCTCCCTGGTGCTCCCAGATGGGGCAGCACTGGTCGCCATGGGGGTGGTGGCAGCTCTGACTTGCCAGAGCAAGCAGCACACAGCACACAGTGAGGGATCTGAGGGAGGGGTGGGGGGTGCTGGCAGCAGCTGACACCACTGGAGTTGGAGGACAGGACCCTCCCTCTGCTCTTCACTTCCCAGCACAGCTATCGGGGACTCAGATATTCAGAAACACCACGAGGTGCATCCTTCATTGCCAGCAGTGTCCCTTGTCCTGGAGCTGTTTGCAGCAAACCCAGGCTAGATTTTCTGGATTTTGCTGATCAGTGTTGAATGAAGTTCCCATAGACCATCACCATAACGTGTCTGGGGCAGCACAGGCAGAGCTTGTCCCAGCCACGTGTGTCCCTTACCATCAGGGCAGGGCAGGGGAGAGGAAAGAGGCAGCCCTGGCTGCTCACACTCATATATTCCACTCCCCTTGTGGCAAAGCTGCTTTCCCAGCCAGCACTGGGTGGATGGATGTCGCTGCACGCAGCTCTGCTCTTGGTCCTGCATGACTGGTGCCACCACCTTGTCATCCCCGGGGAATTCCCCAGTTCTGAGGCAGCTCCTTTCAAGGCTGGGCGCTCTGAAGAGTTCCCAGCTCCAGCACAGGCTGAGGGGAGACAGATGAGCAGCCACAGTGGTAGAGCTGAACTGGGGTTGATCCTGCCTGGGGACATTGCAGCATATCATAGGCATGAAGCCCTGGTGCCAGGCAAGCCGAGCTGCCCATGCCAGCCAGGGGAATGTCACACTTTGCCTGCACCTAACTAGGATATGGATCCCGGCTAAAATTAACACTGCGCTTTCACTGCCCCAGTCCTGGCAGGGCTTTCCTTGTTGTGCGTCCTAGGATAGTTTTGTCTTCAGGTCAATCCCATTAAGAGAAGCTTTGGAGCTCAGGACAATTCATCATGAAGTTAAAACCCACCTGAGCTCAGGGAGCGTGGGAGAGCGGCACAGAGCTGCACTTATCAGACAGTTCAGCCCAATCAATGTTGGCTCTAAGGACACTGATAAAGCTGCAGTATTCAGAATATGAGGTTTAGCTATTGAATGTCAATAGCTGGCCAATGCTTTTAAGCATCAAACACAGCAGGCATCTTCTCTGCAAGTCAGGATGCTGCCCTGGAGCTGCTTCTGCAGCCAGCACGCAGGCAGGGACATGGAAATCTGCTGAAGAGAAGGAGCCAGTTGTCGAAACCTGCCAAACTGTCAATGGAAAAAGAGTTACACTGCTGAAGGATCAGTTACTCAACAGAGATGGCAGTTTCATTGCTGGGATGAATCACAGAGCCGTGGCAGCCGTGGTGGTGGAACTCTGCCTGGCAGGGGCTGTGCAGCCATCAGGGTCCGTGCTGCTGGAAGCTCTCAGCACGATGCTGGGCACCAAGAGCAGGGTGGGTTTCCCACAAAACACCATCAGCTTTTGCATCACAAGCTGCAGGGTTTACATTAAATGATAATGAAAATTATAGGGAATAAAACACAGCATGTTCCAAATTTTTCTCTTGCAGGTGCTCAGCACAGTGCAGGCTGCAGGGCAAGAGAGTTCTGCTCTGTGTGCTTTGCTTTTGCTGTACCCCGGGGTAGCCCTGAGGAAGGGAAGAAATGATTGCTTTCACAAGCCTTCCTCCCTGCCTCTTTCCTCCCTCTATTTTCCCCACTGAATTTGGACTCCCAAACAAAACAAGGCAAAGAAACTCTCCTGGTGGTCTCTGACCGAGCTCTCTGCAGCAAGAAGAGGTATTCTAGGAGCATCCTGCTGGCCTTTCTCTCTCCCCTTACAGGACCTGGACAGCCACACTGCTAAAGACCAATGGAAAAGGGATTGAAATCAGCCTCACCTCCGAAAACCATTTGGCAGTGTAGGAACTGCAAAGTCCCTTCCCTGGCTGTCCCTCCCCACTGTCCCCTGAGCCCTGGGATGCCCCCGAGGGCTGTGCCCACACTGAGGCACTGAGGTTCACCCGGGGCAATGCCAGCAGGCAAGTTTTGTATTTGTTTCCCTTGAAAATATGTCCTTAACAGGCAGTTAACATAATGCTTAAGTGACAACGAATTACACATTTCATTTAAGAGCAGGCACAAGGAACAGTGTAATTCCCTATAGACTAATGGTGCATTTCTTCTCACAGACAGTCAATTAAATATTTAATCAGCACAATAGCCAGTTAAGTATTGTATATGGCCATAAATACAACCCAATACATTTCCATGGCACATTAAGCTGAAGCTTGTAGACACTTGTCTCCCCAGCATCAGGCACGACAGCTTGGTCAATGCATCCTTTGAAAGCAGATTCTATTTATTTTCTATCATATTAAGCAGGTATCATTTCTGTCCTGTCCCAGTCAAGTATATTAACTCCTCAGCAGCAGCATGTGAATCATCTGCATCAAATTGTGGACTAGGGGAAGATTCCTGCCTTCTTGCTCAGCAGCTGTTTGTGAGGTGACTGCAAATTTATTTGAATAATTTCTCTTCGGGTCACATCCTGGAGCTGCAGCAGTGGCTGGAGGGCCACTGCTCTCTGTGCTTCTTGGTGCTTTAGAAAAGATGAAAGATTCAGCAATTAAAAACACAAGTTAGAAAAAGAAAGGGAAAAAAGAGAATTCTGTTTCTCCTCATTTAATAGAGAGGGCTGAGGTTGGAAAAGCATTTAAAATTTAGATCTGCAGAGAGGGCACTGCCAGAAGGAGGGAGGGAGGATTGGGGCATATGGAACCCACACAGCAGAGCACTGGGTGTGGGTTCTTGGTGGCAGCACAGCATAGGCTGTGGGCACAAATGTCCCCCATGGGCAAGTGGAGCTGGCCCCAAAGGAGACCAGTGCTGCATCTGAGCATGCAGGGCCATTCCAGTGCAGTGTCCAGAGAGAGAAACATTTACTCCTCTCTCCCACCATCCGGAGATGTGTTCATTTCACCAGTGTCTTCTTTCAGGCTTGATTTCTGCTCTGCTTGCTTTCAGTCCCCACTTCCCAAGTTCTCATCAGCTCAATTATAAACCATAAGAATAAATTTATTTACGGTGCATTGTTGCAAAATGAATCAATAAACCTGAAGCAAGCACAAGGCCAAATCCTCGACATCCTGAATGGTTTTGTGTCAGCTGCAGCAGGGGCTGCTTCCCACATCCCCCCTGAGTCTCTCAGGTGAGTGCTGTTTGCAAGCACAGGGGTCATTCCTGGCACAGAATGTTAAGCACATGGATTATTGACAGATGATTTTCTTTTCTGGCTTCTGAGCAACTTCAGACACAACTCAAAATCCTCCTTTTAGTTTTGGCAGCCACAGTGATCAGTGCTGGTAAAGCAATGAGAGGAATATGAACCCTTGGTTGCGGAGACAAGCTGTGCTTGGAAAAGGGGTCTTTGCTCGATTTCAAGATTTCAAGCACATATCAAGGGCACAGCACCTAAATATGGCAGAGCTCCCAAAAATCAGGGACCATGTAACTAGAGGGGTGTACCACAATAAATCCTGCAAAATGCCACGGTAAAAGGCTTTTCAAGGGTTGTGAGCCACCCTTTGGAGAGCTGGAGACTGTGAAAAGGCGGTGTGTAAGGAAAGGTCAGACTCTGGGAGGGACACCAGATTTTGTTTCATTTTGCCTGTTTTAGAATATGTTCTGGAGAGATCTGTTACATTACGCAAAGGTTTGGGGAAGTAAAGGCTGTGTAAGCAGTGCACAGACAAGGCGCCCCAGGCTGAGGGAGTTCACACTTTCCCCGAGAGCTGTGGTGGCCAGCCAAGACTGAGACAAGCGGCTTCATGACCTCACAGAGCTTCATTCTGACACATTATTCCATCCTCAGCCAGGCTACCAGCACGCTTTTGCTAACTGCATCCTCTTGGCTGAAGCACAGTAAGGCTTTAAGCCACACGAATGCTCTCAGTTCTGTGCCCCGTGCCTTAATTACAGCCTGAATTTCATCAGAAGTCAGTTTGATCCTGGGCACGCGGAGAAATGGAGCTGGGAACCTGCCCACAGGTGTCCCCAGCCACCCACCCGGGGCTTCCTACTAATAAATCCCCTTCCATTAGGAAACAACAGGCAAGCACCAAGGGTGGTTTACACTTTTCTGTCTCTGTTGCTCTTAGTTCAACCTCTGCAACATCTGCCAGGAGCCATAAATCACCAAGCACAGTCCTGGAGCTGGGGATCACTGTCTTGTAAAACAAACACCTTCCAGATTTTGCAGCACCTGATGCTGGTTACAAACTGTTGGTTGTCAAATTCTTCCTCTTCCATTTATTTTCCAGCCCCTCATCTCTGCTGCTCCTTGTCTGCTATATATCTTCCGTTTATTGTTATTTCTTTTCCCCCTTTGTTTTAATAACTCTTTTACTGTGTATTCTTGTAAAAACAGCTGCTCCAGNAAAGAGTATCTGGAAACAGATGCCCTGGCATTGTTTCAGCTGTAATCTGTTAGATTTATAATTCCTCTTCAGTTCAATATTGATTCAGAATAAAGCAACTCAAAACATACTGGCAGCTCACATCTTTTTGTAGTCTTCTCCAGCCTTTCTTCTTCTCTGGCACAACATTTCTTTTCTCTTCATCCACACGATCTAAAATATGTGGAGAACAATCCAATCCAAGCTGATGAGATATACCCAGGTGCCTGTAGAGCAGAGGGTTTACGTTTGTGGAAGCACAGAGAAATGATGTCAGCTCATTTTTTATTGCTTTAATTTATTTCCTCTTGTCCAGCATTATCTGCCTCCTCCCAGCAGCCCCCCCTTAAGTCACTGCCCCGTATTTCAGGGACTTTGGGAGTCCCCAAAGCTCACAGGGAGGCAGTGGCAGCCTGGCAGCCCTGAGCCAGAGCACAGAACCTGCCAGAGCTGGGGTCATTCCCTCGGGCTGTGGGTGCAGGAGCCCAGGGGAATGGGCACTGAGGCTCCTCTCTACCACTGAACAGCTCCACAGGGATTAGTGAATCCTCTGGCACTGCACTGAGAAGAAAACATTGGAATTTCCCTTCCATAAAGTGCCTTGAGAGCCCCCACAGGACAGGAGAAAGCTGTTAGCGCACATCTCAGGTCTGTGGGAAAAAAGCCCATTTAGGACGCATGTGTTAAATCCAAGGCACCAGATGTCCCTGAAGCCTGACTGTAAGGGGCTCGAGGGCCAACCACCCATCCACCAGCACACAGATTTCTTATCACTGACCCCACACCAATGAGACTCTACCTAAGTGCTGAGTGGAAGGGTTGTCTGGAGCCTGAAAGAGGAATCTGCTCTTTTGAGCATTTTCCCACACTTTAGACAATGCTACCTGCCTCTTACATCTCAGTCCCAACCATTCAAAGCAAATAGTCCTGAGAGAAACTATTTATAACTGGCCAAGTCCAGGGTTTCTTTCTCATTCCTGAGAAAGCTCTGCCAGTCCCACAAGCTGTGTCTTCCCAGTGGAGCTCTCATTTGGGTACTGTAAATGTATTAATTTCTTCTTTAGGAGATGTAGCCTGAGCTCTCTTGAGATTGTAAAATCTCGGATGGTCTCCAGTCTCACATCTCAGCCAGATATGGTACCACCCACATTCTCCAAGCCTAGCAGATCCCTTTGGGCTTCCCCTCAGATTCTCCCCTGTGTTCTCTTCTCCTCTGGCTGCTTTTCCCTCTGAGGAAATGAGCCCAGATCAAGGGCAGCACACTGAGCTCAGCAGCCACGTGTCTGTGCTTACCAAAAGCCAGGCTCTAAGAGACACAAATTTAGGAAAAGTCAGTCCTATGATAACATGGGAAATGCCACTTCTAGCAAAGCCAAACTGCTGCAGGGAATCTGAATTGGGGAAACAACTCCTGGTCCTGCCAGCCCACAGCCAGGCTGTCTTAGCTGGGTAAGAAGTTCACTGATTCCCCTGGCTCTGTCACATGTCAGCCCAGAGCTGAGAAACCCTCCAGCCATCATTTGCATCCCTGTGCCTGGAATGGCAGAAATGCTTCTAGAAACGTTCCCAGAGGCTCTGGGAACATCAGCATCAGCAGAAGAGCTGCTCTCCATGCTGCCTGTCTACAGACTGGAGTGTCCTGCTCTCCCCAGCATGGATCCTCGTGTCAGGGTGGTGATTTCTCCAGCAGACAGGAGGGATGGGAAGGTGCTTGTTTTTAGCAAGCTCAAAATCCATCTTCACCGTGTTGGCCCAACCTGAAACGTGCTAGCCAGGGAAAATGCCAGACAGGAGCAGCTTTCTGTGCTGAGAGTCCCTGTGGTCCCCAGCTAGATGTCAGGCACAGGCTGCTGTATCCAGACAGCCAACGTCCCCTGCACTCTGCCCAGTCTGCATCCCAGCAGTGCACACAGACAGTTCTGGAAAGTCACCAGGGAATGGCAACAGGGAAGTAACTGCATGCTTCCAGCAAAACAGCTTGGAAGGCAGGGGTGGTTGTGGGTTTGGAGGTGCACCAGAGGGTCAGTACATCTAAGCAGGTCAGCAGGGTGACAGCCACCAGGATTGCCTCCCTGCCTCTGTGCTCAGCTCTCAACAACTGTGGTGGGGTTTGCGGCTTCAGTGTGTCACATTTTCTGTGCTATCCCCTCCTTCCCATAGGAACAGCACCAGGATTGAACCCTTATGTGAGCTCTCAGGTCTGACAGCCAGAGAGCTGGGGCCCGTGACCTGCCTGAGGTTTGTCACAGCCTGCTGGAGCAAAACAACTGGGATTTAACAAATTGGCAATCTCCGAGGGGGAAAAAAGAAACCTGTTTTGTTGAAGCATTTCCAACCAGTTCTGTGGTCACCGTGTTTTTCTCTGAAGGGCTGATGTGCTGGCAGGGATGCACAACCCACACGCAGTCCCCCAGGGTGGCCTCTCCCTGCTTTCCATCTCCCACCTCCCCAGCTCTTTTCCAGCACAATTCCCCACTGCTGTCCATCAGCACTGTGAGTTACTGTGCCACTCAGCATTTCCAGAACGGTGCAAGTGCACAGCCTTTCCCATGCAGCCCCTGATGCCCATGGCAGGGACTGGTCCTGTCCAAGCCCGGGGACAGGGTGGGAAGCAGGATGCTGCGGGGAGCGCTTGCTTGCCCTGACAGCCGCTGTGCCAGGAGCTGGCAGAGCCATCCCAACCAATCTGGGATTGTCCTAATTTGATTATTTGTTGGCTGCCTTCAGGGTGCCAACGCACACAGCCAGGACATGCCTGTGGGCTGGTGATGGAGATTCATTAGGCTTATTGCATACCCCATCACACAGTTACGAGACTCTCTGAGGCTCTAACACAGCTCTATAGAAGATTTGCAGTCACATTGCTCTTCCTTGGTCTGTCTTTATTTATTTCAGGGAAGAAAGGGGGAGTTAGGCATGATGCTGGCTGGAGAAACAGTCCGTGTGGAACTTTTCCCATAGGAGAGTCCACACTTCTGCAATCCCTGTGCAAGGAGCAGGGAAATGTGATTTTCCAGATGAGAGCCTCTCTTCTCCAGCTCTGGACACATTTACGGTGTTTTCTTTCCCTTCTTCCTTCTCAGACAGCCCAGCAGCAAAGCAAGATGTTGGTTCCTCCCTTGCTTGCTTTCCTGGGCAAATCCATGCGTCAGCTTCAGGCTGAAATCCAAGAGTCCCAGAACTGACTTTCTTGATCAGTTTCCAACAAATTAAGCAAACAAATACCAGAACTGTACAGGAGTGTTCTGGGGCTCAGAAGAACATGAAACCTTTCCCTTTGTCTCTGCCTTGGTAATAGGGGGACCCCCAATACCACCCCTCGACCCAGTCCCACCAGGAGAATGACCACACAGCTCAGGCCAAGGGACCTTTCCAGGGGTTATTTCCCTTCTGCAGCCTCTCTGTGATATGGACAGGGTTCAGCCTGAGGTCTTCCTGGGTGGATGAATTTTTCTGTCTTCTCTGAAACTTTTTGATGTGTTTCCCAGGAGGGCAAGTCTGGGGGAATCCCGTGGGAAGTGCTTTGTCTGACAGTGCTGTGTACTGCAAGATGATGGTTATTAGCAAGCTCAAAGCAGCTGTCAGTTATCTTTCATCCTGCTGTATCCCCTGGGAATGAGGCAGAAAGCTCTGCACAGGGCTTTGCTCAGTAGGCTCAAGTCTTTAACACAGGGCTGCTGAATTAACAATCCTCAGCAACAGTAGCAGCAATGGGATGTGACAGCCACAGCCTGGGACGTCTCTGGTGCCTCGTGTCGGCCCTGCAGACTCATCACCTTCTAAGCAGCACGGACGTGGGACATGCAGGATTCTGCTTCCCAGGCTTCCTCCAAAGGCAGCATCATCCCTCCTCCTTTCCTACCTCCGCCCCAGCCCAGCACTGTTCCTCCCATGTGGTCCTCCTGCAGCAGGAGCCCAGGGAGCACTGAGAGCCTGTCACAGTGAGTGTTCCTGATGGCCCCAGGTTAATCACTGCCTCTCACGCACACAGACACTTAAAGCTGTTGTTTGCTGCCCCAGGAGACTCATTACTGGCTGCCTCACAGGGCAGGAGGAGAGGAAGAATGGGAGGGATGAACTGCAGACTACAGGGGGAGGAGAAGAAAGGACATTTGGGATCTTCAGGATGAAGGCAGCACTGAACTTCACCTCTCCAAGTGCAAATGTCTGGTCTGAGTAAGGCACTGTAGGATCTGCCCAGCCAACGAAGGGGAAAATTCCTCCAAAAGAGAGGCTGCCTGTTGAAATGCCTGTTGGGACAGGGCCTTCCAGGTAGAAAACTGCCTCTTCATTGACCTCCAGATAATCTCTGTGTACTTCCGTGTATCAGAGTTAAACTATAACAGAATTTCGGTTGAATTACAAGATTCAGCTGATGGGAGCTGTACAATTCCTTCTACAATGTCTTTGTGTGTCTCAGAGGCCAGAAGCTTTATCAGGCTCTGAAGAATAAAAAGGACAGGAGCAACCCTGGGGATGAGAATAAGAAAACATGAGGTATCCAAACCTCTGAAGTTAGGATATGAATTCATCTCTAAAAGATAAAAAACTGTCAAAATACACTGAGCAGCTGAGCAGCTCCATCCCTGGCTGAAGGCTACCTGCAGCCACAGGGCAGCCTGGAGGAGTGAGGCTCCCTGAAGGTGCAGAGGGCAATGACTTTGAGACACGGCTAAAGGTCTGAGCTGGCTCAACCCACAGGCCTGAGCAGCGAGCTCCTGGTGCCACAGAGCTCTTGGCTCTCCCTGTTCATTGCCAGGGATCAGCACCACCACTTCAGGGAGCACCTGCCCTGCCCGTCTCATCCTCTCATCCCATCCCACACCACGTCTGCCTTCCTTCTCTGCTTCTCAAGCACAGCTTTTTCTGCCTTTCTTTTTAGAAACAGAATATAAAGGACAGAGGTCCTGGTTTCCTTCTAGCTCTTGAGCACAAGAGCCCTTGGAGAGGATCTATTTTAAGAGAAGAGAGCCTTCTCACTGCTGCCAAAGCGGCCCAGCAAGGGCAGGCTCAGTGCCGTGCCCTCCAGTCGGGCACTTGAGACACCTGCTAACAGCCACTCCAGCTGGAAATGCTCCTCCAGCAGTGGCAGAAATCAGTGTCACCACGACAAGCTCTGGCAGGATCCACGGGGAGGAGGGGGGAAGGTGAAGCCCCCACTGCACACCTTCTGCACTGGCTCATGGCATGGGTGGCAGCAATGCCACCTTTTCCCTGGAGTGGGCAAAAGCACCTTCTGGGTGGCTCAGGCCCCCTCCAAGGCTGAACATGTCGTGCTGTCAACCCAGAGGGCTGAAGAAGCAGGAGGCTCCATGGGAAGAGCTGCCCAGGCTCCCCTTGCTGAGAGGAATTATTTTTTCCTCAGTATGAAAAATCCTGAAACTGATTTTATGTGGGATGCAGAAGGCAGGGCAAGATCCCACAGAGGCCACTTGGCACATTTTGTTCTGTGCTTAGAATTGTAGAATTATTTAGGTTGGAGGAGACCCTGAAGATGATGGAGTCCAACTGTTAACCCAGCACTGCCAAGTCCACAACTAAAGCAGCCCCGGGCTTGTGCTCCAGGGTCACATCTCATCTTGGAAAGCCCCAGTGTGCCCACTCCAGCCTTGCCTAATGGGTCATTCCCTGCTTTTTTGATTCTCCACTTGGGAAGGTGCTTCTTGACATCTGTTCTGAATTTGATTCTTCTCTATTTAGGTTTTATAGCCCTTTTTCCTCTCCCCTTGGTAATTCAGATGATATTATCCATATCACTTAAGTTTTTAATCCCTTCACCTAAATTTTCTTATAATCAGCTTGATTTTCCCCTTTCTTTATTTTTTTAGTGGTGGGTTAAGCATCTTTATCCTGATTTCCCCTTTCCCCATGGTTATTTTTTAGTGGTGTAAACAGAGTTTATCACACTTAGCAAACAATCTGTTAAAAGAGAGCTTGAGCATATAAGCATTCTGATCCACTGCAGATCAACACTAAAGAAGACTTTGGACCCCAGTGATGTTCCTCTCACCCCAGAATGCATCCAGCAAGCTGGAAGAAGAGCAGACCTGTCCTCCAGGTTCAGCTCAGTGATGTAGAAATTAATGCTGTTCACAGGAAAGCTGCAAACCTCCACTGAAATCAGCTCTTTGTTGCTCTCACATATGCGTTGGAGAGTCTCTTTAAATTCCTCCTTGTCAAAACCATGCAAGCCCATTTTAAGAGCTGGTACCTGTTCCAAGCACTAATGGCTGCTACAGGGAACAGAAAAGTGAGGCTGAAGGCTACGATGTTCAAAGCTGCCTTAATTATTAGAGCGTGAGCTTCCAAATCCCTTGAGAAGGATGGAGAATGTTGGCCTCAAAATTCACGGTGTGCTCAGAGAAGCCAGGGAGCCAGGGAGTTTTGGGGACATCTTGACTGCAGTCTGTCTGCCTGGCTCCACCGGACTTGGAATGAGTCCGATTCATTGCAGCAGCTCGGAATTCAGAGCAGAGGGAGCAGACAAGGCTCATTGCCTATTCCAGCCAGAGAGACTGCAACAACATTTGTGGTTTTCGTTTTTTCTTTAAAATAAGGTTACTTGAGTAGACAGCCAGGAATAGACCCTCTGTCTCCTCATTCCTAGACTGAGCCCCACTGATAATTATGCACAAACTGTCAGGGCTGCTTTGGAAAAGCAGTTCTAGAACTAAAGCAGCCTGACATGGCTTTGTGCAAAGCTTTGCCTGGAGAAGTGGTGTCCCCGATGACCACCAAAGTCCAGCGGGGAGAGCTGGGACCATTCAGACCCTGCACAGCGCAGCAAGAACTTTTTCTCTCAGCCACTAATGTTCCTGAAGGTTGGGCAGCCTGGCCAAGAGGGGCATGGATTCGTGTTACTCCCGAGGGAAAATATATTCCTGTGCAAAGGAAATCTCTGGATATGTTGGTGCATCTGTTTGCAATGTGAAATATGTGAGGCTCCCTCCTTGCTTCATACTCTGCTCCAGTATTTATCCTCCCAGCAAGCCATCACTGCCTCATCTTCCAGGACTGTGCTTAAACTTAGACATCAGCAATTTCCCCTGCCACAGGCAATCAGTGAAATTACCTGATTTAAGGCCAGAGGAGTCAAAAATGTCACACTTTGGAAAACTCTTTCCACAGCTTCATTGCTTTTGCACATCTCCAGGCTGCAGACGCACCCAGTCACTTCTTCCATTTTGCACCAGGCTGGAGGAGTGACCACTGGTGACGGCACCACTTTCCAAGCAGGACCCTGAGCATCCTCCACCAGCTTCAGCCACCCTCTCCAGCTCTGCACTGCTGGGCTCTGTTTGTCCAAAGTAAATTCAGGCAGATTTCCCTGTTGACAATGGGGATTTTGCTTGCTCAGGTGGATCACCATTTTTATTTTATTTATTTTTCTGCTAAAAGTCTGTTCTATGCAGATAAAACCCCAGGTCAGTCACGCCACAGGTAACTCCCAACCAAGGCACAAGGATTCATGGATGTTGGTGCTGTCTCTTCATTTCTTAGAAGGGATGGGGAGAGGGTTGGATGCTCTCCTGCAGTGACAAGGTTTGCAATTTCTTTTTAAAAGCCTGTAATCATCTCACTTCTGTGAGCTATTCAGGCATTTACATTGTTTTTCAGCATCTTGCGTGCTGGCTGGAAGCAGCTCCAGGGTTTGGGGGAGTGCAGCAGGATCGCTGTGGGGGGCTGTGCTGACAGGCACCCCCACACTGAGCAGAGGAGGGCTGCGCTCCTGCTCACAGGTGAGCAGGTTCCTCAGCATTGCCTTTTATCAGGAAAGAAGAAAGTGGGGTGGGGGGGGGAGAACCCCCAACAAATCAATTCTGTTCAAATGAAATTTGAGCTGAACTTCAACTAATAAACACCGAAGGATAAAGAAATGCCACAAAAACAAAAGTCCTGTTGTGACGCAGCCATGGCTGAGGTTCATTCATTTTTTAGAGACTGTTTTTCCTTTTCTCCTCCTGGCTAAAAATGAGATTTTCAGAAAAGAGAAAGCATCACCAGCATACAAACACATATCAAAAAAGGGGCTGACTTTCCCTATGGGTGCAGCTGTCTGACACGGGACACAGCGTGGGCACAGAGCCTGGATGGGAGCTCCCGAACTCCATCCCCCATAGTGGTAATGCGTATCTGCAGCATCTGGGAACCCAAGGGAAAAACCTAACAAGGTGTTGGGTGATGTTTTTCCCCGTTTCTCCCTTGCAGATATGCCATCCCTCTGGCAGTGTTTTCTCCCCCTAACCCACGCTGTGAGGCTGGCACAGTAGCTGGGAGCATGGGAAGCCAGCTCTTGTCTCACCTGTGACCATTTAGCAGGAGAGGGGGGATCCCATAACCATTCCCCTCACTTACAGGGATCCAAAGGACTCCTTACTTTCCATTAGCCACCTCTGCACAAGTTCCAAGGTTGAAATGCAGCCCTTCATGAGTCAGTCCTTGCCCTGAGGAGCTGCAGGCAGAGGAGACCAGAAGGCAGGAGAACACTGATTCCCTAAGTCTGTGCCATCTCGTCTCCGTGCTGTCATGCCATCTGTGGGCTTTATCCCAGGAACTCCTGTCACATCCACTCCCATTAGCATTTTTCAATGCTCTCCTGCCCTTTCCCAGCATCTGCTGACCAAGTCCCTGTGGTCAACACTGCTCCTCATCCTTCATCAAGGCTTTTAATTTTCATGATGCCGTTACCCACTTTTGCTGCACTCTGCCCTGCAGCAGCTCAGCACACAAGCTGCAAACCAGGCAACCCAGCTCACTAGCAAAGAGAGCTTCCAGATGGGGACTGAGCTGCTATTAATTTATCCTATATTTGTTTTGAAAAGATGCCTGGGGAAGGTACACCATTTCCCTTTTCAGTTAGAGGCTTAACAGCCACGGGCTCTCTCCTTTCTCAGAAATGTAAATCCATGTTTATTTTGCATGTAAGTGATCAATCCCAAGGCATTGCATCCAACAGGCCAAAATCAGAGCTCTGTCTGCACCAAAACACTTCAGGAGAAAGAGGAGAGGGAGACATGCTCTACCTTTGCTAGAAAAAACATCGATTTATTTGGGACCAAGGCAGCTGCATGGAGTATAAATTATTTTAATTGGTAAGCCCAACAGGACTCACTCCCTCTTAAAGCAGAAAGGGAAGACCTGGAGCATCCATTTCCAGAGTGATGACTGAGGAGCAGCCAGACTTCAATTCCTACGAGGCTCTTCAGGAGGTTTGATCATTCAGAATGCTCTCACATATACAAAATACTAATCTACCTGCAGCACCAGCCATAATCTCTTCCCAGTTAAAACTTGTGCAACTCTGCTGAAGCCAATTTATGAAGCAAACATTTAATTTAGCGAGCAGGCTCACAATCCTAAATTTAAACATATGTCAAGCCAGCTAGTGGCTTTGTTTTAATTAACTCTCAAACTTTGTGGCTGTCATTTCTTTATATAAATGAGGATGTTCTGCCAAGGGCAGCCTGTGAGCCTGTGTGCATCCCCACGAAACCTCCTGCTATTTCACAGCCACTTTTCAAAGAGCTCTTGCAGAGGCAAGGGGATGTGGATGTTATTATAAGGGTCCATATGGCAGTACACTGGCACTGCAGCACTAAATCAGAGGTATTGTAGCTTTCCAGCTTGGATTCTCACAGTAGCAGGTAATGTATATGTAGCTTTATTGTTGTACAATTTTAGGGGCTATGCATTATTCAGGAGCAGCCTAAGTCTCTGCACTGCCGGAGGTGATTCAGTGATGATAAAGGGAATGCTTTGCTCTAAAGGCAGGAGTGAAGGGATTTCACGGGTCGGTATCTTCTCCACCCACGGAGAAACAATGGAAGCGTTAACACTTCTGGTAAAGAAATCAGCTGGCCACAAATCCTCATCGATAATTAAAATGAAAGTACAAGCTGCCTTAACATGTAGTTAGACTTAGGAACTCTAACCTGCTCTCTAAATTAAATGCTTTCTTTGATAATTTGGCTCTCGCAGCAGGCACTGAAATCTGCTGGAAGATGCCATCTAGTGGGTTATGGAAGTTTATTTAAGTTTAAATTCTCTTGCTGGTGTGGGGCGAGGGTGGCAAGAGCTGCAAATGCTGGGGTGCGTAATGGTTTCCGTAGACTTTTTGTTGTTGTCCAGGAAATTAGGTATTTCTCTGCGAGGGTTTGCCTTGGAAGAGAACTAATATTTATTTTCCCAGTGCCCAGCAGGGCACCGGATTGTCACAGCTTTGCTGTTGACACAGCCGAGCCTCACGGCTGTTGTGCTGGCAGAGCATCTTCCTGAGCGTGCTCTTCATTGAGGAAACGGATCCGCTCCCCATTTTTGGGAAAGCTGTGCCGCCATTGTTTTTTTTTTTTCCCTAAAAAGACCCTTCAAACACTATCCCGTGCCTCTCAATTATCTAGTTTGCATTATAGTTGAAGCCACTTAGCTGCTATCCGACTAAACAGCACGGTTTTTTAAATGCGAACCACGGGTGGGGATGGATTCGGAGCGATCCTGCCTGGTGGTGCGGCCGGCGATGGCACCTCCGGTAAAGATCCCCCATGGTGGGGACTGCCGGTCCCCCGGTTCGTGTGTGCCCGCGGGGCCAACTCCAGCCCTTAGGGCACCACCTGGACCCTTTGGGGAGCATCTGCAGCCCTTAACCTTCAGGCTGATCTGCTTCTTGCAACCCCAGTCCCCGCTCCCATCCAAGGGGTGCCCCCAAACCCCTATTAGGGGGTTTAAACCAATTAACCCCCTTGACTCCCCCCGCCCACCGACGGCCGGCTCGAATCCCGCTCCGGCGGCGCCCGCGCAGACACCCCGCCGTGCCGCGGCATCCTCGGAGCGCCCTTCCTAGGGCGTCATTAGCGGGGAGTCATTAGCGGAGGGTCATTAGCGGGGAGCAATTAGCTGGGGCGGGGGCGGGGCCTCCGCGGGCGGTGGGCGGGGTCTCGAGGCCGNGAGCCGCTGAGGGTCGGGGGGGCTCCCGTGGGAGCCGCTGAGGGTCGGGGGGGCTCCCGTGGGAGCCGCTGAGGATCGGGGGGGCTCCCGTGGGAGCCGCTGTCGCACGGGCCGTGTGCGGGGCCGGGCACGACCCGTCCGCATCTCCGAGGGGAGCTCGGTGCGGGAGGGGGCGAGGAGCGGCAGCCGCCCCCATGAGAGGAGGGGGCACGGGAGGGAAGGCAGGGTGGGCTCCTGCGGGAAGGAGCTGGTTTGTGTATCCTGTGCCTGCGTTGGAGGGGGAGCGCGAGGACTTTCTTGGCGATTCACGGGCGCGGGGACGGGAGGGTCTCCTTGCCCTTTTTCGGTGGTAAGGGAATCAAGCAAAGTCTTCGCTTCGTGCGCCGAGGAGTGAGGAAAGGGAGCTGGTCCCATCCGCGCGCAGAAAAGAATGGCAGTTCTGTTTCCCAAGGGTGTGCCTCCGTGCCTTCTCTTTACCTGCCGTGGAAGGGTGGGACGCAAACATCACCTGTTACTCCGCGTCCCGCAGGGCTTAGGGCGAGGGCCAGCAGAGTACCAGGTGAGGCTGGAGGATTATTTCTGGAGTGATGCTCCGTGGGGAGAAGCGGATAACGCTCCCTGAGAGGCAGAAGATGCCCGCCGGATACGTGGCCTGGGGATGTTGCAACACATGGCTGCGTTCCGTTCCTGTCCCACTGGGGTAGTAGTAAATTTAACAGCCAAACCTGTCTGTGTAGCGTGTGAGTCAGGAAGGCTGGATCACCCAAATTAGACATGTGGAAGCACAGTTTAGCTGCACTTACTATTGGCTGTGTAATTGCTTTGTCCCCTTCTGGGTTTAGCTTTGTGCCATTAAGAATGATTGGGACTTGAAAGCTTGAAATGTCATTGTGTAACTATCAGTTCAGCTGCCACTCTAAAAGGCACTGCTTGTTCAAAACCACTTAAAACTCTTAGTTGTCTAAATCTTCCCCTCCTTGGAGACTTCCTGCTGTAGCTGCACCGTAAAGGTGGAGAAACCTGCTGTGACAATTTCTGCTTTGAGGGAGAGAAGGCTCTCAAAGAGCTGTACTCAAACTGGGACTGAGCACTTCTTTCCCCCAAGAAACGCTTTTTCAAATTCAAGCTTTTTAGTGTAAGTCTGGATAAAACCATGCTTGTGTCCCATGCTATTGGGGAAAGGGATCAGCTGTTGCCTGTCATAAAACATAAATTTGCAGCAGATCCTCAGATCTGCACAGAAGTCCTTTTGACGTGATCACACAGCGATCATTACATGCCTGGAGTTCCTGATGTTACTGCCTTATGCTTATATTTTTATGGGATGCAGGGAATCTATTTTGCATGACTGGTAAAAATCAAGTCATGCTCCACAGCTTAATGTGGCGTGATGTTAGGGTGAAATAAAGATCTTTGTAAAATCATATGTCCTCCAGAGGTAATGAGGAGAAAGTTGGTAATTATTTTTAGGAGGCTTCAGAGTGATAAGTTGGCTTTTAAGGTTTTGGTCTTCCAAAATTATCCTTGTACTGTAGGCTTTGGGTAGGTATAAGAAGGCAGTATCTCTCAGCTGACTTCTGTGTCCTTGCCGTGTTCTCAGTGTTTAGGTATCCTCAGCTGCCCGTGTTGTACACAATGCCTGCTCCATTTTTCTTTATGTCTCTGTAAAGTATGGCAGCTGTCAGTGATTTGAGATCTGCTTTTTTTTTTGATGGTGTGTGGAGCTGGGCAGGAAACGCCTGCAGCTCGCAGGAAAATTCGCAGTAAAACCTCTCTGCACTTCTGTAAATCAGAGTTGCTGGGGTTTAGGCTGAAGGCTTCATCTTCCAGTCTAATTAGCGTGGAGTTAGGGGCTGCAGGGGGTCTGTGAGTGAAGATATATCTGTGTCATATGCTTATTTTTTGAATGATTTGGCCCTGCAATGATAGCTCCAGTTGCATTGAGCAAGGGACAACATAGCCTAAAGGACAACAGGCTGTCTTGGTAAAAATAATTTCAGATGAAGCAGAATAAAAACAACTCAGATGTGATGTTGTTTTTCTGTTTGGTTGTGTGGGTTTGTTTTGCTGTTGTCATAGAGGTATCTGCCAGCTGACTGCAGAGAGTTTTTTGGGCATCCTCACAAGAAATGTTTCCTGCCTCTCTTTCTTGGTCCCGACAAGCATTCATGGGTTTTGTACTTAATAATCAACTTCCAGCTTGTAAATGAATATACTGTTTGTCTGCTTGTTCCTGAAGCTGACTTCTTAATACAAAACCTCCAGATGATAGGAGAGAATATAATGAAAAAATATATTCAGAGCAGTCAGAAAAGATTTTCTTCTGTTTCTGGCTTTAATTTGTCTTCTTGTGCAGGCTAATCTTTGAATTGAGGACATTTCCTATGTACTTCAGAATTGAGCTTTTCAATGAAATCTCTGTCCAGGCTCATTCTTTCTCTTTAAATGGTGTCTGCTGTTTCAGTCAGTAGTTTTATCCCTCAGAGTAACAGCAGAAGGGGGGAAAGGTTTCAAGAAGCAGCTGAATTAAAGCTATAAAATAATTCCTAGAACCTTGTCATGATGCTAAAATTCTAAAGTTTGAAACCACCTCTGTCTATGCTGCATGTTACCTTTAATAACATGGCAATATGCATCACTATAGGTGATTTGGCTTTATTTAATCTTTCTAGTGCATGAAACAAATGTGTCAGAAAATTAAGCAATCAGAAACGATGTAAATATATTCTAGGAAAGATCATTCTAATCGGTTTCTGCGGAAGTGCCTAGGCAGCTAATTGCTTCTGTATTTACATGTTCAGGGGAAACATTATGGTGGCTGAAAATAGTGTCTTGCTTTAATAAGGAGGGTGAGGTTTCTGCTCTTTCCTTCTGCCTTTGGGTTTGTTCTTTTGCAGCTCTGTGGGTGCTTCTCGCTGCACAGAGGAGCGATGGAGAGAAGTCATCAAGGTCTTGGCCTCAAGGTCGTGCTGCAGATCTCCTTAGAAAAGCTGAAGCTTTGAGTTAGTCCTCACTTAACTGCTGTGTGCTCAGAAGTGGCCTCTGTCACTCTGTACGGTGGCTCGGCTGAGGAGATGATCTGGGAAGTCCTTTTTTCCTGGGGTGTATAACAGGTCTGGCTTTAAATGGGGCTGGTGGTGTCGTGGTACTGAAGTGTTTCTGCTGACAGCTTGGAAGCTGCTTTGACTTCATGACTGTACTGTTTGCTCACCACTACGCCTGTCGCGGTGTGCTCACGGAATGCAGATTGACTTTCCCGTGGATTCATCTTTTTCTTTTTTTAACAACTATTCAATAAGTAAAAACATACGATCTGTGGGTGTGGGGGTAGGAAGAAGCAAAAGGAATGCAGCTATTCCTTTTGTCTCTTGGATCTCTGCTGTCTGCCTCAGAGGCTGCTGAGCATCCTCAGCCGAAATGTTTAATTGATGTGGATGTAGCTTTGCAGTGTGTAAACCCTGGATGAGTTAGGCTGTGGGCTGGTGATTTATGCTTGGGCTAATGCAAGTATTTATGTGGCTTCCAATGCTCTGCAGAGCTGCTGCTCTGCACTTCTGTGTTCAGGCTGGAGATCCGCACTCTGTGTGAAACCTGCTGTTCTGGGAATGTGGCATTTGAGCTCGGAGAGATACTAAGCTTGAAGGTTTTTCTTTGAATTGCTGGCTAAAAGCACTGTAGCAAATTAGCTGCCTTTCGTGGCAGTGCGTTTTTATCTGATATGATGAATGCTTTATGGAGTCGCCCTGTAGCTTGTTGTAGCAGTAATTTGTGCTCTATAAATTAACTCGGGAGCATGATGGAAGTGTATAAATCACATCGGTGATTGTGTGGTGCCCTCTGCTGCTGGCCGGCTGGAGTGATGTGGGGTACACCCTCCTGCTGCTTCCTTGGCAATGAGAAACCAGCTGCTAGCCTGAGATTGAAAAATGGCTTGGGAGGATGCTGCTGTTGGAAAGTTTGGGGCGATAAACTTTGGCTTTAGTGCCACTGAACCTAAAGTTTCCGGCCAGCATGGCTGAAAATGCAGCCCTGGTGATGATCTGGGTGGGCAGTGATGGTGCTCTGCCTTCCAGGCTGCAGCTGCTCGTGTCCTCCTCAGCTGAGGAAGGGGATGGGCTTTGCTGCTCCGACCTGGGGGCAGCTGTGAGGTTGGTCAGGCAAAAGCTAATACAGAATTGGGTATTTGTTGTACAACGGGCTCGGTGCTGCCAGGGCTGGGGAGGGAGGAGAAGGGCTTGCGAAAAGTTAGAGGAAAAGCTTTTCTGCTCTGTGCCAGCCAGAGGGAAATAGGACAACTGCCTTGCTGTACTTCACAGGCAGATTCCTCTGGCAGGTGGGCTGGTCATGTCCTAGACCTTGCTGCTGCTCCTGTCTGGGGCCTGGCTTCTCTAGGAGACTGCTGTGTTGGCAGCTGTGTTTGCCAGGCACTCATCAGCTGATGGAAAAGGAAACTTTGAAAAGCTTATTTTTGTAAGTATAGTGTAAAACAGTTGGCATCTGAGGACTGGAGTACAAGTGCTACAGCTGAACAAGCCTGTTTTAATTTAAGAGTGACTGATTGAATGTGGACTACTGTGAAGTTCATCACTTCAGTGCACTCGTGAAACGAGCAGGGTTTCCTGAGCTAGGTAAGCGTGTCCTGCGCTCGTGATTGGCAAAGGGAGCTGAAGTGAAGGTAAAGTGTCTAAAGCACCTCACAGCTGTAAAGCGCAAAGTAAAATTTGAAAATATGTTTGTAAAGAAACTGGAGCTTTCAGTGGCCTTCACTCAAGGTCTCATTGTGGTGATGGTGATCTTCACTGTAATGGCAGCACAGGGCTGAATGAACAAACGGGCTGTATTGTAGGTCTCCTATGCTGTGTGAGAATAAAAGGTTTATTATGCTTCCTGTTCTTCATCGTCGAGCAGGTCCTTCTGCCGTTGGAAAAGTGGTTCTGTTTCTCTGTTCAAACATGCTCCAGTATGCACTTAATTGCTTCAATAGTGACCTTTCTTCATGGAAGGAAGATTTCTACTGCAAAACTTTCTGGCTCCTGGCATCTAGACTATGCTTAGGTCACTGGTGAAAACCATAATCATGTGGTGATCTCCAGAGCTGTGTGTTTTTCCTGAAAGAATATGAATCAAATTGCAAGAGACAACTGATTTAAGAGCAACTACAGTTGTAAATTTCCTGGCAGATAACTGCCAGATATTTGACTTATCAGGACTGAGAAACTAACAAGAAGTTACTTATTACCAGTGAGGGTTGGTGAAATCAGACAGGAAAATGTTATCAGCCAGGCTTTGTTACATAGTGCCACCTTCCACTCCCTGTTTGAATGTAGGTCTCACTAGAAAATTATAAAGAACTGCAGTTTAACTTCCTGTCACTCTGTATTTGCTTCCTTGTGGAGCCAGCTGTAACCTTGCTTACACTGTGTAGGAACAGACCCTGCCTAACTTTGAGGAAATTGTATCCAGGTGTTAAAACAAATCCGCATGCTGCTCCTGTTTGTTTGCAGCCTTTTCCTTGCCAGGGGAAGGCAGGCAGCTGGTGGGGTGCATTCGGAGCTGGTAGGAGGGATTCTGCTGTGTGCTGGAAATACCAGCAGAAGAAAAATTGTGCTGCAGGAATTTGTTTGGATTCCCCATGAAAGCAGCCGTTTCAACCTGCGAGCTTGTTATTGGGTGGGTTTTAGTGGAGCTGTCAGTGGTGGGTTGTTATTTTTCAGGAGTGCACCCCAACGGGAGTGCAGTGTGCTGAGTTCCCTGGTACTTCAGCACGCTGTAAATGCTGGTGTAAACAAAGCTGCCGTGATATCTGCCATCAGAGGACACTCTCTTTCTCCAGTGTCCATCCTGCTTCATGCTTCCATCCTGTTAACTCTGTGGAGTAAGCTGAGTTAACAGTGCTTCTGTTCAGTAGTAGCATGAATAATGCACAACTCTGTATGCACTCAGGGAGAGAGGTGGCTGCACTGACTTTGTGCATATGAGATTTTTTTATTAGTAATGGGTCCCCTCAGGTCAAGTGACCTGAGTGTGTGTGTAGATTTTTTTTCTGGTTCACCTTGTCTAGAAAACTGGAAAGGCTGAATGGATTAAAAACTGTCTGCTGTGATGGCAAGCAGACATTAATGATTATTTTAATAGTCATTCATTTAAATAGTATTTAAATGGTGCTTCAATCAGACTGAGCTAGATTAGGAATAGTCACTTTCTGTTAATTTAATTTGCTCTCTGTTCCTATTCTGAAATCAAATCAGGGATAGCCTTTCTGCCTGACATTTGCACTTTTCTTAACCTGATCTCCCATCCCTGGACAGAAAGATTTTGGTCAGTCCTCGTGCAGTTTGGCCACTTGCGTAATTCTTCTAGAGATAGCTTAGCCTGGGATTCCTCTGCTTCTAGAGAGTTGTATAAATGACATTCTACCTTGCCTTCAGGCCCCAGATTGTTTGCAGAACCAAAAGCTGTCAGTGGGGATTTTTAGCAGTTCAGGGGTAGTGTGAATCTGTTTATCATGTTTCACAGACTCCTGAACAAATTCTGGTGCCTGAGTCACTTTCAAGTGTGTAATAGTGTGATGCTTAATTTCCAAATCCAGGGATAATAGCCCCCACTTTCTAATTTTAGAAGTTCATGTTCTGCTTTCAGACTGCCTTTTGTCTTGGTGGTGATAGAAAAACTTTCATATTCTCCGTTATCTCTTGAAGAGTCTGCTTGTGGTTTTCCTTTCAGGTCATGACTTCTTACAACTCAGAGAACCAGTAAATGCTACTGGTCCTGCTTTATTCCACATCAGCCTGGCCTCTCAGCAGCAAAGGTATCTTTTCTATCAGTGTAACCAACACCCGTGGTGGTATTTCCTGCATTTGTGTTATCCTGCATGGGTGATGGATAGGCAACAAGGAATGGAGTGTTTATCTACACAGCTTTGTTAAGAATATAAGTAGTAGTGGATATCAAATTATGGCTGACTTGTCAGACTCTGCCTCTTTTGTTAGATTTACAGGGTCTGGCAAACGATTGGAGAAAGCTGCAGATCAGTAAATCAATATGAGCACAAAGAGTTGCCAGGCAGCCCTCCTTTTCAAATATCTGGGTAGAGGAGTAACTTCTACCGTGTCTGAGATCTGCTGGCAGCTCTGCACCCCCTAAAGTGCAAGAAATGGGCTGTTTGACATGTCTCCTTCTTGTTCCTTGTATAAACTTGATAAAGCTTTGACTTGCAGCTTCAAAGAAGGGAGGTCTTCCATTTTTTGGTCCTTAAATTTGCTTTTCTTTCTAAATAATTACCTCTCTTCTTTGCCCTTTTGCAGTTCCTCCATTTTCTCTAATCTTAGCTCTAGGTTATAAGAGAGCTCCCCAGAGCAAATATCTATAATTAAGGCTTTTAAACCACACTTACAGTGGAGCATCAGCGGTGCTCTGGTGCGACCAATATCCAAGGGAGAAACTTGTTCAGTAGAAACGTTGTTGATTTCATTAGAACCAAAGTCTCTCCTATCCCACTCATGGAGTTTCCTCTGATACTGCTTCATGCTTTCCCACTTTGCTAAGTTATCTTTCTAAAGCTGATGACCATTAATGGCCCATTTTCTGTAGATCACAAGAATAAAAAGGTTTTATTTAGTCCGCCTGTCATTTTCTGGAAACACAGGCTGCCAGCTACAGCAAATCATGGCCCTCACGAGTGCATTCAGAGAACTTGAGAGTTTAAAATGGAAACCCTGTTTTGAGCAAACTCGTGTAACTCATGTGGGTATTTTGATTCTTGCCTTGGCCAGAAATAGAAAGCAAAGGAAGAGAAGGAGGATGGAGTCTACGAAGGCTTGAGTGTGTTGTACTGCCCAGCTTGGTGGAGAAGCCCACTCTTAATGTCACCAAATCAGATGACTCTGTCTTCCAGTCTCAACTTCTTATTAATTTTTCAGCTTTAATAGTTTTTTTCCATCACAATTAGCACACATGGTAGAAAGCAACTTCTAAAAACTCTTTCAAAACAGTGACTCCTTCCTTGTTGGGTTGAGAATTACTTCTGCCCAGAGGTAACTAATTTCTGATCAGAGCATCTCCCCTCACCACTAATGCGTGTTTCTTACCTGTATGCCATGTGTAGCTGATCTAGCAGTGACCTGCCACCTTTCCCTGAAAGAGCTCTCAGAGAGAGAACTTCTGTTCTTTGTGGTTGCAGATCACAAGGCTGTTTACTGAAATAATGACCAGCAAAGGGGTTAAATTTCAAAAAAATAGAACTCATGTCTTAAACTTGGATGGCTGTAAATGAAGCCTGGCTTCCTGCTGTAGAGCTATTTGGTCATAAAAATAAAAGATTCACAGAATAACAGTAAATCAGTCTGTCTCCTGCACGAATTTTAATTTTCTGTGTGCATGAAATGTTCTTGTTTGAATACTCTCCCTTTCAAAAAATCTGATTAGATTGGCATTTTGTCTTTGTTAGTCAATGTCTTGTGATGTTTTGGGACTTTACCAGATCTTATCTGTAAACACTGTCAGCTGTCCCTCCTCCACAGAGCTGCCTTACTTCAGCCCTCCTGAACGACTGGGGTTTTTTTACAAGCTTAAGTGGCTATGAAAAGTTCTGCTCTGCTTGATCCCTGAAGCCTGAAATCCTTTGCTTGCAGCTATGTGTGCTAAGGTGACTTTTCACAGGAAAGTAATTTTGTTCTCTGTCTGCTTATGATTATTCAAAAGATCTAATATTTAAAACCCCCTAGTAGCCAGTCTTGTTTTTTTCTCGGTGGAAGATCACATAGGCTTGTCTTTCTGTGAGTTGCCTTACCTGTGTTCAGATTCATTTGGGAGGTTACTTTTACCTAGTTGACCACACTAGCAAGGAAACAATTTTTCTCCATGATGGCAAAAGAACTTTTTTTTTTGTTCTTTCTGGAGCTTCCCTAGCGTTTCCCAGCCTTCAGATGAAGTCCAAAGAAGAAATGTTCACAGGGACTAGTAAGTATGAGATGTTTCTTAATAAATAAAACAGGTGAAACAGAGTTTGAGTGTTCTTAACACTTAGACTAAAGTTTTCAAAGATGTCTTACAGTATGATGTTCCTTTGAAAAATAAGAGTCTCACTGACTTTGATCTAGGGTATGGTGTAAAAATAACCACAACCAGGACTGGCATCCCATAAGACTTTTTTTGTTTGTTTTCTGGGGTTTTTTATAATATTTTTAAAAGAGTAAGCAGCTCCTTCACTTCTGCTCAGACTGACTTTAATCTTAACTGTGCTTCCTTGGAAGTGGCTCTCTTTAGAGACTGTAATTTCAACTCAGACAAATACAAGCAAAATATATTCCATCACTGAAGGAAATCAGAACCCCAAAAACTAGATAAATACAGACATAATGGTGTTGTAAAAGGCTTTCATTGGGCAAGTAAGTAATTTTCTCTAACATTACAGAAGGTCACTTAAATTTAGCCTGTCAGTCCATGTTAGCCACTGTGTAACAGGCTTATTCGGGATCTCAAAAAGAAGTGAACCCTGTGATTATCTTCTGTCTTCTCATTTATCTCCCATGTGGCCTGTTGCCAGTGTTTTATGTGTGATGGCCAAGTAAGAAGGAATAACTCTTTTTTTTCAGCTCATGTGTGCGTTGGTTTTGCTGATCCACCAAATACAATCTGGGCTGCCACTTCCCTTTGATTCTCAGGCTGTGGCTTACTGTGCCAGAAATACTTGCAACTCCTATGGATATCTTGCTGCTGCATGCTGCCTAATTTTTTTTGTGTGTGTGGCTGTTTTGGAAACTGATTCAAGGTACTAATTTAGCCTGGGCAAAAAAAGTCTCCCTTCAGAAAACCAGTATCTGCTCACAGGTCTTATTCACAGCAGTGAAGAAGTTATATTGGTACAGCAAAAGTGTTTGGAGTGGGATTTCTCAAGATTATTTTGCTTGCTTGGTATTGAGGGCATGGAAGTAAACTGCAAAAATATCTGCAAAGTATTGGAAGACAGTTTCATATAGAAACTGGAAGAATTGTCTGGTTATGTGTATGGATACCAGAGAACTATCCGGGTTATCACTGTTGCTTTGGTTTTTGGAAATAACAGTTCTTGACCCGTTGTGCCCCAAATTGTTCCTGATCTTCAGATGTGAATTGTGTGCTCTGCTGTTGGGGATGTGGAAGATGGCAGAAGTCTTATCTGCAACGTGTGAAGGTCCTACTTGTGTTGTCCTTGGTTTTGACTGCTGCAGGGAATTGCTGTATAAAACATAAGTTGTCATTCATTGTACTGTCATATTTTCTGCAAATAGGAACTTGGGCTTGCTGATTACAGAATAAGAATTCTTGGTAAAGCAATTGAAAACTAACAAGAAAGTGTCTTGAACCTCAGTCTATGCCAACATCCTTTTCCGTGTATCTTGGCCAGAGCTGTTATCAGCATAAATTAATACTGGTCACCCTGGGTGAAAGGCCTAAGCTGTGGAAACAACTGATGGTTTGTGGCTTTTCAAGTGCTGATATTTTTATAATAAGAGGCTGCTTCTGGTAGAAATGCATCTGAGAAGCTGTGAATTGTCATAAATACGTGAGCAGAGAGCACTGGCATTGCTGATAAATTAGCTGGGAATTGTCAGTTGCGTAGAAGAACTCAAATATTGGCTTAACCTGAAAATGTGAAATTAAATAGAAAAGAACAGATTTTTCTCTCTGGATACTTGAAAACAATAACAAGTCATGTGAAAACTTGTTTTAGAAATTATTTCTAGAGGGTATGAGTTTTCAAGCCTAATGCAGTGCAGTCTATTTTTATAGTCCTTGAAAACAAAACCTGACAGACCATATTTGCCAGCACTTACACTGCTCTGGTGACAGTGCTTCTTTTTCGAGCATGCCAGAGGAAATACTCTCTGCTGGAGCATATGTCAGTGATTAGTGGGACCAGTGCTGCAGGATGAAGTGGAAGAAATATGGTTGTGTGGAAAAAAAGCTGAATGGACAGAATGTGAGAAATGTAGCGGTTTATGGGTCGGGTTTAGGGTAGGAATGGAAAATAGTTATTTTTAGGGATATCAGTATGTAGCTGACATGCTGTCTTCCAAATCACTGAAGTTTAACTGAGAGGATGACTGCTGTCTTTCTCTGTGTGTTCCCCTAATTTCTTCTTCATGTGGAAAACTGTTTTCCCTTTGAATCGATCACTGTTTGTATTATGCAGGTGTTAGATAATGCAGGTATTTGTATGCTTGGGGTGAACTGAAAACCTCAGGAAGCGAGAGACTTTGGTACCCAGCCCTTTTTGTGCATTTGTGGATTTAAGGGCTGAGGCAGCGAACGATCCTCAGGAAACAGCTGAGTCTCTCCAGACCTGACATCCTGGGTCCAGAATTCTTGCCGGTCAAGCCCATGAGGCGTGTGCTGGTGTTTGGGTTCGGGGGTGGCATTTGTCACCTCCTTCTGCCCCCTTGGCATCGACCATCCTTGGGAAGGATGCTGAGGTCAGAGCACAGCTCTCAGCCCCAAGTTCTGCAGGAGCCATGTGGGACTCTGGGTACCTGTGTTCAAAGTTCTGGGGTGGAGGGAAGAGGAGGAGGATGGAGCCCTGCTACAGCCCTCACTTGACTTTGCCCCCTGCTTTGACCATGCAGAATAACAAATATCTGCGTTCTGTGCAGGCAGCAGAGCGTGCAAACAGGGACAAGTGATTCCCGTGCAATACGGAGGCACCACTGTACATAGGCCATGTACCAAAACCTGGAGAAAGCAGGTGAAAAGCCTGTCAGACCCAGCTGTTCTAATGTGATCCTGAAAGTGCCCCCAGACCTCACTGAGCGACGCAGCCCCCGCTGTGGGAACACACAAAGCTGGAGGTTGAGCTGAAAGATGCACAGCCTGGTGATTTTCAAGTTTCTTGTATATTTAGCCCTTGACATCATAGGTTAGTCATCAGTCAAGTGCTGTAAAAACATTCTGCTGCCTCACCCTGTTTTTCATATCTTGTCACTTACATTGGAGTGCTCCAAAATTTTTGCTATTCAACATAAATGGGAACAAAATGAAAATGCCCTGTTCCCTTTATCACAGTTGATGCCTGTACTTGAACTTTGCTAGTATTTGTTTATGAAAACTGCTTGTTTTCCCCTCTGAAATGTTTTTGTCAGAGCAGCTCAATACAGCTTGTATTAGGGGAAGGCAGAAGAGGTTAGAGAATCCCTGAAAACTAGAAAAAGGATGGATTAGACTGCTTCATAGAATTACCCAGCTGGTATCAAAATTAGACTGCTACTGCAAAGTAGGCATTTGACTATTAATAGTCAAGGAAATAATGCAAGAAGCCAAGCAATATTCAGTTAAATGCAAATTATAAAAGAACTGTCTTGAGTTCACTATACTTGTGATTTACTTGACTTTTTTTTTCAGAATTTTCCCTCATATTTAAGTGTTTTTAAAGCTATTTTAGGTCTGATTTTTTGCTACCTTCTAAAGTTCTTACTTTTGAATAACTCTTGAGATAATTGGAAAAACAGAATTAATTTTTTGAGCCCTTTAGGAAAAAGTGAAGGCTTCATGAGATTTGATTTGTATTTCTATAGCTCACAGGAGGCCTAGTCAGGAGTCTGCAAGGAGAAAGTAAAACACCCAAAGGCAGACTGCTTCCCATAAAGTAACCCAAAACTGAAAGTATATATTTATTTTCCTTCCCTAATGTTGCTCTATAGAAAATACCTTAAAAATTGGATTGTTTGCTGGTATTTGTACCAAAAAAAGGAGCTTCTCAGCAGTGCAATAATTAGATTTTATATTGTGTCACCAGTACTGCATGCATTTCTGCAAGGGACATCTGGATTTTCACTGGTGACTGAATCCAGTGTTTAAAGATCTTGGTGTTTTCAGTCTGATGTGTGGCGTTTCTCAGTTCTGTAATTGCTTCATACTTGAATCTGCTGGCTCAGGCATGAGATTTATGGATCCAGTTTGTTCTTCCTTAGTTTGTCAGAGCTGTGAAAGGAACTGACTTTGAAACCTTCATTATAGTTAATCTTTTTGTTTTCTGACACCTGTTAAGGATCTAAACATTTTAAGAGGAGCGCCAGCTTACCTCATTTGGGAGTCACAGCTTCACAATGACAGGGTGTCTTCAGCAAAATGTTTTCAAGCTTGTGGAAGTTGGATCCATTTGTAATGGATTCACATTGTGTCTGTCTGTGTTTGCAGATACAGTCTGAGGTTTTTTCTCTTCTGCTGGAGGGTGCTGAAAGCTGTGTCTCTTGGTGAAGTGTTGTGATATTACTGTGGATTTGATCATCCTCTGCAGTGATCTCTGCTCAGGAGGTGGAAGAGAATTCCAAAGGAAATTTCCTTCCATCCTGCTTAGGAACTTTGCCAGCTTAACATGAATGAGTTTGGGCTTGTGCTCAGTGCTGCTGGATTATGCAGTTGGGATTCTGTTCTGGCTTCCTAAACAAGAGCAGCGCGTAACACATCACCACTCAGCGTGTGTGCAACCTGCTCTGGTTCTGTGCTCTGTGCAGTCAGCAAGAAGGGTCAGGATTTAAATAACGAGATCAGATCATGCACCTGGCTCTTGTTTGAAATCACAGGGTGCAAAGCTTCTAAAGCCTCTAAAATCTCTCAGCAGCTCCTCCAAAGAGGAGACTGGTTGGCACGCAAGACCCTGAAAACTGATTGGTTGTAGTGTACTCTTAAAATTTAATGAAATGTAATCCAAGGTTTTAATTGCACGTCTGGGTTTATGCATTTAATGTTGACTTTAGCAATTCTGCTTAGTACCTAATGAGGCTGAACTCTTTGTCTAACAGTGAACCTCCTCTAAAAGATTTTACGATTAAGAAATAAGAAAGCAGGGAGGGTGAGAGCAGTTGCAAAGATACCACCTAGTTCTTGCAGCACCTGGAGTTTTAAGTGTCCTTTGTTGTTCAAAGTAATCTTGGCTCCAGTTTGTCAGGAAAATTTCCTCCTTACTGGTCTGCAGAATGGCTTGGGCAATCCATGGCAAGTGTGTAAGAGACTTCTGTGATCTGCAGCCAGAACAGAGGAAGCATCAAACAGGCTCTTTAGCAAACATACTGCAGAACAGCTTTCCAGAGGGATTTAGAAACGTCCATTTCTTCATCTGCTCCTCAGGCAGCATCCTAATCCCAAACCCAGCAGACAGAGTGGGCTGCAATGGGCAAACACTTGGCACTAACTCTGGGAAAGCTGATGGGCTGTGTACTAGAAGCTGGCATCCTGTGAATCTGACACAGTGCTTGCCATAACTCTAAATCTGTGTTAATGGAATTGCCTGAGTGGCCTTAGTTTTTTCATTGTGGAGTCAGCAAGGGGGTTGTTTCAAGTCTGTGGGGTTGAATATTTGCTCCAAAGGCTCCCACCCAGCTCCAGGGTGGGAACTGTGTTCTGGCTCAGCAGGTCAGTGTGCGGCTGATGCAGAAGGTGGTTGCCCTAAAGCAGCACTCTGAGGTGGTGACTGTGTGTCCTCTCTTGCTTTCATGTGTCAGAATAGTTCTGGTTTCTCTCCTGGTTTGCAGCTTGAAAGGAAACGTCTGTACATTCTTGTGTATGTATAACAAACTGTAAACACTGAAGTGTTTTGGTATCTTACAGTGTAAGGCATCATCTAGGAACAGGGATATTGGTTGGATGGGCTCCTTTCAGAAGGAGAAAGGTGTCTCTGCTGTAGCTTTTGCTGCTCCATCTATTTCTATCATCATTTCTATTGCTAGAAGGGGGCTGGCTGTACTTCAGAAAGGGTATAGTTGAAAGAAGTTACAAAACAGCACCCAGCAGGGTATAATCTCCTCCAAATAAGTCCTTGATAAGGCATTTCAAGACATAAGCCCTCTTTAAAGAGTAAAGCAAAGTTCATTGGTAACCAGACAAAGGCCCTTTGGCCATCTGGACTTGACTTACTGTTGTCTGCTCTTGCTGGTGGGTGAGGAAGTGCTGTCTGAGCTGTGGATATAAGGTGCTATGCAACACTTAAGCTCCCTTGACCTAATTCACTTTTTTGCTGGAGCTTGGATTAGCAGTGGCTTGCTGGCGCAAAAGTAAGCAGCAGTTAATTCTTGTAAGTCAAGTCCTGTGTGACTGTGATTTGGTAATGCCATCTTTGTGGAAAAAGCAGGGCAGATTCCTCAAATGAAGTGATGAAAGAGCAGCAGGGGCCATCCTGGAGGCAAATACTGACACAGCAGATAAGTTGTGTGTTCAGATTTGGATGGTGCTGGCTGCTTCTGACGGCTGCTTTCCCTTTCTAAGTCATGACTGATCTCAGCTCAGCCAGAACAGGCTTCCTTGGAGGCCTCAACACATTCCACAGGATTCCAGATTGTTCTGAAAATGCTTTCTAAATGCTCTCTTAATTAAAGATTTCTCTAAGTCAGAATTAAGTTATTAAAATGTTCCAGGCATTTTCTAGAAGTCTTTAGAAAGCTGGCTGTACATTCCTTCCAAAGTTGATCTACTGCCTGCTACGAGTTACAGAGTAATACTGTGCCACTTCTGGGTTACAGATAAATTCAAATAAACAAATGATTAGGGTTTTTTTTGCAGTAGTTTGCCTTTTTGTGAACTGACGCTGCTACTGAGTCACTCTTTAGGATTTTGGGATTGTGTGGTTGTGGTTCTTTAGCAGTAATGGAAACAAGTGTTTCATGTGCCTAGGAGGGCACTTGCAAAATCCCGGGCTATGTCAGAGCAGATAGTGCTGCATAAGACAACAGACTAACAGCCATCGAAATGCTTTTGATTTGTTTTGCAAAACTTGTGCCTGCTTCCAAAAGACTGGGGGATCATAGATGATAGATTTTGTATCACACAGAAAAATTGCGCTGTGTGTGTGGCAAATTTGCTCCGCCAGCTGTGGTGCTGCAAGTATTCAAGGTGCTGCTGAGGGGATGTGCGGGTGACAAGTGCCAAAGAAAGAGAAGCTGTGCTGGCCTGAGTCTGTCCCTGCCGAGCTCTGTGAGAAGAGATGGTTTTCTGCCACCAGAACAGCCTCAAAGCCTAACCCTGTCCTGACTTCAGATATATGTACTGACATGGACTGAGTGCTGTTGTTCTGGGCTTTGATTAGGATTTTAGTGTTTTAAGGGCACACTGCAACCAGCAATATGCTGTGTATTGGAGGGAAGTGGATTTCTGTAGCAGTAAAGTGGAGTCCTTGGCTTGAAATACACGTTTTTGAGAGAGCTCTGGTTCTGCTTCCTTTGCAAATCCAAGTTCTGCATAGATTATGTTCTTGCATTTTGCAGGTAGTTCGGAGGAGTTTCAGTGGATTTGTCACCTTTTCCTCTGGCTAGTGGAGTTAACTTCTGCAGGAAGATGATAATCAGTGTCCCCTTGACCCAGCCAGTGTTAGGAACCTTGACTGCTGGTTCCAAAATAAAGTCAGTGCATGGATATCTTCCTGAGCTTGCAGTTGGCTTTGGCATTTTGCTGCTCAGCTCTATGAAGTTGCAAAAGGTTTTTAAAAAAAATTAGAACTTTGTCACTTAATGTTGCTTCTGCTGGGACACATGAGCACCTGTGAAAGAGCTGATAAAGTTGATGTTTCAATTCTGACTGGAATTTGGAAGAGCATTTCAGGTTAGAACTTGGCCTGAAAACAAATGTGTGGTTATAGAGAGCACTGTTGTCATGTCCGTCATCTTTTACAGTAAGTGAAATGTTAATTGTTTTCTGTTTGCTCTGCAATCTTCTGGTGTATCAAAAGCTGTGTAATTATCTTTCCTTATTATGAGTTCAGCAGTGGGAATGGATGACTGTCCATGTTTGCTGTGCAATCACTGTTAAGTAATGGGAAGGCCTGCTGAGGGATCAGTCAGCAAAAGCATTACTGGGAAACTGCATCTATGGAGCACATGGAAGCAGAAGACAAATCTTGGAGTGTCTTTTGTGTTCTGAAAGAAGGATGAGAGGCAGCTCTTACAAACTTTGCACTGAGATCAGAGCCTAAGCAGTGAAGGCAGTGAGTGCATTAGTCCGTGGCGCTGAGAAAAATGTTTCTTTCCCTAAGATAACAAAGTTTGACAGGGCTGTTTATCTCCCTTAAGTTTCCCGGGAGGTATGAACGCAAAATGCGTTGTGCTCAGCCTCTTCTATCGCTGTGCTAGGTAATTCCTTTGTTAAACATCTTACCCAGAGAGGTCAGGTTTTTAGCACAAGCCTTGCTCCTCTGTTCCTGCTCCGTTTTTGAGTGTTTTGCAGATGTGCCTGGTTTGTTAGAGGTGCTTTCTGCAGGGAAGCCGAGGTAAAAAGGATGTTTAGAGCTGCTTGCATTTAAAAGACAAGGCGGCATCATGGCTCTGTGAACAGTTGCTGCGCTCTGACCCACAAAACAATAATTATTGGGAAGATGGAGTTTTTGGGGGAGGTTTACATAGTTTTTGGACCACTTCACTGCAATCTGGAGCACAAGTGTTTGTTTAGAGGATTTCCGTTTGCAGTGCATCTCTCTCCCAGTGCTCTTGGTCTGGATCTGGCTGGTGGAGTGTCCTCAGTGATGCTGAGCTGTGCTCACAGGCCACAAAATTGTGCGGAACATTTGCTATTGAATATTTTTACCTACCTGTAGCACAAGTTGTTTAAGCTGGCTTTAGCCTTTACATTCAGGAGTGCCTGTTTGGGCCATAGGAGAACCTTTGCAGCAGGAAAATCCCATCATCTTGTTTGAATGGTTTCCATTCAGAGGGAATGGAAGACCTGGGTCAAAACTGAGTTCCTGGCTGATTTAAAATCCCTGCTCTCATGTACTTCTTTTGAAGCAGTAAGCCACTATTTATTTGAGATGAAGTTTAAATTTAAAACCCACAATGTAAATTACTTGGGAAGGGATGTCATTTCATGCACCCATAATGGTGATAAGCTGAAAAAAACAATTGCAGGAAACTTATTTCTGGGGGAGAAGCCAAGGGAGGTATTTTAGCCATGGCACTTTTATGATAACTTCTGGAGCTTGCTCTTTTTACCAGAAAGATTATGGGTGTTTGACTGGTACAATCAAAACCAGCTGGATTGGGGGAATTTTAAGGGGTTGTTTTTTAAAGCATTTTTATAAAAACCCAAGAAGTCCAATTAGTAGAACTCAATTCATAGGAGTTTAAAAATTAATGGTAACTTACCTTATGAAATATGGATCACTGGAGACTAAACTAAGAGCAGACATATGGTTTTGATTTTTTTTTTTTCCTTTAAACACCGGCACCATGCTAAGGCCAGACAACTTTATTTTCCTGATGCATTATAACCAGCTGCAGATGTTTTAGACGTTATCGCTTCTAAATGGGCTCTGACAAATGTCTCCTGGAAGCCAGCAGCTGTAAATATTACATACACTGTATTCCGAGGAAATGTTGAAAACAAAGTTTTAGGAATTAAATGTTCAGTGTCTGAATCAAGAAAATTTACTTTCTGCCTTTCTCAGGGGGATTTGCTGGCTGAAAACATTCTTTTGTGATACAGGCACAGATGTTAGTCAAGACACATGTGGAGGCTGGAACAAATATTGCCACAGATGGCCTTGCATGGTGTTATTTACTGGCCCTCTACTGCTAATGCTGGAAGGTGGACACTTGAAAAGGTACCTTGACATACAACTAAATGCTGACCTGGAATTTGTAACAGGTGTACAGCTATTGGGCATTAAGGTAAAAAAAATTGAACTGTTTTGGCAAACATATGGAAATGTGTTTTGTGCATCAGTGAGCAGGGCATGGCCCTCTGCTACAGAAAATTTTGTGATACTTCACTTTACTCTGTTCAAGATTAAAGTAAATAGTATTAACTAAAAATCTTTTTGTGTGTGTTGCTTGGCTTTTCTGCATAGCTTTGAATCCTTTGAATCACCCAGGAGGACATTTTCACATATATATGGGATACAAAATGTTGCTTGCATATCAGATGCGTGCCTTTGTGGGGGAGAGGGACCATATAAATATTGACATGGGAGTTACATCTGATGTCCTTGAGTTGCAAAATTCAGACAGCCTGATTCATCCCTGCATAAACCATTCACATTCGTTTTTCCATACCCTGAGAGAGAGTGGGAAAATATCTGTGCTTTGCTGTAGACACCTCATTAACATGTGATTCCATATGCAGCTCTCAGAGTTCTCAGGTCAACACAGGGGAGGAAGGAGGTTTCCTGAGGGGACAAGCTGAGTGACTAAAGGCTGCACTGGAAACTGGGTAGTAGCAATACCTTTTGAGGCACAGATGTGCCAAGCAGACGCTACATGTGATAGGGCTTATTCATATGCTAGCAGTTCACCGAGTTACAGTGGTCCTGATCGCTTGAAATTTTGTTGGGAGCCTTGCCAAAAATCTTCATAGAGTTTTAAAGGAAAATGGGGATTGCTGAGGTGTTATCAATAACTTTTTCTTTTGCGTGTGTGTGAGAGCTGTTTTGGTAAAAAGGTATTTCAGCACATGGTATGTACTTATTATATATATAAAAGGTTAATGATGCATCTACTTTGTACCACAGAGGGTGACCAAAGGGAATCTCCTTGCCTGTCTGTGTTGCCCCTAAAGAGCCTTGCTCCAGCTTTGGTCTGGTTTAAATATAAGCCAGCTTGTGCTCACTGGAATCCCTGGAGTCTGCCTGGCACTGGGGAGCAATTCCAAGAGCAGATTAGGGCTGGAAGCATCAATGGGTAAGTGCTCGAGCAGGGACCTGCGTGCTTTGCTGGGAGGGACATGGCACGGTGCCCTGGGCGGGAGCCGAGCCCAGCAAATGCAGGTCTAATGATTTGGATTTTGCTATTTCACATTAGTGTTTAAAACTGCTTAGATATAATCCCCCCAGCAAATCTCTCCATGCTCTGGGACGGTGAACGTTCGCTGCTGCACGCTGATTTTTAAGTATGAACTGGTTACACTGAATTCTTGTGCAGCTGAACAAAGGCTCTCTCTGGTGCCTGGCAAAGAGGAGAAGTTTTTGTGTCTGAATCTGTTTGTACAGGAGCATAAAATGGGTCTTTGTATCAACATGCTATAACAAATGAAACATTCAGGCGGAGGTTTGGTTTGCTACTTGCCAGTTGTGTGGTGGCTCTGGAAAATCATAGAATGTATGTATAAAATCCTTGGCAACGAGGAGAACTCCTACCGAGTTCAGAGTCCAAAGCTACTGGACTCCAGAGCGTGTGTTGAGTTGGACATTTTTTCTTGGCTTACAAATTATTACTAAGAAAGTTTATACACTGAAGTTTGATGTTCATAATCAGCATCTTTTCTTAGTGGTTGCTCACCTGAGCCACAAAGAAGTTTCTTCCTCCAGTCACCCAGGATATTTCCACTATCTTTTGAGCTTGCTCTGGTTTCTTGCCATAACTTCATCAGAAAAAAACCTCAAAGATAGTACGTGCCCCTCAGCTCAGCTGTCTGAACATTCTTATGCTCAGAGGTCCTTTTGCTCTGTGTATGGAGCCCGAATCCCTCACATTTCTGATTAAAAGGCAAGCCACAGTTCATTTTCTGAAACATCGGTGAAAAGCATGCAGTATTTTTATGCAGCTCTCAGAAGATTGATCTGAATACTCTGAAATCCATAGAAGTTATGAACTTTGGCTTGCTTCTTCTTAAGAAAATGAAAATTATCCTACCTTTGATGGAATCTAGTAGAAAGTTGGCTTCCATTTAACTTGAAGGAATTTGGGGTGGTTTCTCATCTCTGTGGTCTAAGTGGAATATCTTGGCCTGTTTGAAACAACTCTTTTTTAGAATGCATTTAAGGGAATTTTGGAGGTTAAAGTATTTGATTTTCCCATGTCACTCATCATGTACTGTAGTTTCTTCAGACTTTCCCCCTCTTGGAGGAAATGTTCAGCTTACTGCAGTGAGAGCTGCTGCAGAAAGTGTTCCAGACTGAGGTCAGGAGAGTTCTTACAGAGGATAGAGGATTAAGTGATGAAGGCTTTTATAACTACATGAGCATTGGGATGGTTTTGGTTTTTTTGGATTTGGGGTTTGTTTTGCATTTTTTTTTAATGCAATGGTCTTTCTGAAGCTTGCAAAGAAGATTAAATAGAATAGTGTAACTGTGGAGTTGTTGTTTAATCGGGCTCTTCTTTGGCAGTCACTGAGATTAAAATGTTAACACAGGCTCGATGCAGTTCTAGAAACTAAACCAAGAGCCTGTCAAAAGTTTTATATAGGGAAAGTGGCTTAAATTGCAGCAACTAATTAGATTCAGCTGTTTGGAGTTGTTAAAATAGGTGTACTAAGCAGACAAAAATGTGTGGAATTTCTCACCTACTCGTAATTATTTATTGATTCCTTTAAGGCTGGCACTGAGGTTTCCCTTCTCTTTTGACAGAAGCAACTTCCTGTTTTAAGAGGTTTTTATAAAAAACCCTTATCTTTGGTTTGATAAGCCTGAAAGATAGGGGGAGGTGGAGGTTGATACATGTTCCTGTGTGAGGAAGTATGAAAGTGTGAATTTGACTTTCGGGGTGGCAGAGATGGCAGGAAGAATAGTAAATTAATTGCCTGAATGTGCTCTGCTGTCTGAAAAATAAGGATCCAGTAACCAAGGCCTGTTAAGGAGGACTTTGACAGGGGTTGTCTCAGTAACAGAGGCAATTTGATGATCTTGCCCCCATTTTCCAGTTTGCTTTCCCCTCCATTGCACTGGTAGGGCCATGGATGGGGACTTATTGCAACCAGATCGATGAGAGAAGCTGGATTAGAGACAAGAAAAAGCCTTTAAACTGAGCCCTGCTTCCGAAGATGATGGCTGTAGAACAGCAGTGTAATTCAGCAAACTGTTTTTGCTCAGCTGTGTAGAGCAAAAAGAGTGTTGGTCTCACCTCTTCAAAGAATTTGCAAGGATTTACTTCAGACCATGGACAAAAGTGTCAGGATTTATCAATCTAAGATTAGCTTCACTTGAAAGTACAGAGCAGCCTTGATTTTTTGTTTTGTTATGCAAATTGGAAACTAATTCCACTAAATTGCATGTACTAAGAGTCTTTACTTTTGGGCAAGATTGACATCTCGTCATTACTGTAAGTGTTATGGTCCTCCCTCCTGTAAATGTAATTTGTAAAAATCCAGTCCTACGTAGGCTCTTCTGAGCAGCTGTCCTAAATGGGATTACTGAAACATAGACATTTATCTGAGCTTTTTGCTTTTATAATTCATAATAGCCAACTGCTCTGGCTTAGGCTTTTTGGGATGGTGAACTTGTCTTGCCTCTTTGCACACTGGTAAATTTATGGAAATACATAAATATTTCCTAATCTGAGAGCATCATGTGGATGCTTAAATCTTGAAGTCTCTTTGCTTACTTCAAGTCTCAAAAGCTGTTTTTAGAAATAAAAAAGACTAATTCACTTTGTGTGGCCTCTAGAGTGTTTTGTAACATGAGGCATGGGAAAATGGGTCTGGTTGAAGTCTTCTGTGGAGAAGTACTGAGAGAGAAATGGCGCTTCTCTCTGAGGTACATGCTGAGGAGGGCTGAAAGTGTTTCCTTGCTGTGTGTGCGTGGTGAAGTGAATTTAGGTGCATCTGAAAGACCACTCTGGTTGGCAACTTGCTGTGAAATACCAAGGCTGACTTTTAGGATGTCTTAGATACGGATTATGAAGTGATCTGGGTCCACATTCAGTGTGCATCTCTTCATAGCATAAAATTATTCAAAGCTGACTTGTTTCCACGCATTAAATGTCTGGCATATTTATGATTCTCTTGCCTTTGTAGCAAAGGTGGTAACCTCCACATCTAACATTTAGCTTGTGCTTTGGGAAGGCAGCTGCTTTTCTTTTCTTTTTGTGTTTTTTTTCATTTTACCTTCAAATATGTAGATTGTCTCCCAGTGGTCTCGCATGTGCTGACACCCCAAATTGGCACTGTATGTAACAGATTTAAGGTTCAGACTAATGATCTTGGGCTAAAAACACTTGCCATATAGCATCACGTTTCATGATCTCAGGGGGACAGACTGCTCACAGGATTAGGTGTGGCTGTCCGTGCTTTGGGCTAAATAATCTGCCTGTTTATTACTGCTAGTTTTGGTAACCGGTGTGGTGCTTTTTTTCCCTGAAGCTTGACAACCACCCTTCCTGTTGCAGTTCCACCTTTACTTAAAAAGCCATCTGTATTGCCGCAGCCTGCCTCATCCATGAATCCTTACCCCGAGAGCAGCTTTGCAGAGGGGATGTTTTCCACAAGAGGTTAGTTGATTAAATGCTATGACAAATTATTACAGCTACTCGAAAGCAGTTGATGCTGTCTTTAATTTTACAGTGTCAAATTACTCTGTCTTGCTTAAGTGCCAACACTCTCCAGTTGCCTTTTGTCGAGGTCACTGTACATGGCTCACCTGTAAACATGTTCTCTTCTCTGGGAGGGGAGAACAGATGTTTCTGCCTCCAAAAGATGCTCCAGGCACTTGCTGCAGGAGATGGTCCGCAGGCTGTCAGAAGCAATCTTTATGGGCAGGCTGGTCTTTCACAAGGAGATGTGTTTACAGAGCATGAAATGAACATTTTTGCACAGAGGCAAATAACTGCTTACAACGGAGACTTTAGTAGCAGATTTGAAGCTTGAATGATCATTAGTAAGGTCAGCTGGAGCACACACGATGTCCATCTCCTGAGCAAAGTCATTCAGGACTTTTTAGCTGTTCTTTTGTGCTGACAGGTTTTAGGATGTAATGTTCATGCCATGAGCTTGTCACTTTTGATAAAAACTTGTGATAATCTGTGGTGCTACATCTGTATATGTACTATAATTTCTTCAAAATCATTCTTGAATGGGAAACCATTTTTTGACTTGGAGGAAGAGAGGAAGGAACCCCCTTGCCTATTATCTCAGTCTTGAATTATTATTTAATAGTATTCCAGCATTGGCAGGGTTTTTAAGATTCTCTGCATGAAGTGTGTGTGAAACAGGCTATTGTCACGAGCAAAAGGAATCTCTCTGAAAGCTTTCTGTGGTCAGGAGATGGGTCTGAAGGGCAACAGCTCTCAGGCAGTATTGGCTGCCCCAAAATGCTCTGGTTAATGCTCTCACTCCTCAGGTCAGAGCTCTTTCTTGGGCAGTAATGAAAAATGGTTTCCGAAGAATGGCTATTGGCAAAATTAACCAGATTGATTCTTCACTTATGACACAGATCAAGTCTTGAACTTCAGTCTTCTATGGTAATAAGACCAGTTCATCATCACTAATTGCATCTTTTTGTTCCCGCCAGTTTCTTCAGCCTCCTTAGTCTCCTCCAAGGTCACTTCCTCTCTCAACTGATGTGCAAGTCTGACAGAGCGTTTAAAAACCTCCGAGCTTGAAGGAGATGAAGTTTTTGTTAAAGCAGTTCTGTTTGATTGCAGTTCACCACGTCACAGAATTCAGGAAGTCTGACTGATGTTAACTGTGAATGCAGACGAACGTCAGAGCAGGGGGAGCCTCTCCTCTCTGCACACCACAGTTGGAAATGCTTAAGGCTCAGAGAGCTCCATTTTCAAAACATCTGTGCTGCTTCAGGGAGGGAAAAATTGCTGGTGTCACAAAGGCTGTTGTGAAAACCTCTTTAAAATGCTGTGTGTCACACCCATGATCTTCCCATTGCTTTTCTGTAGGACATCATTCTCCAGAGGGCAGTGGCCCTTCTTCCTTCATTCACATGGTGCAGAACAGCTTTAACCATAACCCCTTTCAGCTGGCTTGTCCTTGTCTGTGCTGAAAGCCAGTGAATGTGGCTCTTAAAAGGAACATCTGAGCATCGCCTGCATACTCCCACAACAACTGTCCTTGAGTCCAAGGAGCACGCAAAATCTAGGGTACAAGTTGTGTCTCATTCCCCGTTCCCATTAAAAGGAGACTTTAAAATAGTTTATGCTACTCTGTACAAGGCTGAACAGAGATTCACCTTCAGAATTCCTCCAAAGAGATGAAGTGGAGCTCCCTGGGTGAGCTGAGCAGCCAGTACTGTTTTGCCAGTGCTGTTTTTGCCATGAGGTGTTACACCATAAATTTTCAGAGGACTCGAGAGAGATGAACACACAATGAATTAGTCAGGCGCTCTCTAACACGACCTGCTAATAGCCTGCCCTCTCTGAAACAGTCCCAGCAGTGGGAACTTAATTCTTTTTTCCTGTTTAATGAGACTTGGTAGAACAAACACCTAAGCAAATCTGAGGAGTTTGTAGCTGTCATTCTCTGCTGCATCTCATGTATAACCATGCGTTTTATTTCTTTATTGATTTTTTTTCCCTTTTTGTCGGTGCTTAAGCAGTATTCTTTCAATATGAAGCAAGACTCATAAAAATATCAGATATAACACATTCGAGTCAAATTGGGTACTTCTTTATTCTGGTATGAGAAGCTACAAAAACTTTCAGAGAATGTCTGCTTGTTACAGCAATTTTTCTCAGTCCCATGGAGCTTCATTATAGCCAGGTCAGACTATGCCGTAGAGAAGAGAATTTATATTTTATCATAGGGCTAACTTCTATGCTCTTGTAATGACCCTGAAGGACAGTAAATGCTCTAAATAATTCAGCTTCTTTGGAATTTAGTTCAACTGTGCTATAGGAGCTAAAATAGATCTCGGAAAAAATAGAAAATATTGTGGTATATTTTAATGTGATGCCTAAAGGACACTCTTGAGGATTTTTGGCTGCTATTACCCTATCCAGGAAGTAGACACTGAAAATTTCAGGAGTTCAGTGTTTTCAGTGTATTCTCAAGGGAAAGACCTCCCTTAAGATCCTTCTGATGAAATGAAACTCCTCAAAGTCTAATTGCTTCTTGGCCTAGGATGGAATATATTAATTTCTCATGTAGTTGAAAAACCTCTTCTATAATTTCATGTGTGGTATTTGTAATTTCATGTCGTGGCCTTTTTTTCTTTACAGCAGTGTGGAAAAGTGTGAGGGCTATTTGTAATGCATGCCCTTCCTTTTCTGCCCAGTCATCTCTGCCCTCATCAGCATCCATTATTATGCATTTTTCTGCGTGTGATGTTTTTGTAAATATCCCAGGATGAAATTAGCTTTTTTCAAACAGTAGGACAGAGTTCCATACAATCATGATGATAGAACAGCTGCATTAAAAAGTCTTCTTTACCCTTTGAATTGTATCCTAAATTTTTGATGCTTTTTTCTGTGGCCAGGACTGCTTTTGAATTTTAATCCCATTCTCCAGTTAGCGACATCAGCAGATTTTACAAGCCTGTTTTCCATTCCAGTATTGAAATCGATAGATAATTTTACAGGGTCTAGAAAGATTCTGGCAAAGATTGTTTTGACGCATGACCTGAATGTTTGCATCAGAATGTGTAAGTTTTGATTAAATTTGAATGAATTCCAGTTTGGATATTAACAATAACAGAACTCAGTATGCTCAATTTTACATCACTGAGTGACGCCGCTGTTTTCTCTCCTGTCTGCCTGGTTGCTACCGGTCCCACAAAGAAGCTGCTTGTTTCTTCCTTTTTAATCCTGACACTGCTGTAGTTAGCAGCAGTTTGTCAAGTTTAAGATGCCATCCAAAAGTGATTTGTCACCTTTCAGACATATACAATGTTTTGGTGTCTGCATCCCCAGCCCTGCTCTCCCTCAATTCCCCAGAAGTGTTCAGCACAGTTATTGGGAATATTATCTGCCTTCCACAGGCAGCCTAACGCTGTCTACCGGCTTCTTCCCAGACCCAATTACTTTATTTCTCCAGCCTCTGTTTTCCCCTCTTGCACCCAAACCCGGCTCGGTGGTCACTACTAGAGGGCATCTCTGGAAGGGACCGGTGGTACCCACACCGGGTCTGGCCTCTAGACTGAGCATTCCAGTGTGGGTTACTTGGTCCTTTCCTGGCCTTGGGTCTGCCTCACCTCACCCCAGCGTGCAGGCATGGACAGTTTAAAGCCTTGGGGTGGCATGAAGATGTGTGACACTCACCATCTCGCGCTGTGTTTGAAAGGGGTGGAGTGCAGCCTCGTGAGCAGCTTGCTTGGGAGAGAAGTATTAAACTCGGGAAGTGTGATGAGATGATGCACATACGGTGCCCAGGAGCTGGAGTGCTGCAGGGAGCTCTGCCAGTGCTTTCCCTGTGCAGGGAGGAGTGGGGAAAGGGTGCCAGACGCTCTCCCTTGCTGGGTACGTGTGCTTGGCGCCTCAGCTTTTAACTGCTGCAAAGCCTCTGAACGCTACTGGAAGTGCAAGTTATTTTTAAGGCGCCCAGAGCTTGTCCATGGGATAACCTTCCCTGAGTGGGTTTTTTAGTCCATAATTGTGTGATATGTGTGTTCCCTGAGTCACTTTGGCCACCCATCAGTGGTGACCTGGGCTTCTAGAAGAGGTTGATGACCGAATTTGGGATTTTTGTTCAGTAGCTCTGAATTTTGAGAATTTGGGTTTCTGTGCATTTGCTGGGTGCAATTGTGTGAACAACAGTTCAATAATTCATTGGGAAGAAGAGCCCTGTTAAATGTTCCTTTTTAGTGTTGATGTTTTCAGTTTATCATAACACTGTCAAGAAGCATCAAGTTTGCCAGGAAGGTGTTAAGGAATTCACTTTAAAATCTTTAAACAGTTAAAATGGAAATAGGGATATTCTGTTGATGAAAACCAGAATATTGTGGGTTTGCTGCATTACTGCTAAGAAAAAGCTGTGCTGAGACTGATGCTGTTGGTGGGAATCAGGTAGCAAACCTGATTTGAAGCACCACCTGAAGTAATAGTAAAAGTTTATTGAAAACAATGATTTTTTTTTTCCCCTAAACTAAAGCTGTCAGAGTGGTTGTTGATTTCCCAGTGTCTGCAAGGCAAGTGAGCAGTGTCAGCACTGAAGGAACTGCCTGAAGAGCGTGGAAAATAAAACAGAAAAATGCTTGTGGTTCTTTTTGCTTTATTGGAGTTAGCAGGAACTATTTGGTTCATGATGTGTAAGTATTATGTAGGCAGGCTAATTGTTCCTGCTAGCAGGAGATTAATGGGGGAAGAGTGCACTCTGAAAATATCTGTAGGCCTCTTGATGGCTTAAGTTCTCCCCAAAATCCTTTTGGCTAAGTATTTATTGTGTCACCTGTCTGCATTTCCAGGGAGAGTTGAGGGTTAAGCTGCAGTCGTGGTCTGCTGAGCAAGGTGAGCTGGCAGAGCCTGTCTGGGGATCATTCCCAGTGTTGGTGGATGCTGTTCATAGATGTTCTGACATCCTCTGCTTTTGGGTCTGACTTTCCCACAGATGACAGATTGTGCCTCCTTTCAAATGCTGGCTAGAGATACTTCATTAATTTAATGTGTAACTCCTAATGATGGGTGGAGGCTCAAGGAAAAAAAAAACCCTAAAATACAGATTTTTTTTTTTCCTAGTAGATTTCAAAATTCAGGGAAGGAACAGTTTCTAAGCATGATATGCAGCTTGCTGTGGGAAGCACTGTGCTGACATAAAACACATTCTCAGTACCTGGCACACAACAAAGTGGCAGCTCCAGTTCTTATTCCCGTTTTTGAGTCATACTTGTCACGTAGGTTTGGTATGGATTGAATATATTTTTCCATAGCACTGAGTGTTGGGTCTTTATTTTACCTTTTTGGAGATCCAGAAGAGCAGTATTAACCTTTCTGAAGCCAATGTACTGTACTTGGGACAAATCTTCATCCCTCACCAGGCATCAAACCTTCTATAATGTGCCCTTGAATTTTGTTTGTGTAAGTTTGGCAGCAGCTCAATTTCCATGAGGAAAGGTAAATATCTGATCTACCCTGTCAGCTGTTGCAGACTGCAGCAGCTCTGTCAGGTTTGTGGATGCCTTATGGTGCTCTGCCTGCTTTTTTGGGCAAAATCCTGAGCATTTCTGTTTACTATTATGAACTATAACTGTTGGCAAGCTTTCAAACTGCCTCGCTCATCTTACCTCAGAAAACATGTTCTAGTGCAGTCTCGCTCGTGCCTTTATCACAAAGTGCAGGGTGTCCTGGGAGTATACTTTGCACATTGCTAAGTCCCCAAAAGTAAGTGTTTTTCTCTTGAAATGTCTGTCTCTATGGGAAATACTTAGTATTCTTCTTTTGCATGTCTAGCCAGGTAGATTTTGTCCTGTCCTTGCTTCAAAGATTATTGAAACATTAGCAGCCTTATCTGTTTTTTTATCATTTGATTTCTTTTTTGTTCCAGTTGTGCCAGTTTATACCAGGACTTACACCAGGGTTTCCCAATTTCCCAGTGACAGTAGTACCCAATCAGGTGGATTCCACTGAATGAAAGGCACAAATTGCCATGCCTCATCATTCAAAGAGTTATAAATGCTGTACATTTTTTTTCCTGTAAACTGAACAAAGTCAAATTTGCACTCAGACAAATTTGCCAAGTCCACCTGGCAGCATGTACAGCACCACCTGAGTTGTCATCTTGTATTGGTGGAGTGCTGGGAATTTCGCCTCTGTAGTATTTCTGTGTTGAGGATATTCAAGATGCTCACTGTGATGTATTTTTAATGAGATTTCTGCTAATATTATACAGAGTTCACTTCTATGCTTGTGCATAAAATATTTGGGAGTTGTGTTCACCTGTGCAGTCCTTGATTGGCTTAACATTCCTATAATCTGATGTGGAGTTAATAGCTTGAGTACAGGGTATTCACCAAAATGATGGAATTAATAGGTTTTGTGTCCTGCATTTTTATTAAATCTTAATGCAGATTATTCAACTATTTTTGCATATGCAACATGATCTGTAAGTCTTACTGGAAAGTCAGATTTCAGAAACAGTGCTCCATAGTTTGCCCTTGTAGGAAGCCACTACACCCTGTGGGCTGTTCAGTTGAGTTAAATGGAGTGTGGGTATCTGCAGCCACCTGCCAGGTTCTGCTCTAAATGGTCACATCTCCAAACCAGCTTGTTTCCTGCTCCTGTGAACGTAAGACAACTTCACATAGATTCTGTGGAAAACTAAGTGCGTCTCTGGATTTCATGCCCTTAGCTTTGGCCAGGAGTCCAAAACCAGCTCTTGGACATGAGATAAACCAGGAAATGTTCCCTGGTTCCTTGGGAGAGCTCATCTAGTTTCCCATTTCCATCAAGCTGTAAAGCAGGAAGGGAAGGTGGGAGGGGTGGGAAGGCTAATCTTACTTGGAATGTCAGTTCAGAGATTAGTTTTGTCTACATCTTCATTTTGTGTGGTTGTTTTCCAAACCCCTCCTGGCTCTTGCACCTCAGGCAAGGTGAGGAGCGGGTTGTTTTCATCTCAACCAAAGGCTAGCCCAGGTCATGATACACTCCTTGGGAATTTTATAGTGTTGCTGTATCTTAGAGCAAGGTCAAAGAAATGTTCTTGTAGCTTTAGGGGAAAACAAGGTGGTTTACCCCAGCTAAATGCCTGCAGGAGCTTATTCCAGAGTGTTCAGCAGATTCCTGAGACAGGCTCAGTGTGGGAGGTGGAGCAGTTCTGTCGGTGGAAAGGGCTGTAAATGTTTTAGAGAACAAAAAAAGGAGAAAGCTGTTGTGGGCAAATGAGTTCTAAAACTAGGCCAGCTGGGGTTTTAAGAGCTGAAGGGAAAGTCTGAGACTGAAACTGCTGTGCTACCACAAGATGTGCTTAAATTCAGGCAGGAACTTGGTGCTCTGTGCTGACCTTGGAAGGTGCTGTGCCTCTGCAGGCCTAGGCTGAACTAGTAAAACAGTAAGTTCAGAACAGCACACATCACAAAACTATAATATTATATCCAAAGGTAAGCAAAGAACAAAGTGTGAGGTGTTTGGCAGAGATAGATGACTAAGCTGGATGGCTCATCCCTGTCCTCAGCTGATGTCTGCAGACTTTAATCCGCTGATGATCCAGGACTTTTTGTGAGATGATTTTTTTTTTTTTTTGTGCTAAGGGGTTTTCAGTAATTGATGTTGAATAAAATTTATTAACTGAAGGAATTTAAAGGGGGGTTGGTCAATTCAAACAAGTACTATTCTTGCACTTGATACAAAAATCCTACTGCATTAAAAAGCAGAGTCAGCTCAAAGCAGCAGGCTGTCCCATCCACCGAGGAGCTGGCATTCTGCAAGGGACATTCTCTTTAATGGCTCTACAGCCCCCAAATGTCCCTGGGCTTTCTGCAGAAAAGGCTCTGCTTTGTGCCTGTCTGCATTGATCCCTGCAGCTGGTTCTGGCCCAGCTGTGGTTTCGTTCTCTGACACAGGGTAAGGACTCATCCAGGAGTGCCCACAGTCACCTGGGGCTCTGCTGCTGAAGTAATCAGGCAGGATATTTGCATGCTCCAAAGCCTGGCCTCCTCAAAAACAAAGCACAAATCTGAATTTCAGTATTACCGGTGTTACAGGTGGGAAAGAAAACGATGGCCAAGGGATAGCATTCTGCAGGAAGAGTTCAGGTCTGCTTCAAACCTGTTGCATGGATGTGAGTCCCAACAAGCTGTGAAGATGAACTTGGCTTTTTTGTCTTTGAAAGCACTTAAAAATTCTGCATGATGTGGTGCCATTTAGTCCTGCGTTGCCTTTTAATAGTGCCTGAAATGTTGAAGGTATAGATTATGTTAATGTACCTTTTAAATTTTTTATGGACTGAGATAGCTTCAAAAATTAACCTTTTGAAAACACTTGAGTAGATCACACAACAGGCTTTTAGCAGCCTTTTTTTCCTGCAGTGTGCTGCCTCCTGTTCCAGTAAACGAGGAGCTTTGATTGACTGAGGTTATGCTCAGCTTCCTGACCCAGGAGCAGCCTCCAGCTGATGTTGGTGATATTTTTATTTTTCATTAGCTCATCTGAAAGTCTCAGCTGTTTTGCTGCCAGTAAAAAGGATGGAGTTTGTTTGTGCTGCGTGAGCGCTGTATCAGTTTGTTGTTCAACACTTGCTAATAGCGCTCTGACAAACCAAAAAGAGGAATTGCATTTCTTGATGGTACAAGAGCACTTGCTGTCTGTTTATTTATGAAAGAGTTATTTATATTTACCATGGATGGTCCCATGATCATTAAAACCTGAGTTTGCTGCAGTGAGAGGGAGGATTCCTCCTGCTTTCTTCTAGACCTGGCTTCCCTCACATTTTGCTTCCTGAAACACCTCAGGTACTGTAGGTTTTGGAAGACTGGAAAGAATCTGCCTATAGATGTTTTCTCTTTCTGCTTTGCCATGTCTCAGAATGTGACAGCTGGGTGGTTCCCAAGTGTGTACACTTCAGTGTTCCACCGAGTTCACCTCGGTGCAAGGTTGCAAGTTCCTTTAATAGAGGAATAATTCTTAAATGCTGCTTTCCCTTTCTCTGTTGTTTTTCTAGAATTGTTTTAGCATCTTCAACATCTTGTTGTAGGATATAAGTGCAAGATAGACTTGCTGAGGTGCTGGGATAAATGAAGAGGTCTGGAGTGAAGCAGATGCCCTGTTTGACACTGTCTCCAAAAATCATGGGTCTGATTATAGCTCCTTGGTTTGAAAGAAAATAATAAATCAGCAAAACAAATGTTTGAAGAGGGTTTGAGATCTGTACAGCATTATGGTTCACATACATCCTTCAGCAAATCTTTTTTCCTCGTGTGTAGAGAACTCTTGGCTTATGTTGCTATACACATTTCTTTTTTTTTTTTTTTTGGCTGCAGCCAGGCGCACTAAATAGTGATTAAACAAAAAATTAAAATTCCATTTTTGTGCATTTGGCGTTTGAACGCTGATCAATTGCTTTGGCGGCGTGTTAAGTAACAGTGTGGTAGACAACAGAAGGGGCTTATTTACAGCAATCTGTCTAAATCCATTTTCAATGTATTGCTTAATATGCCTTTCTACTTTAGTTCATTTTCAGCTTTTAAAAAATGAAGGCTGGAAACAGGCAGAATAGTTGAAGATATTGCTGGAGAAGTAATCGCTCCTTAGTGGTAAACAACTTCCAGTTCTTAAGGAAAAGAAAATGTGCTTGAACTGAAATAGAGCTTACGGGCTTGTTGGAGGAGTTAATAGATGGAATTCAATGGCTGGTGCACTTACATAGCCTGACTAGATGATCATAATGAAGCCCTCACGCTTTAAAATGTGCTTTTTACATGTTGTTTACAATTGACCATTTTAAAAAACAGTGATACTTTTGCAAAATGGGAAGCTAATGCACAGCAAAAGTGAAAATTGCCGACCTCTTTTACAGGGATAGAAATCCACGTCCATAATGTGAATTTACCCTAACCATGCAGAATTGACAGGTGCAATGTTCAAACAATGGTCACTGCATTCCACAGATAAAATGTATGTAAGGGGGGGATATGGTGGAGGGTTTGAACAGAAATGTTCTACCTCCTGTTATACAGTTAGAATTAATGAGAAATTAGGATGAGAGTGGAAACTGAGATTAAATACAGCACTACATGTATAACATAGCTCCCCATAAATGAGATGCTTGTTTGAGAGTTAAAGCAGAAGTCAGGAGTGGGTAACTTGCTGTGTTTTGCAGATTGCTCTGATATCACAGTCTAGAGCATTTGTTGAAGGAGTATCATCAAGTTATGCAATTTGCATATTTGAGTCAAATCCCATGCAGCATCCCTGAAGGAAACCACTAAAAAAAGCAACATTCTGGTCCCTGTATGCTGTGTCTGGATTTCTAGAGCTCAGACATCTTTTACAAAGAGAGGGGTGGGGGGGGAAAGCAAGAAAGAAGGAAAAGAGCTTCCAAACTCGCATCAGTGTCAGCAACCTGCCCGTGTTCCCAGCGAGAGGGACTTGGAGGACAAATGTGCACATCCTTGCTATGCCTGTGGTGGCATCGTGCCCACAGCCTTACACACAGCTCTGCTGGTAGTGATGGCATGAGATAAGAACTGCAGCCGAGGAGGAGGAAGGCAAATGTTTTATGGTTCACGTTGACTTTTTTTGGCGGTTTGTTGAAATTCGGTTGGTGTTGAAAAGTGTGGTTCTTAACCAGAAATACGATGCTGATGGGGCTGCTGCAGCTACACCTTCCCTCCAGGGCTCTGTGGATGGTGTGGGCTGGCAAGGTCACCGAGGCAAAGACACTGATGTTCTTTTTCTAGCACTGAAAGTCACTTCAAAATTAATGTTTAGACACTGTTGATAAAACTTGTCAGTGACTCACAGCACACTTTTCTGTTACGGTGTTTTAACAGCGACCTGCAAAACCAGTGTAAGCTTCTCTGTTTGCTTGCAAGGGATACAGTAAGAAATACTCTAACCTCTTAACATTTACCCAAGCTGAATTAAATGTAATGGAGGACTCCAGTGCAGGATGAACTAAGGTAACTTCTCTGCCCAAAACCAAAAAAAGCTACAGAATGCAACATGTCTGCCATGACCTGAAACTGTGTCTACCCTTCAGGATTCTAAAAGTCACTTGCAGGTTTATGTTAATCCAGCAGAGGTTCACGCTGTGCTTGTCCTTTGTGAATCTCGTTTGGTCTTCGGTTGTCCAGGGCAGCAACTCCATGAGCACTGCAGGCAGAGGAGCTGATAATGACTTACCCTGCACAGTTCTCATTTCATTTTGTCAATGCCAGCATGAGGAAGTGTTGATCCTTGTGAGTCTCCACAACTGAGAGCTGTACAGAGCCTGTTCCCAGGACTTCAGGATCGATAACTCTTACTCTGTGTATCTCTGAAGTCCCACTCTGCAGTTCAGAGGGGTCTGAATAACTGATGTGTGTGCTTCATAGTTTTCCCTCTTGCTTAATTTAAAGTTTACAACTTACTGACATGTGTGACCCTGACAGGGTTAGCTTAACCCAGCTCACAGATGCTTTTGTGTGTAAATTTATCTGGGACTGAGAGAAAAACATCTATACATCTATGTGCCTGACTTCCCACTGTCCATCTGCCTGATTGGTGCTGTGCGTAATGCAGTGGCAGTCTCTGTGATTTTTTTCTTTTTTGGTTTTATTTTATCAGCCCTGGAGGATGATGGGCTGCTGCCTGCTTTCCCTCTATCTTGGGGTTTAAATTGCTTGCATTAGGTTGTTGTTTGCTCTGAGGATGTTTACATGCATATTGCTGACCCCTCTGAAGAATGGCTTGAAGCTGTGCAGAAAATTTACTTCCCTGTACACATTATCTTACACTGAGCACACTACACATTATCTTACACTGAGCACACAAACACAAGGATGACTCCAGCCCGGAGCCTGGGGGTGCACATGCTGAGCAGGGATGGCTGCAAGTGCTTTTTAATGGCTTTTAGGCCGCTGCTGTGGTGGGACAGCTGTGCGATGGTGAGAGGTGCCCCTCCTGAACCAGCCCAGTGGTGTGGCTTCCCTCAGAGAGTTCTGGAGACATTGGTGTGACTCCTTTGGGGTGTGTTTCAAACATCTGTTCTGTCTCCTGGGAGCTGTCGGACAGCTCCAGATCCATCGTGTTCGTGTATTTCAGAAGAAACGAGTGGTGGTTGTATCCCAGCTGGCAGCTCAGCCCCACGCAGCCCCCGCCGTGGGGTGGGGGTGAGAACTGGCAGCGTAGAAGTGAGAAAACTCATGGGTGGAGATAAAGAGTTTAAAAAGTAAAGCAAAAACCCCGCAAAGCAAAACAAAGCAGGGGAATCCATTCCCCACTTACCATGGGCAGGCAGGTGTTCAGCCTTCCCCAGGAAAGATAAATGTCATCGCTCCAAAAAACCTCTGGTTCCTCCTTCTTCCCCCAGCTCTTGGACTGAACATGCCACCACACGGTCTGGGATGTCCCTGGGGTCAGCTGTCCTGGCTGTGTCCCCTCCCAGCTTCCCATGCACTGCCGCCTTCCTCTCTGAGGGCAAAGCAAAAAGGCCTTGACTCTGGGTAAGCCCTGTCCAGCAGCAACAAAAACATCCCTGTTTAATCAGCACTTTCCAGCATGAAGCCAAATCACAGCCCCATACCAGCTCCTGCAAAGAAAATTGACTCTACCCCAGCCAAAACCAGCACCGAGAGCAGTCCCCATGGGTACCTGCAGCGATGGACAGGTGTTTTCCAAGGGATGCTTGCAGAGTTCAGAAGGAAGGGAGGTACCTCTGCAATTCTAGTTTAAGTTGCCTGAGTCCCAGAAGGAGATGGGATTTAAGCACTCTTGGCAATGCTCTGTTAGACAGATTGTGGATGTCTGTTTGCTGGGGGGTCTCAGTTCTCTTTTTCTCCAGGTTGCCTGAACTCCCTGCTCACTTTATACAGGTTTGACTTGGGGTGCTGGGCTCCCACAAGCTCAGTGGGTGTTGTGAGCTTCAGAGTTGCACTGTGTCTTCTTCCTTCTGGATCCAGTCCCTGAACTCTCTGGCCATGCTCTCCTCTGCAGTGGTGGGTGGGGTTTCCAGAGCAACTGCTTTTAAGGGATTTTCGCATGTTTAATCTCAGCAAATGGCAGGAGGGGCAGTGGCAGTGTCAGCAATTCTCCTGGTGTGTGCATTCAGTCCAGAACACTATAAACAAGAGACAAAAGAGACCTAAACTACAGAGATTTCAGACTTACCAGTTGTTCCTGTGCCCATTGTGATGCTTGTGCAGAAGGCTAGTGCTCAGAAAGTTGGCAGAACTCTCCTGGCAAGGAGGTGCTCTGGTCTGCAAGAGCTTTCCAGGACTTTTCCTGGCAGAGGAGTATTCTGGCCAGGAGACTGGTCAGTGAGCTGGCCTGGCAAAGAATTTTTCTTGCAAAACAGAGGCAAACATTTCACAGGATGGTAGTGTGCTCTAGTGTGGGTTATTTAGCGGGAATGATTACAAGGAGTGGCATTATCACCAGGTAGGAATCCGCAGGAGAACAGTGGTGTTTAATGGGACAGCTGGAAAACCACAAGGCAGGTTAAGCAAATTGGTATGATATTTATGTTTGGTGAGTTCAGGTGAGCCCTTCCATGACAGGAGTGTGTGGTTTTTCACCAGCTCAGCTGCTCTGGGGCTGCACTTGCCTTCTCCTGCATGATGTGAATCAATAAGGCTTTTGCGGTGCCTCCTGTGGCTCCTCTTTCCTTCAGCAAATGCAGGTCTCCATCCTGTGCAGTCAGCGGTGAGCTGGAGACATTGGATTACTGGGGATCTTCATTTGCTGACTTGTTTTCAAAGCACCCGTGGCTTTTGAATTTCAGGAACAGCATAATGGGATAGAATCTCTAATTGGGTTCAGCGGCAAGAGACTTAATAAATGACCTTTTAAATCTTATTTTGATTTTATTCAGGTGTGGTAGTGTCTCATTAATTATGATCCTGCAATAGGTCTCCCATTACATCCTATTTAATTAACAAAAAGGCTGTAAGATGTATTGGATGTTTTCAAAATGGAAATGGGAGTTTTTAATAGGTTCTCTGATTAAGAAATACTGTTCTGCATATGTGATGGTGTCCTGGAAAAGTATCACTTAACAGATGCAGATAAAGTTCTAAGACAAGCAAAACTCACTTCCTGCCTCACCCTTTTCAGGATAAAAGCCGCTTGCTTGTGATGATTTTGCCTTAAGGGAGATGTTTAATTTCCTCTTACAGGAAGAGGAGGCTGCTGAGGAAAGTTTTCATTTGTTGTGTATTTATTAGATATCCAATTTTTTGTTTGAAAGGCATCTTACATGAGGCAAAAGAAAGACCCTTACTTTGCTGATGGACAAAGGAAAAAGGACTGGCATAACAAAGAAGCCATCAGGAGGGACTCTGAGCGTGTAGGTATGTAAGGTTGCAATAAAAATGTTTTAATACAGATTGTAACTTTGATTTTATTAGGTAGGCTGAGTGTAAAACACCATGTTCAACTTTAGGGTCAAGGTGACATTCTTGACATGCATTAAGGCCAGTTCACCTGTTCATCTTTTAACTGTGTTAATCCCAATTAAATTCCTTTTTCCTCAACTCCACAATAAGTATTTTGAGGTGCAAATGTATCACTGAAATCTTGGTGATTTATGATAGGTGGAAAACTGGTTTTCAAAAAACTTACCCCCCCCCCCC
>WBMY01003645.1:975888-1022444 GCA_013397315.1 Donacobius atricapilla
AAAAAAAAAGTGTGCAAGTACTTCTCCCAAAAATGGAGAATCCAGGAATGAAGAATAAGAAAAGCATTCTGGACTAGAACATTCATACAAGTCCATTCCATAATTCTGGGGCTTGTATTGCATTGCAAATAAGGCCCATTCTGAATGTCACAGCTTTACACTGATGTTTTTACAAGGGCTCTGCCCCTCAGCGCAAGAGCACAAATCCATCTGTGCTGAGAATTCCAACGGTGCTGAGATATTCACACCACATGGATTCTTCCCACTGTGAAACAAAAGGCATTCTGTAGCTCCTCCACAGCATTGCCAAAACCCCTTCATCTGTTTCTGGTGTTGGAAGGAAGACTTTTACCTTCGATTTGCATAGCCAAGTGGTTTGTAGCAAAACTGCTTATCAGGCAAAATTGTTAAATTGATGTGGTTGACCCGGTGCTAAATATGAGACAGGGCACAAAATGAATGAAGTAATGTTCAGATAACTATAAGATGCTCTTTTTTTGCTATATGGATTAGTATCTGGCCCATTAAGCACTAATTAGCAGCAATGATCTGAATTTACTTTCTGTCTATCCACAGGAAATGGAGAACAGGGAAAGCCTTACCCAATGACTGACGCAGAGCGAGTGGATCAGGCATACAGGGAAAATGGCTTTAATATCTTTGTGAGTGATAAAATTTCTCTGAATCGTTCCCTTCCAGACATCAGGCACCCAAAGTGAGTATACAGTTTGCATTTCTAGGAGTGAAGGTTTACAAGCCCTCAATTACCACCTCTACAGGAATGTGTTCTTTTTTTTTTTTTATGGACTCTTGTACCTTTGTTCATAAAATACAATCCTTGCACAGCAGGGTCCTGGTATTTCTTTAATTAAGAATGGTGTGTAGTAATTTCAGTGGGAAATAGAAGAGATCAAATCTGGGGAAAAAAATTGGTTTTGGTTTCAAAAGACTTAAAATTACCACCAACTTGCAACCCTGCTCAGAAGAAGTCTTAAATGTAACCCAGAGGTTCCAGTTCTTATGTTGCCACTAGCTGGAAATGACCGTGGAATGCTCGGGAGCAGAAGAATATGTGAGTAGCTTCACTCAACTATGTATGAAGAGTGTTACCAGGTTTCTGGATTATTTTTGTGGACATGTTCCTCATAAAAGCAGCCTCATCAGGGTTTACTAGTAGAAATGAGTTCCAGTTGAATGCTGAGTTTAGCGTTCTTCTGGTTTTGGATATTATGCTGTAGGATGGTGTTGAGCTGGATTTTGGTCAAGCCAGAAGTTTTTCCTCTAGCTAAAGTGCATCAGTTAGGACTTAGCTCTTGTTTATACAAAGCTGAAAGGTTTTTAAATACTGCTTGTGAGGTTCCTAATCTGAAAGCATTGTTAGACATTTGCATCTAAGATTGTTTTGTGTAAAGCTCTGTTTATCGCAATTTAGTAAATCTGAATTCAACATCTACTTTATTCATGAGATACAAGTTCCAGAAGTCAGGTTTTATAATTTGTTAACTGAACAATTGAGATATTACCTCTTCAGCTGTCACAGTAGACTAATCAAATACACTGGCTTGACACCCTCTCTCAATATAAACACATAAAACAAAGTAGTGAGTGTAGCTCCATAAATATTTTAGGCATGCTGCTGAAATGTTTAAACATAGAGATAAATCAGGTAACTGAAGATGTTTGTGGATCAGCCCATGCTCAAGTTTTAGGAAATACAGTTTGGGCTTACTAATCTAAATTGCACCTGCCCTCCATTTACAGTGTCTGCCTTGGGCTCTGAGAACTTAAACATCTGACAATGCCAGTATTTCATTATCTGAGGGTTTAATGTGTTACCTCACATGCTCCAGTGTTTCCTGAAATTGCCGACTCAGTGTTGCTAATTCTGCTATTTAAACTTTTTTAAAATGGGAAACTTCTAACTCCAGCCCCAGATAAAATTAATAAATGAAGTGTCTGGGACACCAACGACTTAAGCTGTGATTAATGGGGCTGCTGCAGTGGTTTGCTTCTTGCTTGACACATCCTTTCCCCCAGCACAGCAAGCTGTAATTGTGGGGGCCTCGAGGAGTGGATGAACAGCATGTGCTTAATGGGTGCTGGGATTAGCTGGGCAGGGAGCAGGGTTACCCATGGTGGGGATGTGCAGTGAAGGAATTCATGCCTGGGAAGATCTGGTCTGCATTCTCTGTGCCCATTAAAAAAGATATACATGAAATGATATGGTTTGTGTTACTGGAGAGGTTGATGAGGGCACTTTATAACAAAGTTAGGCTGAGACCTAGTCATAAAGTCACAAGTCCATAAAGGGTATTCCAGAAAGAAGAGAGCTGTGTTTTAGAACCTCTTACGTGCAGAGAGGTAAAAGAGAGTTTGGAGATGTGCCCACAGACAGCAGAAGAGTGTGAGGAGAAGGTGTGCTGGGGAAAAAATGCATCATCTGCCTTGCCTTAAGCTTTGCGGCCACAGCTGGACTTCTCCCCAACAGCTGCCCTGAGTGGGGAAGGGCAAAGAAGCAGCTGATGTGTGAGATGGTTTGTGTGGACTGTAATACACCAAATAATGTGTCAGCTCTGCTTTCTGTTAATTGTGGGACTCAGGGAGCTGGGGCGCAGCATGTGCTGGATCTGCCTGGTGCACACATACAATTGTTTGTTTCAACAGTCATGCCTTCCCCTGATAACATTTCCTTTAAGCGCCTCTAGGGTTTTTAATATTAAATACTAATTTTGCAGGTCTTGTAAAGCAATTGTAGATACAGTAGCTGGAGGGAAGCAATTTCTCTCCACGCTTAATGGTTAAACTTAATAGCTAAAGTTTCCCACTTGTTAAAGTTAGTCAGAAAATGAGAATTCCTGTTTAAGAAGAGCTAGAAATAATTCAAGGGCTCTTGGTTCACATTGGAGCAGAACTGTAGCTAGTAGCTGTTGGAAGAAGGTTAGGATGGCAATGCCAAGGGCTGGATGAAAGCAGTCCCTGCAGCTTCAGTTTGCATCTTGCATCTGTGCGTTGCAGCCTCAGCCTGCAGGCTCTTGGCAGCCCCCCAGGACAATTCATTACACCCAGAATAAGTCACTGTCCTCTCACACAGGCACCAGAGTAACTTCCTGTGGGCACAGATGCACGGAGCTTGTATAACATAGGTGCATCCTTCTCTGTGCCCTGGGAAAGGTACCAGGAAAAAGCTGCTGCTGCCAGAGCTGCTTTCATTCCTGTCTGTCCTTCCGGGGGCCGGGGAAGGAATTACTGCCTGCGTGCATGGAATTGTGCAGGGAGTGACAGCCTCCTGGGAGCCTGGCTGGGCACAGCCTGCACTGCAGCTTGGGGCTGCGCAAGGGACAGGGAGCGGCGTGGGAGCTCCCTGCCCTGCTCCAGGGCAGCTTGTCCTGCCGCCGCTGTCATTGTCCCCTCCACACACCTCCATTCACCCAGCTGCCACTGGTTTGTTCTGGACACAGGGGCCTCCACGGATGGAACGGATTTTTCACCCCTACTGAAGAGCTACTGGGTGTTTTTTAACTACATTGGATTGCTGTATGGCCTGAGAGGTTACCTGTTTAACAAGGTGTAAAGTCCACTTTAGGCCACACCTGCAGGAAAGTAAACACTGCACTTCATACTGCCAAATTTTATTTACGAAACTACCTTGAAACCAACCCTACAAGGCAAAAGTTTGTTACGCCTATTACAAAATTAAGAAAATTAATGCACTCTGCATCATTTTGAGGAGTGAAAAATGAACTAACTTGCTTGCTGGTAATTAATATGGAAGTCCTGGTGTGTTCTGAGTGTCTTCTGGTGTGTCTGGTGTGTTCTGGCAGCGCCTTTTGACTTGCTCTGTCTGTGTCCAGCTGCAAGAACAAGCTGTACCTGGAGAAGCTCCCAAACACCAGTGTGATAATCCCATTCCACAACGAAGGCTGGTCCTCCCTGCTGCGGACGGTGCACAGCGTCCTGAACCGCTCCCCTCCCGAGCTGGTGGCAGAGATCGTGCTGGTGGACGACTTCAGTGACAGAGGTGGGATGGTTTGTGTGTGACAGCCCCACCAGGCTTCCCCACCTGAGGGATCGATGCACTTGCAAATGTGTGTGTAATGACCTGAGGTTTTTTACTTGCCAGCAGCAGAGCTCAGAGGAATCTCGCTCTGGTACATTTGAAAGCAGAAAATTCGTGTTCCATACTCAGGGTGTGCTGGTTTAGCTGCTGCTGCCATGGACTGTCCTGTGTTCTGGGCAATATGAAAAGTGAGGAAAGCTGGTTTTCATATTCAGCTAAGGGCCTGTGTAGACCTTAACGAAAAATGTTAAATGTTGACTCTTGAAATAGCAAAAAAAAGCCAAGAGGTGGGAATAGCTCACTCCTGAATTCTGCTTCTTTTTTTTTCTTTCTTGACGCAGAACATGTAAAAGAATCCTTGATAAAAGGCTTCCACCTGGGACTGCCTATGATTTGGCTTGCCTTTCTCATGAATTTTGTGCTCCTGAAAAGTAAATGTGCAACGTCCAAACCTTTTCTCTCTCTTGCTGCGAACTTCCCTCAATATTTTGTACTGCACTGCCTGATGTAGTCACTTTGATTTGGCTTGAAGTGCTGTCTGCAGAGGTGTGGAGTCACTGGCACCACACGTGACCACATGTGGAAGAACCACTTGTCACTGCAGCAGCAATGTGTGCATGTAGTGCTGAGATCTTTTTCTCTGAGCCATTTAAATGATGCCTGATGCAAACTAAGCTACGCTTTGCCTTGTGTTTTGCACCCTTGCTGTGGTGGAAAAGGCAAGTGAAGGAGGAATAAATGCCTCTGTTATGTAGACATTGCATAGGTGGAGAAATCCCATGGGAAGTCCTCTGGCTGGTGTTGAAGAGGGCACAGTGACTTTGAGGGGTTGTGGTCAGATCGAGTAACTCTATTTTCTCCTTTAAAGTTACTAAGACTATTCAGCTTTATGAGCTGCAGAGTTCAAGCCACTGATATTACTCAAGTGAGGCAAAAGAGCTTTCTATACAAATCCTAAAGGATACATCTCCAGAAACCTGACATATAGGAAGCTCCTAAATGAGCTTGGAAACAAGCTTGTGAATATTTAGTGTTCTGACCTTTACTGGCTTCCAAATAGACACTACCCAACAGCTGCAGTACTTGGGCTAAAGTTCTTCTCTCATTAGTTTGCAAGCAAGGTGTGTGCTGCATTGAACAAATCAATGTTACATGAAATAAGTATTTCTTTAGAGGATCTTCAGGCAAAGGTGAGAAGAAAAACCCACCCTCCTGACAAGGTCTTTTTATTGCTACTCAGTCTAGAAGCAAATTAGGCAAGCTCATGCTGTAACCACTAGTGAATTGTACAAATGGGTTTCTTTTCGGAGAAGTAATGAAATCTAGTTTCCTGTGGATCTGTTTTCTTTGTTCTTTAGATGTGCCCTGACCAGGTGAATGAGAGCCCTCCTGGCTCCACCCCTGCTCCTCAATCTGCCCCTGTGCTGTTTGTCCAGCTCTCTCTTCTCTGCTCCACCTGCCTCTTGTAAGACAAAAACTCTTTTCCCTTGGTCAGCCATCTTTCATACAAAGGTTGCAAGATGTACCTGAGATTCATTTGTGTACAGCATCTCATTTATAAATGGATGTAAAAGACTCCAGGTGCTGGACAGTGAGCTGAATTGTCAAGAGAAGAGAATGTGTTAATAAAAACTGGTATGGGGGTTCTCTTTGCTTGGGGGGGATTTTTCTTGCGTGGGTTTTGGGTTTCTTTTAAACCAGTCAATTCCTGTTAGCACAGCTGATTTCTGCCCACTGGGACAATGGCTGGTTAGGATGAAACATCTTTCCTTCAGTGCTGTCAGTTCTGTATCTGCACTTTTGTTCCTTAACCACACTGGGGCTGGCTTCCACGTCCCTCAATGGGCTTAAATAGATCCTTAGTCTTAGGGGGCTCTTAAATCCTTATCACATGGTCTTGACTTGAAAGGCTGATGGTTACAAATTTCTGGCTTTAATTTATCCATTGTAAAAAAAACCAAAAAAAACCAAAAAACAACAAAACAAAAACAACCCCAAAACCCAAACAGCAAACACTTCAACCCGGTAACTGAGAACTGATAGTTTATTGCATCAAACTGAAATGCATGAGGGAGCAGAGGTTCCAGGAAAACTTCTGCTTATATGTTATATGTTTGAAAAGAGCACGTTCTTGGATTTAGACTGTTAAGCAACTGCTCTGGTTACTTGTTTCTTATGATTAAATTGGGCAGCTAATAAGAACTCCGTGTCCAAGCTGATGATCATCACAGCTGTGCCACAGAACTGGAGAGCAGTAAAAAGAATGAGAAGAAATTGCTTGATTTTTCTTTGCAAATCATAAATGATTGGTCCTCTGCATTGTCTGCAAAGCATTCTGTATTGTCTTCAAGAATTCTGTGCTTCTGTTTGAAGTAATAGTCCCCAAAATTTGTAGCAGCATCTTTCTTTTAAAGTTACAGGATCACTGTTGGATGTAGTGACAGTAGAGACCACGTCTGAGATCAGAGGGGCATAGTACAAACAGTAAATGTCATCTCCTTCCCTGAAGAGATCAGTAAATAGTCGCCATAAATTCCAGTGAATAGCCAAAGATGGAAAGGATAATCACTCAATAAAAATCTATTATTAATTTTTATGTTTTAGATAAAACATTGGCTATCTCTGCTGTATCTCGTGCTGACCTTTCACTCGAGGGTTGTCTAAACAGATCTCTAGAACTTTAATAACTCTTTAAAGCATAATCTTCAATAGCTTGACCTTCCCTGGCAAGGAGACTTTCTCTCTTTCCTGCCAGCATTTCTTGTGTGCTTACCTGTGCTGGGGTTAAATGTGCTGGGGTTTGCCAGGTGCCCTTGAGGTGCTGGAATGTTTCTCTCTCATTCTGCTGTTTCACTGGTTTCTGGGAATGGTGATATTGGTGCTGACCCATCAGCCTCTTTCATCCCAGTATCTCATACATGGAGAATCTTTGCTGCACATGAAGAAAAGAGGACTTTGGTAATAAATAGGAATAGTGAGTGTGGAAACCTGGCTACTGCAAACAGTGGTTTTCCTGACAGATGTTATTTTCATATGTTTTTCATCTGGTTTTAAGCTTGAGTGTGAGGAATTTTTGGTGTGTCTACGAAGAGGGGCTGAGAAGTTGGCTAACAGAGTGACAGGAGAGTGAAGACAGATTTCTGGGTTAGTTGGTGGCTGCTGTGGCCTGCAGCAAACCTGAGGTACTTTCTCTGTTGGTCGTTTGCTTTTCTCCTGGACAGATGAATCATCATCTGGAAGTGTCAGCAGCCATTTATTTCTTAATTTGTTTGAAAGAGACAACTCTGTGACCTTTAGCAGTAAACATTTTTCATCCAAAAAATGCAGTCCTGATGACAGCAAATCTTAGCAGGGAGCAGCAAGAGCTTTACGAGTCATGTTTTTTAAATGTTTCCTTTGCTTTGTACTTGGAAAGTCAAAATGTGCTGGAACAACTTGCTGTCTGGAATGGTTTGGGGGTTTTTGTATGCCTGCAGTATAATGCAGATGGTCCAAATTTTAAAAAGAGCCTTGCCTCACCCAAATTCTGTGCAGGATACTGTGTCAGCTGGAGTGCTGTGGGAAAGGCTGCCTGTCACTGGGGTCAGTGGGTGGGGTGTTTCCATCCCCTTTGCCTTGAGCTGCAGACCATGTTATCACCTCCAGCAGCTCCTTCCTGACACTCAGAATTCCTGGGGATTCTCTTGGTAGGTTGGGCTGATTTAAAAGGAGCTGCTTTCCGTCATGTGCCATTGGTCACAGCAGAGTGAATGTTGCAGGGCTATTTTTTACTTTCTCTGTTGGTCGTCTCTGCTGTCAGTGTAGCATTGCATTAAGACTGCTATAATGCTTTTTGTTCCCCCACAAACTTGATTGAGAGTGATGCAAGAACTTTCTCCCTCATTCAAAACATTTGTAGGGCTTTTCTGTGCAGAAGAAAATAGGTTATATTGAAGAGGGAGACACCAATTCAGCAAACAATTGTTGGAGAATAAGAATTAACCTGCCCAGCATTTGGCTGCTTCTTCCTGCATGGTACGGAAAACTGCTAGAGAGCCACAGACTGACCTCTGTGGGTTTGATAAACCTCAGCTATTGCAGGGTGGTCCAAAATAATGCCTGCCTTTCTGCATAAGCAGAAATCAGAATGCAGCACATGTGAATTACCCGTGTAGAGTTCCTGATCAAAAAAAGTCCTAGCTGTGGCAGTCATGTGTGGATTTGTGGCTTCACTTTTAACTTCTATAGCTATTCTTTAGGTCTGATAGGTTCAATGGAACCTTTTCATATGCTGGCTTGCCGGGTACTAATTGCATCCCTCCAAGCCTATTGTTTACCAGAATGGCCTTAAGTAAAAGAAAATGTTTTTTCCTTGAATGTCAGTTTTCTCCTTGGGACTGTCATGTTTGTTTGCTTGTTTAATATCTAATGACTATGCTGCTGAGTGGAATTTGGTTCTATTCTGTCACAGAAATGGGAGGAGGAGAACTGAAGTGGAATTGCAGGTCAGTCTGTAACACTGCAGGTTTCTCTATCAGCTCTGACAGCATTTTGTTATTGATAGCTGGCAGCAGGCAGGCAGCTCATGGTTCTTCAGGGTCTGCTTCAGTCCCTGGGCCTGCAGCCTGAATTGCTGTGGTGAGAAATGGAGCTGTTCAGCTCTAGTGTCTGTCTTGTACAAAATGAATTGTTGGTTTCCACCTAATTCTTGTGGCTTGTGGACACCTCTGCTGTAAAAGCTGTCTCTGTGTCTGCATGAACAGATGTAAAGCTGTCCTCTGTCTCTCAGTAATAAATGATCAGCCCTGAGCTGCAGGAGCAGAGGATGGCACATCGCTTTGCAGGATGCTTGTCAGAACGTTCTTTGCTTTTCACCTGGTACGTATTTGGTAGCCCAGCACAGCAGGAACATCAAATATTCCTGGTGAAAGACAGAAGGCAAATTCCTTTGTTTTGGAAGAGAGATTTTTTACAGCTGCAGGTGGGACTGGAACAGGTGCAGAATCAAAAATAGTTGAGTTTGGAAAGGACATCTGGAGATCATCTAACCCAACCCCTCTGCTCAGCTACCACAGGTTTCTCCAGATCTTATTATTCTCTCAAATTTTGAAAATCTCCAAGGATGGAGGCTCCATAATGTCTCTGGGGAGCCTGTTCTGGTGTTCAGTCACTCTGTCAGTGACCTAGTTTTAAAAAAATTAAAAAAATACCTTTTGCTTAAACAGCATTTCCTGTGCTTCAGTTGGTGCTCAAGGGCTACCAGGTCCTGCAGAGCTCCTATAACTTATCTAGGAAACACCTGTTAGAGAATACCTCTAAAACAAACTAATTGTTTGCATTTATATGCTTCTGGAATAAATTGATATCATGGATTTTTCAGCCTTTCCCTTAATGTAAGACATGGTAGGATTTTTACCTTTTCACCCGTTGCAGCAATGGAAATTTAAAAATTACTCAAGACATTTGAAGCTTACTGTGTGCAGGAGGCTGTGACTTAATTGCTGAATGTCATTTAAAAGAAATATCTTGTGGTATACTTGGGGCTGGCTGTGTGCACAGAGGAAAGGGTACACACCACACAGGGTTTATCTTATTTTATGGCTGAGCTTGACAGAAATCAGTGATTGTGGCTAAGTGCTTGAATTTCACATAAAACTCACGTTTCAGCTTTCAATTATTTGCATATTGAGTGACAGCCTGTTCTTACTTGTTTTTAAGATTACTTTGGTAAAAATGACAATGTTTTAGAACAAATGTTGTCCCTTGTTGAAGAAGAGAACTGCAGCATCAGTCATCTCCAAAGCATGAGTTACATGCAAAGAAAGCACCCTGTTGGTGCAATAATAAAGCTGGATGTGGCAGCACTGAAAATGCTGCAATCTCCAAACATCAGGGCTGTTCTGGAAGAGTTAACCCAGCTGGGCCCTCTGCCTTCTGGTGTTGCATGTGTATACAGTGGCAAGATGTGAAAACTGAGCATCCTCCTCAGAGCAACCAGGCAAAATCTGCACCTCTCACTGGGAGGCAACAACAGCCTTCAGCTCAAGTATTTGAATATATTTGACCCAATATGGCAATGGCATTTGCAAAGTGAACCTTCTGGTTTTTACGTTAAACACAGTCTGGTTTAGGGAGTGGTTATCCAGGAGGCTGTGTAAATACGTCCTTGGCTGCAGTGGATTTCAAGGAGACAATTTTGTTCTGAGGAATGTGTATGGGAACTGATTTTCCCTTGGGTGGTCATTATGGAGATTTTGCATTTCAGCTTCATCTTCCAAGACTACCCTCTTACCTTGAACCTCATCTTAATTTGTGAAAACTTTTTTTAGGAGTCTAGTCTATTCATACGTCAGCCATTTAATTTTTTTTTTTTTAATTCCTTCCCCATTTTCACTCCCTTTTTCCTTAGCTGTGTGTGTTCAGCAGGACTTTGTGCAGTCAGGCCTGGAGCTGCTCTTTGGCATCTGGGAGGCACCCTGAGCCTGGAGTGTGGTGTGTGGCCCCTGCTCATCTTGGAAAGGCAGCAGGGGGGTTAGGCCTTTTAATAGAGGAGTCGAAGGAGTGTTTTCCCCAGCAGCATCATCTCAGCCCTGGGTTTTCACCAGCATTGTTTGTCCTCTCCCCTCATGCACCCTTGTGCCATCGCACCACCCTGGAGTTGCCCTGGACATTTACACACTCTTGGAGCCCATCCTTTCCCAAATCAGAGGGGAGACACAACCAAATCCTGCCTTTTCCCTTGACGGGTAATTCCCTGTGACATTTTAAACCTCTCTTTATATTTCAGTGCAGGTATTTCTGGAGGTATGGGATAATCTGAATGGAAAACCTAATGTGAGTGAGGTAACTTGGCTGAACCACGAGCAACATCATTTGGTCTGGAGGGCAGAAGTCACTAAGTAGTGTAGTGAGGGAGAAGGCAAGGGGTGATTAATGTGTCACTTGGTGCAGCAGCAGGTATATAGCAAATACAGCTCGGTTCCATTAACCACATCTGCCAGGCCTTAATTGAAAGAAATCGTGTTCTCAGTATCTGAAATAGAAAGAGGTTTAATACTTGAATTCTTTTTGATCTTTAAATGGAACAGTAACAGATTTATGCAGCTGAAGAGATTATCTTTTCATCTTTAGGCACATGCACTGTAAAAGTAATTTTTTTTCTCTTAAATGCAGTAAAGTGCACCTGGTTAGTACATCTCAGAATATGGAGTGACTGTGCTTAGGACAAAGTGATGACAGTGTTTCTTGCTGAATTATCAATATGTTTATCTTAAAGCTTTTTACCATAAAGTTTGGAGAAAAGAAGAAAAAGCCATGCTCTTTTGGGCCAACTGTGCTTTTCCACAACATTTTATTAAGTGTTGTTTTCAAGGTCTCATAGAAATTGTGCTATAACTATTGTCCCAAAGAACTGAGAAAAAGATTATTTTTGTAAATTTAGTTACAGAATAAAGAGGATTTTTTTCCTTGTTAGAATTCATTGCAGAGCATCTCAGGTCTGTTTAGACTTGAAAAAAATGCCTTAGAAGTAAGAGTCAGTGAGACAGAGCTTCCTTTGCCTGAGTGAGAGAAGATTGGTTCTTCTGGGTGGAGAGATCTGAAATTTCTGCCCCAAACTGCAGCATGACGCCCAGGCAGCACAGGAGAGCAGGGACATGAGTATAAAGTGAATTTGTGAACTCACTAACACTCTTTTCCACAGTGAGCACCAAAGGGAGCAACAAAATAAAAGCTGGTGCAGACATCCCATTTTTGTTTATGAGAAGAGAGTAATTTGTAATTCTCCATTTCTGGCAGTGTCTTGTGGGTATGGGATACTTTAGATAACAGTGACAGAGTCTGCTTTGGATCAGAGTGAGATGTGGATGAGATTCAATTTTATGTTTTCCCTTTTTTGAGTATTCATTTTTAATGTGTCTTTAATGTCTGTACTCATGTATTCCCTTCATAAAGGGATGTCGAAAACTTGCACTGTTCATTAGGCAATGGCTGGGGAGCATTAAAAGTTTATTCTCTGGTGTTTTAAGAGGCACAAGGGCCTAGTGTAGTTGTTTACTACAGCTTTGTTTGTGACAGCCTAAATTACCAGTTTACTTTTCATCATCTTCTATTTATTTCTCTAAGATCAGCTGCTGCAGCTGAAAGATTCTTCTAGAAAGGAGATGAGGTGGCTTTAAAAGGTCAAGTTTGCTGTGACCTCTTTCTCAGGTAATTATTGTGTAGTGAAGGATGTCTGACAGTCTAAAGTTTAAAAAAAAATAAATAATTGAGGAGCATAGTTTCCATTACAGCTCATTAAGTAAATCTCAGTGCATTGCTTGCTACTAAGAAACTCTACACATGTAGCTTCTGTTAGAGGAATTTTGCAGGAAAACAGCTTTAATTTTATTCTCCTCACCTTGAAGTACATGTCCTCATCTGCTAGGAGTCAAAAATCTAGATATCTGGCAGCTGCAGTGCAAATCAGCATTTTAATGCTTTACAGCTGCTCCTCTATAGAAGTTAATTAGAAATGTGATTCAAACACTCTCTGCCCATATATGATATCTATTACTGGTAATCATGGTTTCTGCTATTTAAACCTGCATTTGGAGTGGTATTAACAAAGCAGCTGTTCCTCACAGGGGCTTTGATAAAGGTGGAAACTTCTTCACTCCAAGAAAATTGGAAGCTAAATGCTGCTTCAACTGAAAAATAAAAGTGGATAAACCAAACCACATTCCTTTTCTAGTTTTAATTGCAGTTATATTTTCTTAGTAAAGCAATGCCACACAATTCTCTCAGTGTAGCATCAGTTCCTGAGGACCACTGTTGCCTGTTAGCCACAGGAGGGATGCTCTGATGGAGCACAGTAGTTTAACTGTGCTGAGCAGGGGGAAGCCAAAGCTCCAGATTTAAAAGCAGACACCTTCAGCTCTCAGTCCTGCCCTGTCCTCTGTCATCCAGATAAAATTAATGCATTCCTTGAGAATGATATTGCCCACAAGATTGGCTTCGTTTTGGTATCAGTACAGCTGTGAACAGGCCTGGATCTGTGCTTCAGGATTTAATAGATTTATTGACCTTTCTAGCAGATGTCACTGACTTACTGTGATAGCTGCATCTCTTGTGACTAAAGTAAACCAGAGTGTTGGGAACCGATGGTGAAGAGGTCTAAAAGAAGAGGTAAGTGTGAGTTTGTAAATTATACTTCTGGCATGGCAGAGTTTGTTACTGCAAGTCAATTCTGTGTGTTCTCCCTGCAGCTGTATTGCTAATTTTTTCATTTGCCAAATACATTGTTTTCTGTTCTCTGACACACAGACTACAGGACTGACTTCCTTCTGCTTTGTCAGTCATGGCTGTTAATGTTTAAGCATCACTGTAGGACTGAAGGATTATCAGTTAGTTTTCCAATATTCCAATTTGGCTGCAACCCCAGAGCAAAAACTTTGTAGTTCTCTGCTATTAATTTTAGGCTTCATAGTTGTTCTTCCTCACTTAGACACTTGAGATCTGAGCCTGTGGGATCCGAAGGTGTGCATTCCTACCAAATCAAAGCCACTTTCAAGTGAGTTACATCTCGGGCCTAACGGACTGTTCTCTAACAAGACAAAAGTCTGGAGCAGATTTCTCTGTCAATCCTTGTGCTCTTTCTGGAATATTTCCTTTTTTGATGATTGCACAGAGCAAATACTTTCAGGCCAAGAAGTTCTTTGCCTCTATCAGCACTATTCATGTACAAAGCCAGCTCTCCGAGGACTGGTTTGTTTTGGCATCTTCTTTTCTTTTTTTCCCCAGCAAAACTCAGTGACTTTTAAGGCTTTAATCTTGCAGCTTTGATATGTTCCAAAATGTTTCAGTAAGAACTGTCTTAACACTTCCTCTGCCTGCATCTCATCAAATGATGGCAAGTTTTGCCTTGCTGTTGTCATGGGCTTTAGGTCCATGCCATGGTACGCTGTGCAGAACATCGCTGGCAGCAGTGTCTGTAGCCTGGCACACTCCCTGGGCACAGAGGAGGCTTTGGAACAAACTTCTGAGATGCTTTTGCACCCCTGCTTGTCTCTCTGGTGCCCAGAAAGCAGTTGATGGTGTAGGTTCAAGGCAACTAAAGATTTTTAGAGTGCGAGCATTCCTTTGGTTTAATAACAGGATAGTCGAAGCTACTGATGTGGCCTTAAGACGAGCGCAGAGATTCCTTGGGTTGAAGGCAGTATTTGGGACAGCAGTGCCCTTCCTTGCCAGTCACCATGGCTACATCCAACTCGAGCTGAATATTAAGTGTAGTGCAAGGAATTCACCCCTGGTTTGCAGCTACAAAGGCTGTGGAGGCCAAAACCTGCATCTCTCCAGTGTGTGTGTGCCAGCACGGCAGCTCTGAGGTTAAAAGCAATCAACAGGAAATGACTGAGAGTCACAAAATACCCTCTTTTAGATGAGATGTAGTCAAGGGAAAGAAGAGGGAAAAACCTAAGTGGGTGCTTTAATCTTGATACGTATTTAATGAACTGGGAAGGGAGAAGAGTAAACTGCTGAGAATGACTTGACTGTTTCCCCTGGGAGAGATGGGTTCTGGCACAGGGGGAAAAACTGATCTTGTGGGTTGGCCAGAAGGTGAGTGTGCAGGAATTAAGTAGTGATGTATACACCACAGGTTGGCTGCACTGCTCCTGAGGAACAAAAGGTGTTTAAACCTTTGCAGCATGAAGGAAAGTAAATGGATTTTTCTGGATTCCCTCAAAAAGCAGCAGTTGGAATAGACTCCTTTACAAATTAAACTTTCCTGAGAGATTGAGAGGTTGTGCTGTCACTAAGATGATTACTTCCTGTGTATTTCCCTGCTTGGAAATGCAGCCTGCTAAACTTTCCTTTGGGTCTGTGTGTATCTATGTACTAATGTCAGTAATTTTCCCCATTTAGAATGACACCTTTTTCTCTGCATTCAGTGCTAGTATCTCCTGAAGGATACCTGAGCAGGGTGGGGATGTCTTCTGTAGGGTGGAGGAAGCACTGAGAAAGTTCCCTGTGCAAACTGAAGGATGAATTGATGGCACAGGCAGGACAGCAGAAGTTAATGCACCTGAGTTTATCACAGTGCAGGCTCACACCAGTGGTCTTTTCTCCAGTAGCTCACAATCTGGCTTATTTCTTGGGCTCCATTCTTCCACTTCTATGCGCTTTATTGTACCTGAAACAGAAACTTGGTTTGAAACCATTTAGAAAGAGAACAAAACCCATAAGGTTTTCAGCAAACGCTTTTAATCTTTATTGAAGTCTAAACCGTGCTATATTATCACGTGGGGTGGTACACATTTAGCTATTGTCCTGTGCACAGGAATCCTTTCCCCACTCAGTTTTTGTTTTTAAAGTTGTGCTGAGACCCATCGCTGATGCAGAATGGGCAGTGGAAACTTGGCCCACTCCCCTTTTGGGATCTACCCCAGAACTGTAATCAGTGAAGCAACAAATATTAATTCTCTCCCTTCTCAGGCCTTTTCCTCTTCGTAAGAAGATTCAGCTTGGAAAGCTGTGATCAGCCTAATCAGTTTTCTATTACTGAGACTGGTGCTCATAGTACAGTTTGTTAAATCAATTTATTATCCTCCCAACCAACTTCAGTGATCAGAGCGTGAAAACATTGAAAGAAAATTAAAACTAGTGGAAGTGCTGCCTGTTTGGATAACAGCACATTTTGCTGTTTCAAAGGATTACTCATCTGCACCAAAACAGGGAGAGAAGTTAATTTCAATGATTTAGAATCTTCTATTTCAGGGAGGCCTGGCTTGCACATTATGATGGATTCAGGAAGAAGTATAATTCATTCTTAAATTGTTAAACAGCACATTAGGGCCAAGTATCCAAGTAAAAATGAATGGATTCATTTGTAATCTTCAACAAGCGTGTCTGCGTGTGGGAGGGTAGGGATGGCAGGCTGGGGTAACCTGTAAACAAATGTTAGATGCATGCTGGCACTTCAGGCTTTGGTGTTGGAAAGCAGCCAAAATAACCTGCAGAGAAAGGAAATGGTCCTTTTCTGCCTAAAATGGAATTCTGCAGATCCTCCAGTCCTGTCCTCCGGTGTCCTTCAGTGGGAGGGGGAGGTTCCCTGGATTTTTCAGAGTGCAGTGGCTCTCCCATCTTCACATCTTCAAGCTTCTGAGTGTAAACTAAAGCAAAGCACGTCAGCAGGTGCCAGGATCCTGTAGGGCAGAGCGACCTTTGGTGTTACCAATGGCATCTGAGTAACGTGGGAAGGTGTCTGGGAACGCTTCTGATTTCTGCAGTGCTGTTCCTTCTGGATTGGGCTGGTGATCCACATATGGCAAAGGCACTGGAGCTGCAGCTGTGCTGGACAGTGTAAAACTCAGAAACCAAAGCTGATAATACCATATGAACCATGAAATGTTGCACTGGTAGGACAGGAGAAGTGTTTCATTCCTAGTTCTTTCTCAGGACATAAATCAGTTTAATAATTTCAAGTCATGGCTGATATTAAAATTAGTTGGGGTTTTTTTCCTATGACAAATATTGGTACTCCCTTCCCTGCCAAATACTGCAGAGCTGTTACAGGGACTATAAGCTATTAAAAAACCCAAAGAAATCTCCTTGGCCTGTTCTGTCTTCCTCTGGCTTCTGCGTATGCTTGTTTTTGAATTTCTTAGATGCCTCTTCAGGTGGCAGAGTGCACTGTTGGAATGAAAAAATCAACTGGATATGAGGAATTCCAATCTTGGAAAGTCCTTGCCATGCTACAAGTGGTCACCAGACTAGAGGGATCTGAGGGCAGCTCTGCTTTGCTGAGGCCAGTAGGAAGAAGTACAGTAAGACCACCACAGAAATTTGACCTAGGGGAAAAAATGTCTTATTTTGGAAAGTTTAGGGCTGCTTCTGTAAAGCAGGCTGCCTGTGAAAGCATCTCTGCTGTCTTCACACAGCTTTATTTACAGCTCAAAGTTAAAACAGTGGCAGTTCTTGACTGGTACTGTTAAGGCATACGCTGTACGTCAACTTCACTGCAAAGTGTGTTAGCAAACTACCAGAATAACTTTTAATCTGCAGATAATCTTACTCTCATTTATATTTTTGGGCTGTGTTACTTTTCCCAGCATAGGCACAGCCACTGGAATCCATCCAGTTCACCTAACAACTTTCATTAAAGAAAATTGCCCTTGTAATAAAAATTACTCAGTGTGACAAGATTCCATAATATATTTTCTTAAAGCTTCATTAAATTTTCTAGCAGTTAACGGCACTTGTTTGGGTTTTTTTTTAATTTTCTTTTTTAAGCAAAATTTGGCTTAATTGGGACAATATTTGAAACAGAATGAAATAACTATTTTCTGTCTGGGTGCATAGAAGCCAGGCTGTGTGGCAGGAATAGCACAAGGATAAGGAAATAAGAAATCTCTTTGAAAACCACATTTTACTGAGTTTTGTGTGTTGTGACGTTGCTCAGAAGCCTGTGACTCTTCAGTTCGGCAAAGCAGATGCAATAAACTCTGCCCACTTGCACTTCATGACAGAGAGACCTTAATCTTACAAAATGCAGTGACCAAAGGTGGATTTTTTTTCTACAGCAGTTGGGAGGAGCAGCTTACCTGAGCGCCATCCCTCTGGCTGCAGGACAGCCCTCAGCAGGAGTGAGCCTGCAGCAGTGTGAGCACACAGGTGCTGCTGGAGCACCTGCAGCTTGTCCTGCTCTCCCAGCCATCAGGGGCACCATTTCTGGTGTGTGGGACACTTCACCAGTGCAGCAGGCTCCTCACTGCAAGCACAGAGTGCTTTGGGATTTTCTTACTAGGGAAATGTAGTAAAGAAGTGCTGAGGAACCAAACCCGGCTTTTGGGAATGCAGTGAGAAGTCAGTGGATTAGACTCTCTGCTGTCTCTCTGCAGAGTACTTGCCTGAGAAAACTCCATGGCTCCTATGCATTCCTTTCCCCATTACACTATAAGAATGGGGAAATCTCCATTTTTAGCTGCTTGTTCATCAATAGATACAAATCACCCTGTCCTCAGTCAGTGCAGCAGAGCAGCCAACATCATCATCACAACTGAAATGGCCGAGTCCAGTGACTGTGCGTCCACCTTCTGGGTGTGCGTGATACATCCCAGGACGTTCTTGTGGTTGGTGGCAGGCTGAGCGTGCTGTGCCTGTGCCCCTGGAGGAGTCACTGCAGCTGGCCCAGGTGTCACCACAGATGAAATGGCACCACAAACCAGAACAGTTCAGAAAGGCAGGTGATGCTATAATGGAAATGATGAACACACATGTGGTAGACAAACCTCTGGGATCTTTCACAGTCTCTTTTTCTCATTTTAATCAAAATAAAGAGCTGAAGAAAGTCTCTTTATATTTTCCATTGGTTTGGAGCTTTGGATTTTTTAAGACTTCCCAGTGCTTTAGAAGTTTGACTTGGATAATGTAAGTATTGTGTGGTCTGATCTTCCAAGTGTCTTCTGCTATTATCAGTCTCTGGCTGTTGTTAGGGAAATCAGACTGAGTGTGTCTGTGTGGCAGTTCCCTCCTTTATTATAACAAGCAGCAGCAGCCACTCTCGTGTTTATCATGTCTTGGGTACATTAAGTAAAGTCTGCATCCTGGTTTGGGCTTGGCTGATTTATGCTTGAAGTGAGGATTGTTTGTTCTCTGCGATGAAACAATCTTTTGTGACAAACTAACAATGGCAAGGGATGAGCTCTGATGTTAAACAGTGGTAGCTTTTCTTTTCTTTCTTTTTTTTTTTTCCCTCGTTTTAAGTCTACCCACTGCCTCAGGAGGAAGGCAGCTGCACAAATAATATGTCTAGTCTCTGTGGAAGACCCTTATTTGAAATATCTGTAATTGAGTGGACAAAATTTCTAGTTGCTTGAGAGGATCTATTCAGAAGAGACCTGAAAAGGATGAGGGAAAAGCACACTACACATCAAGAAGTCCTAAGGGCTCTATTGAGAGGGAAACCTATGTAGATATTATGGGACAATTACACTTGTCAGGCAAAACACTAGAATGGATCTGTGAAAAAAACTCCTGGGGAATGTTAAACAAAGCTTTGAACAGGGCAAAGAGCTTGCTGGGAATACCTCAAAAGCAAGGAGGTGTATTTGGGTGATGTGTGAAGGAAGACACACGATGGCTGCTTCAAAGAGCAGGCACAGAATGTGTGTTACCACGGGGCTTCTGACCATTCTCTCAGTTGCCAGGTCAGCACAAGGGGGAGAGCTCATAACTAGGTTAAGTTTATTTGCTCCTTTGCTCTTTTCAGTCAGCTGCTCCAATGCCCAGCCTCGCTGGTGCCCTGTTCAGGGACACTTTCCTGCTGATGGCCTTTCCAGCCCCTGCCTTTCATGCCTCCTTGGGAAGCTGAGGAAGATGTGCTATACAGAGTGGAGAGGATGTGTTCCCTACAGAAGGCAAATGACCCTGTGAGGCTATTTGTATTTCAGTGACTGCCTCCAGTCTAGTTTTGTTGTGTGCGATTTTCAGTTACTTGCTTAGATGTAACATACTGAGTTTTGTCCAGTGAAGCTTCTTTCCTGCTTCGGTCGCTGGCTGCAGTGGGTGGTGTGGAGCATTAATGAACAATCCCTGGCACCCTCTGAATGGGCTTTGCTGTCAAAACTTCAGATGCCTAAAAGATCAACCCATTAGTGATGAGGCCAGCATCAGCTCAGTGTATTTTTAGGTTTTTCTTTGCTGCTTCACTCTTTGATGTAAAGACAGCTGTGTTCCCCCCTCTCGTTATGCAGACCAAACTTTTTATCTCCACTTTGGAACAAGCTGTCCATTGTTTTGATCACTCAGTGATCTTTCTCTGCAGCTCTCCTGTTTGAATTCTTGTTAATCATGGTGACTGCCACAGTCTTTGTTAATTCAGATGTGGCTCCAGTCCATGTTCAGTAGTATAAATATTTCAATTTTTAATTGCAAATCCCCTCTGATAGGCACTTAAGGAAACCATCTCCACACACACTGTGGCTGTGCCTGCCTTGCAGCTTCGAGGGGTGTCTGACTAGGCTTGTTCCTGGTTTTTATTTATGCATGAGTGGATTGCTATGTTGTGTGTTTTGAAGAAACCACATACAACTTAAATGCCCTGAGTGTGGTTTACTTCGGAAAATGAATTCCCCTGTGTCTTTTCTAAGTTACAGTGGTTTTCCACAAGTTCCAAGAATCCTGGCTCAGGGTCTGCCAGCTGTCTTTTTATTCCTTTTCCTCTTCCTCTGCTGCTTTCTTTCTCATCCTATACTCTTTGTTCCTTTTTTTTTTCCTCTCCTCTGTTTAATCGCTTCTAAAGTTTTAGAACATCTTCAAAAGTCTTGCTTAGGCAGCTATTTTAAGACCTTTAAAAGAAGTAATTTTTGCCTCCTTTTTCCTGTTACTGCGTTTGTTACCCGTTGAGGCCATACTTCCAAGGACATCTCCTTCGGGTAAGGAGAGAGCAGCATTTTTAAGAAACTGGTTGTTGCAGCATCCCTATGTCTCCTTTCCATACAGAGCACCTGAAGAAGCGCCTGGAGGATTACATGGCCCAGTTCCCCAACGTGCGGATCCTGCGGACCAAGAAGAGGGAAGGGCTGATCAGGACTCGCATGCTGGGAGCCTCCGTGGCCATTGGGGACGTCATCACCTTCCTGGATTCCCACTGCGAGGCCAACGTCAACTGGCTGCCACCTCTGCTAGGTCAGTGGGGGCTTGCTGAAATTATTCCCTCCTGCTGCAACTGGAGCAAAGAGAGATGAAATATCGTAAAAGAGAGAAGCAACCAACCGCAGGACTCAAGTGAATTGTTGGCAACTTGTATTGTGTCTAGTACGAGATTTTTTTCAGTTCTGGAGTCCTGCACTGTGCAGTAACCCTGTCATATGCTTTTGTTAACTAAAGAGCAGAAATCATGTTCTTCTGTTTCCTCATGTAATGAAATCTTAAATAAATTACAGCTTGCTAGAAGAGTAAACTATCACATGGTCATTCACCAGCTTGCAGGGAGAAATGGCTTTATGATACAGAAAAGATCTTTACATACAGTTTTTGAGTAGCTTTTAAGCTTTTTTATCTCCTATATAACTATATTTAACTTCACAGTCTGCAAAGCTGTGAAAAATACTTCTTGTGAATGAGAGCTGCTGGTGTGTATTTGTAGAACATGGGCACCCTTTTCCAAGGCAGCACTCCATCTTTGAGGAGGTGTCAGTTCTTTTCCAGGCTGATGAACTGAAGGGACGGTGCCGTCTGTTGCTGGTACCTGTCTGCCTCCGGCCGGTACCAAACCCCTTCACAGCCCTGCTGCCTGGGACCTGTCAGAGCTCTCTGAGCTGTGACCTTCTCAAATAGGCTGTGGCAACAGCAGTCAAGTAGAGGTTTAAGAAAGAGTCACAGTTTCCTGCAGGTTTGTTGGATGGTTATCCTGTTGCTTTCACTACGGTTTATATCTGGCAATAGTTTGAAACATTTGCAGCTTTACGAGCCTCAGGGAGGGAGGACAGAATTAGCTCCAATGCCATTTAAATGAGAACACGAAGAGGATGCTTTGATTTTTAAAGCACAGAAAGGTTTTCTGTGAGATGTGTTTTGGAAGCTGAAACATCATTTTATCACCTCTGCTCTGAGAGTTAACTTCAAACAAGAGACTGTCTCAGTAATAAAGCATTTAAGAAATTCCAGATGTTTATGCAGGAGTTTATCCTGCATTGTATGATTTGGTTGGAGGAAAAGGTTGGAGGGGAGGAGGTAACACTTGGATTTCTTGAGCCTGCTGAGAGTACTTATGCCATTAGTCTGAAAGGCTTCCTGCCAGATTCTGGCGTGGCAGTTAGGGCTGGGTGGTGCAGTGGGTTATTCCCTGGATTTGGATCTGCACAGAAGGGGTTCACATCCTGGTCACTTGTGGAAATGAGGATTGCTCACCAAGTACAAGAGGTCTGGTTTTAGCCTGGCAGTCAGTTCTCTGTGGTAGTGTGGCTGTGTCTTCCCATTCTGCTTCTGGGTGATGGGTGCCTGGTGTTCTTCTCTCAGTGGTTGCAGAAGTAGCAGGTAAATTGATATCAATTCGAGCCTCTGCTCACGAGAGAAGGAACAGGAAAAAAGCTGTGTCGTTCTTGGACAACTTCATATTTTGATGCTCTTTTTTTGTAATTTCATGATCAAAGGAACCAGCTGGTGCAGGATTTCTAACGTATTTCTCCAATCTCCAGATCGCATTGCCCGAAACCGCCGGACTATCGTTTGCCCCATGATTGATGTCATTGATCACGACCACTTTGGATATGAGACTCAGGCTGGAGACGCAATGCGAGGGGCATTTGACTGGGAGATGTATTACAAGAGGATCCCTATTCCTCCTGAGCTGCAGAAACCTGATCCTAGTGATCCCTTCGAGTAAGTCACTGAAACGCAGAGTGCCAAGAGCCAGCTAGTGAAATAACACCCTGCTGCAGGGTTGGTTTACACCTCAACATAGCAAAAGCCAGAAGCTGGTGTTAAGCTGCTTGCCTTTTTGGCAGCTGTTTGCTTTGCTGGTTTAAAAGCAATGCATTGTATAGTAGCTGTGAACACTGTCCTTTTCATTGCTGTTTTTTGCAACGTTAATTCCTGCAGAAGTTAACATTTCATTGAAAACTGTAATGTGTAACAATTTATGTGGTGATTTATTACTGAGGTCTTTCAAACCTAACTTAGTATCCCTAATGCTCTGCCAAAAACAACAAACCAATGGTGGGTTATGTGTCATTCCCGGGGCGGGGGGGGGAAGAAGAAAACCTAGCAGAATAATTACAGCAATTTTGATTATTACAGTGCACTGCAGAAGTAAATCTGTGATCAAGTTGTGCTCTGCTGTTGCTGTGCTTGCCAACATTGAGACAGTTCTGCTGTCCTTTATACTCTGCAATGTTCAAAAAAAAAAAAGAAAAACCAACCAACAAAACACTTTCTGAGGTCAAACTCAAAGACTCGACCCTACAACAGAAGCAGAGCACCATGTGTGGAGCATACAGGTCCCTTGGGCCGAGATGGTGTCCTGTCACTTACTGGTCAACTCCTGCCTGCTTGGAGGAGAGGCACTGGCAGGTTCTGAAGGGAGCCTGGTCTGATCCTCTTCGTTTGCAAATGGGAAATTAGTAGATAACACCAAACAACTGCTTGATGTGCTGATGGGGCTGTAAAGGCACCGGGAATGCTGGGTGGTGAAAAGAATATTTGTCAAATCTTGCTTTGTTTTTTAATGTTTAGCTAGAGATGTGTGTCTTTAAATGTGTTTGTAATATGGAGTCTGGTTTTTCCTTAAGGTCTCCTGTAATGGCTGGAGGACTGTTTGCAGTCGATAGAAAGTGGTTCTGGGAGCTGGGAGGGTATGATGCAGGTCTGGAGATATGGGGAGGAGAGCAGTATGAAATATCCTTTAAGGTGAGCCATGTTCTCTGGAAATTACTTTCGTTTTGAAAAGTAAGAATTTGTTCTGAGGCACAGAATGTGAATGATCTGTCTTGTCCTTACTTTTGCATGTGACTGAAGGTGAAAGAGGTGGGAGTAGTAAGGTAGTGCACAGAGGAATGAGCACTGATGTGAGCAGGGACTTGTGAGGGCCCGTTTTGGAGCAGGATTAGCTGGGGTGTCCCTGTTCTGTGGTCACAGCTCCGATGCATGTGCTCCTCCCAGCAAGGGAAAGTCAGCTGGTGTGGAGCTCTCTACCTCTGAGGCTGCTTAGTGCTCACCCTGGCAAGATGGTCAAATACTCTGCTCCTTGAGGGAAGAAGGATTCCAATTCCAGGAGGACCTCACTCCTCAGCTTGAGTTCTCAGAGGGGAGAACAACTTTGTCTGTAGTCAATCCGGTTGACCTGGCTGTGAGGAACTCAGGCTGTTACTTACCCAGGAAGAATCTTCAACAACTGAAGTCATTACTGTTGCTGGCAGTGACTTTGGATCATTATCTGCTTTGCCTGGGGACAGTTCTGCTACAGACTGATTGACTGAGCTGGTCAGTGGAGGGTTTGGAGAGTTAGCCAGCTGACCAAAAATGCATACAAAGAGTAACAAGTCACTGTAACCTACCAAGACTGCTGGTACCTGTGTTAGGTTGGAATATGGCACTCTGAAATCCAATTTGGGAAACCCACCAGAGTGTCCCAAACCCCTGAAGGCAGTCTTCTCTTCAGTGGGAGGAATCCTTCCCATAGCCTGGACCAAACTGAGTAAAGATGTCTACATTAAACTCTGAGATTTCTTTCAGAGGTTGACTATTTAATTTTACAGGTGTCTGGATGCCACTGATCTAAGCTAGCTGACCTTAGCACGAGGCTAGAGGTGAGCAGAGATGTAGTGCACAGTTTGGCTTCGGCAGCTAAAATTCTGCCTGTCTCCCCTGACAAGTCAAGGCTGATCTCTTACAAAACAGATTCTTGAATCTCCATGCCTCTGTGCAGTTCAGAGGATATCAATCCTCAGCAAGCCACGTTGCCATACACACACCCCACGTGCCACTGGGCAGCAAACAGTGGGAGAAAAGACATTCATTCTGAAACAGCCTTTTCCATCATTTCCTCACCAGAACCCGTAAGTCACCTTGGATGTCCCTCGTCCTCTGTAACAGTGGCAGGAAGGGTGGGGCGAGGGCACCCTCTCTGGGGGTGTCATTGTGCTTAGAGCCATTTCATCTTTGTGTGGCACGTAATGAAATTGTGTAAGGCACTCATTCTCTGCAGGAGGGGCAGCATTCAGCCTCTTCCTCTCTGAAAATGCTGGTTTCCAAGAGTGATGACAGTGGCTGGGCAAGCCCTTTGTCTCCAGTGCCACAGCAGACAGTCACACTGCTTGATCTGCAGGAAATAAGACTGCTTCATTCATCTGTTTGCTTATCCCCTCTGAAACACACTGTGTTTTATTTCAGTCCAGGGATGGTAATTTATGGAGGGATAGATTTGCTTTAATTAATCTCTGCAAAGACCCCCCTTTTTTCTTTCATTGTGCAACAGAAAAATGAAGTTTTCACTGAAAGAGGCTCAGTGTATTTTCAGAAATTAAGATAAATTGATACATTCATCTGTGGCTGATAGATTTAATAATTCTGCTGGAATTGCAAGAATAGAAGGTTTGTTCATAGAATTTATGAAGCTATGACATTTCCTGGTGAGCTTAGAGCTACGTTTTTACCTTTAGAAGTTGACTGAGATTTTGTAGTTAAAGGTGCGCTGTCAAATAATGTAGAGCTCTGGCTTTAGGCGTGGGGTACCTGCTTTCACATTATTTATTATCTCATGAGAATTCAGATTCTAAGCATGCCAGATTTAGAGCCCAGCTTTCACAAAGAATCTGTTGCTGCCCCTGGGTGTTGTGGGTGCAGGTACTCTTCTGTACTGCTGCCCTGTAATCCATTGCATTGAATCTGGCCTTCTCGAGCCTCACAAGGAGTACAGGGCTTCTTTGGGGCTTGGAGGGTTTTTTCTGATTTTTTTTTTCCTTAAACATGTTCTTTTTTTAGCCATTCATGGACTGTGCTTTGCTGGTTTTACCTTTATTTTAAAATACAGGGCACTGTTGCCAAGAGACTGGAAATAAACAAGTTTATTTAGGAGCTTCTTGCCTTTCTTTTTGGGAATCATACCTATTTCTGTTATCAGCTGGCTCTGTTTCCTTCTGAGCAGAAATTTTCAAGCAAGCCAACAGAGAAAGCATCAGTGTTTTACACCTCAGAAAACATTTAGTTAAAGCGTGGATCAAATTCTAGAAGCTTTGCACTTCATATGAAACATGTACATTAAACATCATTAGGAAGCATTGCATGTAGGAGGGACAAAAAAATTGAGGTGAACTTTCCAACCTTAGCTGCAGGTTTGTTGTTTTCTGGGTCTTAGCAATCCCTTAAAACAGAAATTTCTAGTTTATAAATGAAGGAGTTGATCTCTCCATTCCATATTCCAGCAGAAACCAGGCAGTGCTTCCTTCTCTTGAGCTCTATCCGTTCCATATTCCAGCAGAAACCAGGCAGTGCTTCCTTCTCTTGAGCTCTATCCGTTCCATATTCCAGCAGAAACCAGGCGGTGCTTCCTTCTCTTGAGCTGTGTGTTTCCAGAGCAGCTCTGTGTCTGTGAGCCGGCACTGCTGCAGGTCAGGTCACCCCAGACACCACAGGCACATCAGTCTCCAGTGGTAGTCACAGGTAAATTCCCAGGTGCTGACCTTGAAGTACGATCTTGTCTTTTGGAAAAAGGGTAAACAAGCATTCACCCCTCTCTCTGTGGGGTGTTTGTCACCTTTCCTTTCTGCTGCCTCCTGGTTCCTCTCTTCAGTGGCTTCATTGAGGTGAGGTTCTTTGCTTTTTTGGAGTCGCTTCCTTACCTCTTCTCTCTTAGTTTTTCCTGGTCTTTTTTAGCTTCCTGACTGTGTGAACAAAACTCGGATCTTTACCCAAAGTTATAATGGACCTTTCCTCTTCTAAACACAAGTTAATAGCTGCCTACATAACTGCTTCATTTTTTTTTAAATAAATGCATTTAATTTGGAGCAGTATGTGTGAAGCATTTAAACTATTCCCTTCTGCAAGTGCTACTTTGTACAGCACTTATCTACACTCAGTTTTATTTGAGATGGTGTTGCCTGTTTTCCAGTATTTTTGTGGCTTCTATTCTGTTTGGCTTACATAAATCTTCACTAAACTGCTTCACACCTCTCTTCCATAAATACATAGTCTCTGACTTTTTGGTTGTGGGGAAACAGAAGAGTAAAAAGGGATGTCTCCAACTTGTGTAGGCATAAATATAGATGTACTTTATATCTCAGATCCAAATGATGTGGTTCTCAATCCTTTAATTGCACACTGTACTTGAAGAGCAAAGAATGAGAATCCAGAATATTCCTCTCTAGGTGATAAATCATTTCAGTTTTAGAAATGTTTGCCCTGTAATTTGGAGATTGTAGAGCTTTCATAAAATGCAAAGAGCTCAGTGCAAACAAGCCAAATTGACAGTTGCCCTGAAAAGAACAATTAAAAGGGAGACAAAAGAGCTGGTCAGAACTTGTGGTTTTCAATTCCTGCTTCAGCAGTAAGAAAAGAGCCATTGCACTTATTCTGGTGTTTGTAGGTCATTGCATTTTTCCAGATCCTTTTCCCAAACCATGAACATGGATTGCTTCTGATTTCCACAGCATAAAACATGTTACATGTTTTCCAACAAACCCAAGTGCTGCACAGCTTCTGTTCTAATGCCTGCCTCTCCTTTGCCCCATGCCAGCAGCATGTTTCTGATTCCCATTTTGCCACTGGGCTCTGGCAGGTGCATAGTTTGGGTGCAACTGCCAAGGGATCCCTTCTGACAGCATTTCTACTTGTGTTGCTGAAGTTAGTGCTGATTGTGAGCCTGCGCTGCTTATTCCAGGCACATACTCACTCCACTTTCCAGCAGCTCACATTTGCCCACACTGGAACAGGCTGGGCATTCTGCTGCTTTCTTTGCGGGGTTTTTTTTTTTTTTTTAAGCCAGCACATGCTGCTAAATTCTAAGGCTCTCAGCTGCAGTACAGGGTGGTTTGTTTCTCCCTTCCTATCTGGTGATGCACAGATCAGTTTCAGACCATTGACTTGAATTTTTTGGTTCTGTTCAGCCTTTTCTTGGTTCAGATTCCTGAGCAGCCTCCCAGCAAGCAGCAGCAGGGAAGTGCTCCCCTCCACTCCCTGAAATGTGATTATGAAAAAGTGCTGTCATTACTCTCAAGCGCTCCAGACGGTGAGGAGGGGCTGTACTGCTGTGTGGTGTGTGAGAAGGTGCTGTGCACACACACAGATCCCAGTGCCTCATGGGCTACCTTAATCTCTCAGAGGGCACCAAGTCCCAGCAGCAGAAGCAGCCGATGCTCCCAGTATAGAGGATTACAATTTTTCTGAGTTACTGCCCTTGCTTTCATCCTCTCACCTACTTTGTTATGCAGAGAACCCCTCTTGACTTACCCTTTCCTTCCCACCTTTCAGTGTGTGCTCACACAACCAGCCAGCTGCTCTCTGTTGGTCCATCCCGTGGTCTTCATTTCTGTTGTGTCTTGCAGAAGCAGCTTTATTTTCAAGGCTTAACTATCCTTTGTGCTTTTTCCCTCTCTTGGGAAGCATTGGCTCATCATGGTGCAGTCTTTGGAAACCATAAACCTTGTATACCCAGATAATTTGTGTTCACACACCAACTGCTGCATTGTATTGTGTGTTTGAGAGGAGAGGTTCAGCTGTCTTACCTGACATTGTTTTCTGAAATTGCAGAAAGGGAATTGGATCAGCATAACATTCCCATGTAGAGAATAGGTGGCATATTATCTGCTGCTTTCACAGCGTACTGACTGAATCAAAGACTCTGGAGTCACTTTATGAATATGGAGTTACAGCTCTCCAGGCTGCTGGGAAGATGGAAGCAATATCACCAGTGTTATTTTATTTCCCTTGTGTAGTTTTTATTATTAGGATGAGATTGTGGCCTTAGCTAAATCTGCTCAGTGTGTCCGTTGACCTCAGTGTAGCCAGGTTTTCTCTTAATTCTAGCCGATCTGTCAGCTGCTAGATTCCAAGCCCAAAATGAAGATTGGCAAAATTGTGCCTGAGGAGGAAGAGAAATTTCCTGTTCTCTCTTGATGAGATCTGATTAGATTATTGTAAGAAGCACTGTCTGCCTGACCAGCTTTAATTCTTGTTCTTACGGTGTAAATGGCTGTTTGAAATCAGTGCAAGTTCAAGCTCTGACATTTTCTGTCGTGTCAGCTGAGGAGCGAGGCAGGATGTGTAAAACACCTAGAAGAAACTGGCTCCTGTGGCCGAGGGACAGGGCAGTAAGGGACAGTCAGTGCTGTGGGGAAGGCGTGCCGTGCTGCCCCACAGCCAGCACTGTTTCAGCTGTCTGACAGTGCAGTATTTTTAGCAGTGTATGTTCTGGTGTGTCATGCCTGGGAACTGTACTCTTTGTTTAAAAACAACCAAATATCAGTAACTGAGTGGAAGCATTCCCTCAGTAGAGCACAGCTATTTTGGGTTTGCTTCCCTTGCATTTACTCTTTGACAGACCCCTGGATGCAATTCTCTGACCTTTAGCTCTGGCTTTCTAATGCTTTTGTTAGCTGTGTTTTACCAATGCATATCACGCTCTCTCCCTCTCCCCCTTCTTCCAGTTGTATAGATAAGGACTGGTAATTGTCTTTATGGAGGTTGTAATGAGTTCTGTCACCACACAAAGCAGCTCACTAATAAAATAAATCAAAGCAGCAACGAATGACTGGAAAGCATGCCTTTAAAATTAGATTTGTACTGCGGGTGCCATACTGTCACTTGCAGCATGAGGCAACGTTAAAAAGGCACAGAGGTGGCAAAGTACCTTGAAAGGGTCACTGAGCTCTGCTGGTAGGGATTAGGAAGCTTTCCATTGCCTCCATTGCAGCATCATTTGGAAGGAAATATTTTAAAGCATGATCGAGAAAAGAGCAAGTCAAACTGATATTAGATTTTACTTATTTAATTAGCTTTTCTGATCACATTGTATGTGTTTCGTGCAATGTTCTCTTCTAAGCCTGGAGTCTTGTACCAGCTTGGAGCTCCTGGCCCATCAGTTCTGTCCAGCTTCCCACTCCTGCTGCCTCTGCAGCTCTGCAGCGCAGGGACAGCTCTCTCCTCTCCAGCTGTACCGACTGCAGGGCTCTGCTGCTCAGCTTCCACAGGAACATCATGTTCCAGAGAGAAGGGTATTTGTGGTGGCCTGGCTGAAAGCCTTTCCTTAGAGATGGGGTAGGTCAGGCATCCTGTGGGCAGGCAGCAAGGAAAACAGGCTGGTGTTTGCAGCCAGCCTTGTGTTACACCAAAATGCAGCTGCTGGGAACCCCTCAGACTTCTTGCTGGAGGATGTAGTGCAGGTTTTTGAGGAGTGTGTGTGTGTCTGTGCAACTGAGCTCTGGGCTTCTGCTGCTGCTCCTGCAGGGTTTTATAGCTCACAGGTCTGTTGCAGCTCTTATAAATGGTTTCACAAACCATTTCTGTCCTAGAAACACAAACCATGCCCAAGTGCTTGTTTTCTCAGCCTGTTAATTTCTGAGCAGCGAAATCACACTCTGGCCCTCTGCAGCCAAAAGCACAGTCGCTGCAGAATAAAAAGCATTTCCAATTCCATAAGAAACTTCACAGAAGCTGAGTGCTAGTTTCTTTTTCATCTCTTCTGCACCAGCCTCTTAGGACACAGCAGGGACAAAAGGAATGAAATTCTCTAGGAGTGTTTGTCAACTTTTTTCTTGTCTCTCTCACCGTAACGACATGTAATTAAGTACCTTGAACTTTAGAAGTTGCCTGTGAAAAATATTTCTCTAACTGAGAGCAACCAACCTCCATTAAGTTATACACAGTCAGCAAATGACTGTAATTATTAGGGCCAGCAGACAGAGCTGAAACTCCAGAGGACTTTAGTGTCAGAGCTAATAATTATGCAGCAGCCTTGGCCAAATATTACTCTTCCAAGCTAAGTATTTAATATTGTCGCTGTAGAATATTAATGGAATTGCCTGCTATGTGTGGAGCTGTTGACTAAGCTCATTGTACAGTGAACTGTGGTGGCTCAAATTAGCCCCAGTGAATAGGGAGATCAAGAGCACTGCACCAGCCTGCTCAAAATCCTTTGGGGCACTCCCATGGGATCTGGGGACAATCAGAAGGGTAAAGGCAATACCTTGCTTCAGGAATTTGGAAAGTCATTTGTTTGGCATTCTAAAGGGTACTTTTTCTTTAAGTATTGATTGGCTATTTCTGTGAAGCACAGAAATATTTCTTAAGCCTAATGAGGTAGATTGACTGGTTTAGAAAACACCTCCTTTTGTTTCACTTGGACAAAATTACTTCATCCATGCTGTAACTAAAGAATAAAAGAAAGTTGTTGAACAGTGCTAGCACAAAGCGAAATCTTCCCAGATGGGCAAAGAAGCTTTTGAGCCTGCTCTAGACATTAACCAAGCATCAAGGTAGTCATCTCCATCTAGCAGTGTGTTCTAGTGACTTCCTGAGGCCTTTTTTAAAGCTATTTATATGTTCACCAGGCAGAGATTTCCACTTAATTGTGAGGCTGCAAAAGCAGTGAATGAATGTCAGCAATGAAACCATAAAAGAGCAGTGATAACCACGGGAAAAAGTAGCAGTTTCTTCTGATTTCTGGCGCTTGAACAGGCTCATGAATTCCCTGGAGCCTTTTGCATAACACATGACTACCTGTACTAGGGAGATGGCCTCCCTTTTACAGCCTCGTTACACAACCTACACCCAGGGTTTTTTATGGCAGCCCAGTTTAACTATTGAGGTTACTATTGCTGTAATAACATATATCAGTTTAAAGCGAGGTGTGTGCTGTTTTCTCAGTGCTTGGATTTTTTTCCCCTGTTCTTTTCTGTATAGAAGGCTTGAGAGCACTTGTGCTAAATCAAGGCTTGCTGCATGGCTCTAAGCAGGTTGTTACAGGATTTGGGACTAAGGCAGGGAGGGGAGGGGATTTGGGAAGAGTGTACTTTAATGTAAAAATCTGGGTTAAGTTTTTTTATTACTTGGAAGTCTTTTTTTTTTCATTTCTCTCTATAAAGCCAAGACTGAATGTGTTTCTCTGCTGTTCCACAGGTATGGATGTGTGGAGGTCGCATGGAGGACATCCCTTGCTCTAGAGTTGGTCACATCTACAGGAAATATGTTCCATACAAGGTTCCCACAGGAGTCAGCCTGGCAAGAGTAAGTGGCAGCAGCATTCCCCATGTCAGGAGTCTGACTGCAACATGATCGTGCTGTTGTCTACTCTCACCCCACAATGGGAGGCAAATGTGGGGGTTTTGTCTGTAATTCGCACTTGTGGAGTGCAAGTTGAGCGGTTTTGCAGTGGTGGATGTGTGGCACAAAGGGAAGGGAGCCCAGGGAGCTGCAGATGTGTGTGTGAACAGCTGCCATGCTCCAGACATCAGCCACTGCTGGCCGCTGGGCAGGGACTTGGTGATCAGGCGCTGGCTATAAAAACAAGATATGGCTTTATTTGTATAATACTTCAGTCATTTTATAGCTGTGCTCTCCAAGAGCAGCAGGCTTCAGCGTGGTGATAGGTTTTGGTGATTGAAAGACCTCTCAACTTCAAGCATCACAGACCACTGAATGGGCAAGCTGTAATTTTCCACAACGGAATGTTCCGTGCCATCTTATTTCTTAATCTAGTGTAGCCCAAAGAAGAGCTTTTGTCTATCCTGCACTGGGTTTCTCTAGCGAATTTTCAAATTGAGGAGGGATTGCATTGCCCTCTGGTGGGAGAAAAACATCCTAGGAGCTGGAAAGCTGCAAAACTAAAAACCTCAGAGAGGTGCCCTGCTGTTCTGAAATCTTAAGGCTTGGACAGTGTTACAGTGCTTCCCAGTTTAATGGCATCACCCCAGTTATAGATTTGGATTTATTCCTCAGCCCAGCAATGACCTGTCAGAATGACAGAGCATTCTCCTGTCTCTGCCATCTCTTCAGGAGGGAGCTGTATTTCTTTTGATTCAGTATTTGGCTCTTGTGTACTCCCACAGTGCTGGAAGGAGACAGCAGAGAGGTAGGAAAAGCTGTTTCTTGGCATTTTAACGGACACCTTGAGGTAAACGCCTGCTCCTGTTGTGTGCAGGCTGCATTTGAGGCAGGATCAGCACACTGCTCACTCTTAGCTTCCTAATTTTTTTGGTATTAAATGATCACTGCTGGACTGAGCAGCTGCATGCAAGGAGTCACAACTGCACGTGGCACATTACCGAGGGGCACCAGGAATGTTCCTGATGTTGCCAGAGAACAGCCCGAGGTCCAGCACTCCCAAGGGCGCTGTGATTAGCAGGTTGTCTTGAGTGGGTGGCGTTTGTTGCTGTCTTTGGAGGTGCACAGGGGATTAAGCTTTACAGTAATACACGAAATGTGCTGCTGCCATGAGGTAAAACCCTTTGCTTCTGTTTGGAAGGGTCTTTGCCTGAAAGCTCCATATTCCTGAGGTATCTCAGTTTTACCCAAGAAAATGGAAAAATAGTGCTAAGAAAGAGTATCGTGAACTGGAGCTTTTCAGAAGGGAGTACTGCAAATCCCATTCCTAGATGGATATAAAAGATGCAATAAGAAGGATTTAAGAAAGCAGCTTTTTGTCAGACCTTTGAATGTCCAGTGGTATTTACCAGCATCATGTTCTGACTAGTTTCCTTACAGAAAAAAAGGAAAAAAAACAACTTTTGATTAATGTTGTTTTTCTTAGCCACAAGGAACTAGATATAATGGCCAAGTGCCAGGATTCTGTTTTGACCTTAACTGAAAATATCTTTCTAAAAGTCCCTTGGAACTGCAGAGTAATAAAAATAATCTTTGTCCTGAAGCTGGAGAGAAAGAGTGGATGTGAATGAAAATCCTTTCTGAGCAAAAACATGCGAACTGCTCTGAATGCTAATGGTGGTTTGTGCAGCACCCTCAGGTGGTTTCCCCTCTCGTTCTGCCCCACAGAACCTGAAGAGGGTGGCTGAGGTGTGGATGGATGAATATGCAGAATACATTTACCAGCGCAGACCTGAGTACCGGCACCTCTCCGCGGGCGACGTCGCCGCTCAGAAGGAGCTTCGCAACAACCTCAACTGCAAAAGCTTCAAGTGGTTCATGAACGAGGTCGCCTGGGACTTGCCAAAGTTCTACCCACCAGTGGAGCCTCCAGCAGCTGCCTGGGGAGAGGCAAGTTTGTGCTCTGACATCTGCAGTGGGCAGATAGGCTGCGGGTTGGTTTTTTAAGGTTGCCCCTGTGCCTCGGTTGCTGTGGGTTAGGTGCGAGTCAGTGTTTAAAGGTCTGCTTGATGTTTCAAAACCCAGAACTCCTCTACCATTGCACTAGTCTGATCAAAGCAGGCAGTTGGGCAGGCAGCTGTTTCTATTAGTGCACAGCTCCAACAAGAATAGAGACTTGGCTTGTTCTGCATGTTGTATATTTAGTAGGAAGCAGAATATGCCAGAGGGAAGATTAGGGAGAGGCAGCAGCTGAGCAACAGTGAAATCTTATCTTTCCAAAGGGCTTCACAACTGTGTTGAGCTGCTCTTGTCCTTAGCTTTCCCATGTGAAAGGCAGGAAAACCAGCTGTATTTTTGAAAGTCAGCTGTGTTCTGGGAATAGGACCATCCCAGGAGAAGGCTGTGAATTGTTCCACACAACTCTCGTGGCTGAGTGTTTTGGGTCGCTTAAAGAATCACTGGCAAAGGTGTTGGCAAAAGCAGGTGTAATATAAGAGTGAAAGCATGACAAAGTTTATTGGTAAGGTTCTCTCTACTACTTCCTAGAGGGTTAAAGCATGCAGAAGAAAAAGCAAACTAAGATCTGAAATTAATCAATCTAAAATTGAAATCAGCGAAAAATTACCTGTGTGCAGACTGGGGATGGAAAAGGGGAAGGATAAAAAAGAATAAGGGAGATCCTCCTGTAGAGTCACAAGGTTCAGAGTGCATCCCCTTACTAAACTTAGCTCTGAACTCAGCCAACTTAAGTGAGTTCAGTTTACGCCCACTTAACAGCACTTAATCTGTAGCCTAAATTAATTCAACAAAAGATTCATGTAGAATTTACTATAGCACAAGAGTAACTCACAAATCTAAGGTACTTAAGAATCCAGAAGAGCAACATTCACTGTACATTTGCTATAGCATATTCACACTGGCACAGACTCACAGGAAGATGTACAAGGTGTAGGCCTGTGAAAAATGGCACCACCAGACAGTCCAGCCCACTGTGGGCTCTGCAGTCCTGTCACTGCTAGGTTTTGCTGTGTGCTGGAGGTACAACTGGGTCCTGTTTTGAGTTCTGTGCTTCCTTCAGGCTGTTACTGGCCCCCTCAGACTCACAGTTAAGAGAGGAATCTTAGAAACTAACTTCATACAAATACAGCAGCAATTTGAGACAATTTGAGCCTTCTTTCCTGGTAGGAGTAGGAGATTCAGTGACTAACTATTTCAGATACGCAATGTGGGAACTGGACTGTGTGTGGATACTAAGCACGGAGCCCTAGGATCCCCACTGAGGCTGGAAAACTGCGTGAAGGACAGAGGAGAGGCAGCATGGAACAACGTGCAGGTAACAATCTGAGACATCATCGGCCGCTAAATCTGGGGAGGGAGCGGTTCCAAGAACCAATGTTGAAGGAATGCCTTTCAGAGCTGTCGGGTGCACCCCAAGGCACGCACGCTGATTGTGCTTTGGTACAGGATGTGGCTTGTGCTTGTGACACGGGGGTCTGGAGCGTGGCAGACTCTGCAGAGCTTTTACCTCTGCTTTGAAGTTCTCAGAGTGAACAAAAGAAATGACAAGAAAACAGCGTGCCAAAACAATAAACCAGTAACAAGGCAGCTGTAATATGTAACAAAGTGAATATTAACTTCAAAGGTTGTGCTGAAAGAAGTGATAGAGGAGCATCATGCATATTAATGAACCTGCAGGAGCATTCAATAACTGTTCACTATCATCCTCCTGACAGGAGGCAAATGCATTATAAACACCCAACCAATGCTGGGGAGATGATACCAGCCAGGTTATAGATTCACCCTCTCAACATATGAGGTGCCAGAAACGACAGCTTTATTGTAACAGAAGGGAGGAAAATATTAGTTTGTCTAAACTGTAGCAGCTGAGCTGAGAAAGGATCAAGAAAACAATGCCTCTGTTACAGAGCCATGCATAACTCTTCAGGGAATGGCTTCTGTAGTAGGAGACAGAGGGTTGTTGCATATCAATTTGATGCGTGAAAAATAGAAACAAAACCAATTTACTCAGGCACAGTCCAAAACTAAGCCTCTGTTGTGTCAGGAGGATCTTGGAAATTAGTTTTGGCTTATGTTTAGGAAGAGAATGCAGTTTGAACTTCTGAGTAGCATTGAGCCTAAATGATTGTGTTAATTTCTCTCTCAAGAGGGATTTAAAAGACAGCCAAGAACAAAGTAGTTTCTTTTTGCAAAAGTTTTCGGCCCCACTGCTTCAAATAGCAGCATCCTGATCATTACTTGCCTTTCTGAGTGTCCCATGAGAGATCTCTGAGGAGAACTATTCCTCGAGCTGACTCCAAAGAACAGAGGAGCCTCCAGAACAGCCTTGTCCTTAGGGTCTGAGAGGGAGGTGTGCTGGCTGGAAGCCCTGCAGAACCACATGGGCTAGTGCTGCCCTTTCATCAGGACACTGCATTGCCAGGCATAGGTTGTGCTCAGGCAATGGAGTTAAAATCCTTCCTCTACTCTGTAGGGTCCCTCCCTTATTTCACCTGAGAGTGCTGAGAATCCATTGCAGGGTCAGTAGAAGGGAGCATCAGGAAGCAACACCCAAGTGTTTGCCCTTCCTGCGCTCCTGTGGGCGGCGTGGGAAGCTGTGGCTCCTGCTCTCTTGTCCCAGGCGTGTGGGACAATTTCTCAAGGTGACTGCAGGCTGCCCCTGCAGACTCTGGTGTTCACTGCCAGTGTTAACTCCGAGCTGCTGGAGCTCTCTGGCGTTTTTGCTGGCTGGGAAGGGCTGTAATTGGTCAGCTGCTCACTTAATCCTCGATGTATGTCTGCATTGCAGAGACATCCAGAGCCGCTCTAGTACCCAAGCTGACCAGCATGGCTGGCTGCAGCAGCACAATCTTGTTTCACATGCTGTGTGACAGCTGGGGCAGCGTCCCCTGGTCAGCAGTCCCTGTCCCCAGAGGCAAGAGTTTTTCCCTTTAGAAGATACTGTCCTTTCCTTGAAGCCGTCCCCACCCTGTGGGCACAGGGAGCAGCATTCTGCCTGAATGTGAACGTGTCATGCCCAGTACCAGCCATCATGAGGGTCCTGTTTGTCCTGACAGGTATTCACCTTCAGCTGGAGAGAGGACATCCGCCCAGGGGATCCTCAGCATACCAAGAAGTTTTGTTTTGATGCCATTTCCCACAGCAGCCCTGTGACCCTCTATGACTGTCATGGAATGAAGGGGAACCAGCTCTGGAGATACAGAAAAGTGAGTCTGTGTGTGGGTGAATTCTCATCTAAGGTGTCAAATTGCCTGAGGCGCTTACGTTTCCTGAAAATGTCACCACTCGTGTTTTATTCCTTCTCTTCATGTAGCCATAATAAGAGAATCTGCAGAGAGCCTGTTGTCATTGTACCAGTGATTAAAAAGAGGTGACTCTATTGATTAAGAAGAGGTTAGAAAGGTGAGGACCACAGGGCTCCTGAGCAGAGGACACACTCTGTGCGGTGGCCCCACAGCTGACAGTGAGGTGATGCAACGCCCTTGTGTTTGCAAAAAGGTGTTCTGAGAGCTGGTTTGTTCTGAGCATTGGAATGTCCTGCCAAAAGTAGATAAGGATTTATTCATCCTCCTACTATGCAATGCTATTGTGGGCCACAGGTAAGTAAATTCTTGCCTAAGTGCCCTGTCCTAGTCCTTGCAAGCTGCTGGCACAGTGCCTGGGGGGCATGCAGCAGGATCCCAGCCTGGAGAGCCCTGGGAAGCTTTAGAGAGTCCCAGTGCAGGTGTGAGGATTGGGCTGCGTGCTGTTGGAAGGGGTGGGAATGAACCCAGACATTTGTCAACCAGTTAAGTGTGGAACAGCTTCAGATTGTGACATAATAGCTCGTCTTGGTGTTTAAGATTTCTTTCTGTTGGTTTTAAAACAACTTTTCTTCTGCACTTAAGCAACCTCACATCACATTTCTCTCCTCCAGGACAAGACCCTCTACCACCCAGTCAGCAGCAGCTGTATGGACTGCAGTGAGAGTGATCGAAAGATCTTTATGAATAGCTGCAATCCTTCATCTCCAACACAGCAGTGGATATTTGAACACACAAACTCAACCATCTTGGAAAAATTTAACAGAAACCTTGATCTTTAAAAGACTGAGAGAAAATATATCTATATTTTACAATTATAGTTTTTACTGGGGAGGGTTACAAAAAAAATTTTTTAATACTTTTTTTTAAACACTTAATGAAGGTAAAAGGGAGAATCTCAGGAGAAGGTTAACTAGCAGGCCAGTCTTTATTGTGAAGATGCTGCATCCTTCTCTTCTGGGGATGGTGGAATTTTAAAGGCTTTGCCAGAGCCACTTCTGTGCTGAGACTGAACAGAAACTCTGTTTTTAGAGGAGTCTGAATGTGTTTCAAATGGCGCTTTTTTTTTTTTTGCCTTTTTTTTTTTATTTTATTTCCCACTGGGGTCTGGTGTTAAATGATTTTGTTATCCAGGACCCTGCAGGACTTTTTGTAGCTGCTATACCACCCACTGAAGCATTCCCACATAGGTGCTTTATCTTCAAACTCCATATAAGTAAAATATTGAAGACAAGATTTAAGGCTCCAATCAAAAAAAAAAAAAAAAAACACCCATTATTGTAAAATGAAATGAGTACTTTTTTTGCCCTGAACCAAATATATTTCAAGCAGGTTGAGTATTATTACTTTCCAAATCATAGCTCTGATGAAGGAATGAGCTCTAGTGAAAGTGCAGCCAAGTGTTGGGAATATGGCTGTTGTTATTAGCCATGAGGAATCTGGGTTTCTGGTCCATTCACTTTGCAGTCAGTTTGTCACTCACTGTTGAATCTTCAAGGTGAAAGATTAGCAGAGGGTTTTTAAATAATCGCAGTTCTTACAGGTGAAGACTTTATACTAAGAGCCTTTGGATATCGGGTTCCAAATTTGCTTCTTATAACCTTTTTAGCACAGACATCTCCAGGATTTCTCAGTTAAATCAACCACGTGAAGACAATTTCCATTCTTCCTTCAGAGGTTTGAAGGCTAAGTTAATTTGCAGTTGGTGTGAGCAGATTAATTCAGGATAATTAAGTCAGGGCTGAGATTAGCCATTGGTCTTTATCCATTTGTTCATCAGTCTGTAGTTTCTTGAGTCTTGTGGTCAGTGGTGTTCTAGCCTTGTGGAAACGTGCTATTATCTGTCCTCATTTCCCAGCACCCGCAGCGCTGTACAGTTTACTGTGACTGGAAATCTGTTTATTTTAGCAGAGATGTGGGGCTGATGGACCCATTTTCCTGGTACCCTCTCCCTTGTGCAGTGAGTGAGCAGTGCAAGGTGTTACCCCTTCTGGTTTGGCTATGGGATCTGCCAGACAGTGAACCAGGATTGTCTCACCCCAGGAGCTGGAATGTACTGACACTAAAGAATGAATGGAGGACCATTGGTTCAAGTCTATCTGAAGCAAGTATTTCTTAAAAATCTGGTTTAAAATGAAGTTGTTGCAAAAACACATTTACTAGTTCCCCTGACTTAGTCTTGCACTGAAGGGAGCAGTAGCATTTTCTGGTGAAAGCTGTGAATGATGATGCAGTGAAACGAGTGAACAGATGCTGTGTAAATTAGTAAACAGGATTCCTTTGCCAGGAATTGCCCGGCTCCTTGGTTTGTCTAGCACCAGGGGTGCTGCAGGAGTAGGTAGCATGCAGCCAGCTCTGGGGTGATGGGGTGGGACCCCTGTGTTTGATGAGCAGGGGTTAGTACATTGCCCCTCCTCAGAGGGGCAGGGAAGCTCTGCTCTAGGATGGCTTTCCCGTGAAGGCAAGGAGATGCTTCCCTGGTGTCCCAAAAGAAGCAGGATGGCTCCCTCTGCAGAGCTCCAGAAGCAAGAAGCTCTTTTGTTGCCAATTGTAGGGTTGTGTGCCATGTTTCAGATGTGTTGGGGGCCATGTAGTGCTGTGCCTGGCAGCTGGGAGCAAACAAGGACACGGCTCTCTGCCCCCTGAACTCTCCAGTCTGATGTATTGAGTAGGAGGCTCAGGATCGTTTCCACCTCTCTCATCCACACAGCTGAGGCCACGTCTGACTTTTTCTGCCAACTTAGCTGGTCTGTGCAGTCATGGAGAACAGGAAACGTGGGCACTGCATTGCAACTGGGACCAGGCTTCCCAAATGTTGGTGTCTCAGATTTTGGGAGTGAAGAAAGACTAGGCCTAGACTTCCCTTGTGGCAGTTCTGCAGCAGTATTGGATGGAAGTGAGACCAGCAGCAAGCAGAGCTGACATCTTGTTCTCAGTTACTACAGTATGTCTGTCATTAGGAGCTCTTTGCATTTCTGTGGGAGACAGAGTCACCTTCCAGCTCGTTGTGTCTGACTGCTGCTTTCCTTAAGTTATTAATGCTCTCATTAGCCGAGTAGTGCTGACTGTGGAGCCACTAGATGGCCTGACTAGATGTCTTTATGAATGTTTTAATGCCTGTGGAACAAGAAGCTGTTTGTCCATGAACAGTGCTAGTTTTTTATAACTGGGACACGATCAGCATATTCTATAAATGGACTGTAGGTTGTTCTGCTTGCAGGTTGCAGCTTTGTGTGTCTTCGTTTTCTAATGAGAGGATTGGCTTCTGTTTCTAAACTGCATGGCTTGCTTTGTACTTGGGCTCACCTTGTGAAGGGAGCCCTCGCTTGGCTCACTGGATTCTTGCTTCAGAGAGAGCTGCAGCAATGAACAGGTCTTTTACCACTTGGTGATCTTCGTTTGGAGAGAAAGGTCGGCTCTTAGCAGCTTGCACCAACAGATTAGGCAATAGTTGAGGCAATTCCTGTTTGACAATCCGCCACCAGTACACAGAGACCAGAGATTCAGTGTCAGTGGTTGTACCAGGTCCATCTCAGTGTGGTTGATCTCTTTTCTGAAGGTTTGGGATCTGAGTGTGGTAAGAGCCTCACAAATTCTGTACACTTCTGACTAGCTCACTGGGCTTTGAGGTATTAATTAATTGCATCAGTTATACTCTTCAGTACCCTAGAGGCTTTGTTGATTAATGCAAAGACTTAATACAGCTAACCATCCACTGATTGAGAAATATAAGCTGTATTTTATCATCTGCATCTTTAACTGAGCCTTTGCTGGCAATCTGGTTAATTATTCCAATTACTTTTGGTTATTTGTAAGCAAAACCACTAAAGCATGAATACATAATCAAATCTTCACATCTGCATGCAAGTCAAGACTGGAGATTAAATACTGGTGCTTATCTAATGCCAAATACATGTTTTCAGATTTTTCCCCCCAAAGTACTGAAATACCCCTCTCTTGTGGCTGCATAAGTTTTGCTGCTTTTACGTATCAGAATCCCAGACAACAGGGTGTGTGTTATGTTGCATAAAAATACTTTGATTTGCTCTTGAAGCTGTTGTTGATCTATACTGGTGCTAATCTCTAAGCCCTGCAGACAGTAAATAGGTTTGGGGCTCTCATGTGTGCAAGGTGTCTTCTCTCATACCTAGGAAATTAATTTCTTTTTCAAACCACAATAGAAGAACGTGAGCCTTCCTGAAAGGGGAATATAGCATCATTAAAATAAAGATGTGCCTTTTTAAATGTAAATGTACAGCAAATGCTAAAACTTGAACCATTCCCTAGTGCCTTGCTGGACAAGAGAAGAGAGGGGAAGAGGTTGGGGGATAAGGATGTAAGAGAAAGAAGGCTTGACTCCTGCAGTGTTTGTGTGTGGGTTTGTTTTTTGTTTGTTTGTTTTTCTACCTTCTAACTTTCAGTGCAAAATTTGCGTGAATGACAGTAATTCAGAAGCCCTTGGGTTCCCTCTGTTAAATCGATATCGTTAATGACTCTGGGGAGGTTTGTCACTCCTAATAGGAAGACTTGGAAGGGTTGGCAGCTTCCTCTGGGTGTGCTGTAACAGCTGAAGCTGTACTGGAAGATGTCTTGGTTAGCTGCTGGATATTTCATGTCATGGTGAAGGCTCATGATTTCACTGGCATGCGGGATCCCACATTTTATTTTCTAAGTAGGAAAATCGCAAATAGTCCCAAAAGCATATAAAATCTGTAGCAGAAGTGTCTTTCAGAAGAAGTTGATGCCTTCCATCGCTGGGAAATTTTTTCAAGAATGTATTAAAATCTCTAATACAGAAGTAGCAAGAAAGCGATTTCTCAGCCTGATTTTCTTGTGGTTGGTTTTCTGTGCACAGGGCTTTGCTTTCCTTTACTACTGGAGTGTTCCAGTCAGCAAACTTTCCTTCTACCTGCTGCACTCTCAGTGACCTGAGAGTCAAACGGGCACCACCAGCTTTGCGGGAGCACAGTGCTCTGGGGCTGCTGCAGGGCTGTGACAGCAGCTCTGTGGGTTCACATCACCCAGGGGAGATGTCTCCTAATAGACAGATTGGGGAATCATGGAACTGCCAGGTGAAAAGGGAGAAGATTTTATTCTAAATTGTCTTTTCAAGATACAGACAGGGACTTGAATTGATTGGAGAGAAGAGCCTGCCTCTGGCAGTCAGCCTGTCACGCTTGCAGTCAAAAAAGCCCCAATAAAGCCACGTGTGAGACAGCCCAAGTGATGCACGTGTACCTTGCATCCCACATCCACTTCCAGCTGCTGGGGATCGTGGATTCACGGGGAGGTTTCACAGGATACACAGCCAAGGGGAGCTGGCCTGTGAGTCAGGAGCTCTGGGTCCTGCTCCCCCGCTGCCATGGCCTGTTGCTTGATCTTTAGCAAGGAAAGTCTGTGTGCTGCGATTTCCCAGCTTGTGTAGGATTCACCTTGAAGTGCTTTATTTTCTGACCTAATGAGTGTTGAGTCCAGATTTTAAAACAAGCTGCAAATCCTCACCTGGTTCAAGTGGAGAGAGATGCAGTGGGTGGAGAATGGGAAATGAGATCTGAAATTGCCATCAGCATTCAACACAGACTTGTCAGTTCATTTCATATTCCTCATTAACCAGTCAGATTGATTTATTCACATTGTAAATTTGAAGTGTAACCAAAATAAGCTCACCTCCTGCTCTGATTTCTACTTTGTAGTGCCATGCTTTAGCTTGGAGAATCTGTATGGATCTAGGCAATGATAGATCATGGAAAACCCTAATTAAAAGCCTGTGTCTGTTTTTGATTCTGCCTCTGCTAGCTGAGTACACTCCTTAGTTGACTGCATTTGAGTTTTCTTGCTGCTTCTGTATGACCCAAAAGGCTTCAATGATTCCAGCAGTTGTGAGTGATTTGGAAGTTTTATATAAAGCCACTGGATCTATGTGGTTTTAAATATACTAGTTCAACTCAAGGAGAAAAGTCTTAATCCCAGGTAGTGAGCAAACAAATGTGAACTTCAACCACAAAACAAGATAAAAACTGATCAAGCTAACAGCCTGAAACCTTAGCCCTTACGATAACAGCAACAAATAGCTTTAGCCTCTAGGGTGGAGAAGGGAATTGGTTTCAAAATGCATTCTCTAGGATCTCAGTGATTAGGTCTAAGTTTGTCTGTACCTTGTACTGCATGCATTTTCTCTGTAAAACTGGATGGTGCCTCTTGAATCAGTGTGTATTTATTTTGTGTGTATTAGGACCAACAGCCTAATATCTGGGGGTGGTAAAGGACTTGTAGCACTTTAATGTAGTAGCTTTCATAAATTGGGAATCATTGATAGAATGCCTAGTGTTTTTAAAGTTGAATGGACTTCCTTTTATAATATATTTAAAATAAATTTTTAATGTGTTTTCTGAAAACTGTGTACAAAGACATGACTGTCCCAGCCTGTTTTGCTCCAGTGATTGATTTCTCTTCTACTTGGGAGAACGAGCTCAGCTGCCGAGGTGTGCTGTTCCCCCGGCACAGGTTTCCTGTCACTCCATGCCCAGTGGTGCAGTCCTGAAGGAACCAGGGCTGTAGTGGATGACCTGTCCCCAGGCGGGACACCCTGGGGGACAGCAGCCATGGACTGTCCTTGCTAGGGCACCCTGGGAAGCGCAGAGGAACGGAGAAAACACAGCTGCGACTCTTCTTTCTCTGCCTGTTTGCCGTGGGGGTGACTGGGGGAGATCCCTCCCACCCCGTGGTTCGCAGGGGAGGGCCTTGACAGCTCATGGCCTCGTTTGTGTTCTGATCTCCATGTGGGGACAGCAGGCTCAGCCCAAGCCAATAGAAGTGTATCAGCATTGCTCATGCTCCCACTAGGACCCTTCCTACTGTCACCACTTCACTTCTTCAGTGGCCTTCTCAATACTCCTTTTTACTCAGCTCCACTGGGTGAAAAACAGTGGGGGAAAATGGATAGGAGACAATGAAATGTGTGAAAATCGGTGTGTGGGAAAAGGAGCCTTTCTGGGGGGACCAGCAAGGCATGATCCCCAGGGAAGCCTGTGCTGTGAATCTTGACCACGGGAACATTGCCCAGGGTAAGTATGTGCCAAAAGCTGTGTTAGTTGGAGCATTTTAGCAGGTTCAATATGTGCCACCCTGGAAGAGTGCTGAGGAGAGTGGGAGTCTGGGGGAAGGTGCCAGAGCAGTGTTTTCATTGCCCTCCCCAAGGTAGTGCGAAAGGAAATGGTCTGATTTCTGATGATGAAGAGTTTAAAAAAACCTTCTTCCCAGGACACCTCAAGCAGCACAGACCGTTGGGAGAGAAGTATTTCTGTCCCAAGCCCCCTGAATGGCTCCATTAAAATAGTAAGTTCCAGATGACAGCTACACCACCGACTTATCTTTAGAGGGTAGTGCTGCTCCAGGTGAGATTTACAGGCCTGCACAGGCTCCTCTAATTTGATTAGCGGCTGACTGGGATGGCCAAGCTATTACTGCTTCAGAGGCACTAAAGCTGCCTGGGTACTGATGGGTTTATGAAACATTGTTTCTCACTTCATTGCGGCTCCCACAAAGAATTATTGGATCAGGTTAGTGATAGATACCTAATAAAGAATGTCTCTATGAGGCAGTTTATTTTGCAGCAAGCTTGTTCCAGACTAGCAGACTGTGAAATCTGGAGGTTCCCATGAGGATAAATATGCTGAAATAAACTGCAATTATAAGAACACCTCCGTGCATTTTTTTTTTTTTAATTTTGAAAGACTGAAAAAAAGGTGTCATCGTGTTAGCCTGAGCAGGGCGTAATTAGCATTGAATTAGCAAACAGACAGTGACAAAAGCTGGGTTTTTCCTTGTAGTGAGCATTGCAAAGGGACTTAAAGCCTTATCTGCAGGGATGAGAGGTTGCAGCCCAAAATGAAATACAATCTGATGGTCAGAACCAACCTGTTCTGACACTTAAGGTGCCTGTTTCTTCGCAAAACAGAGTCAGGGAGCACCTGCACAATCTCCTCCTCAAGGGGACAGGAAGAAGTTCTGCTTGTTAGGGCCATGTTCCCTTTTATCTCCTTGCTTGCTGTTATTATCATCTGTCCCTACAGTTTGTGGTTTTGGCTTCCTGAGTCTCAAAGATAATCCTTCTGCAAGATTTCCTCAGCCAGCCATTTGATTTTTATTGGCAATGTTAAGATAAAGCCAGAAAGCTTGGTATCAGCAGCTCTGAGATCGCTGTCAGCCTCTTGGTGTTTTTCCCCAAAACAAGGGAGTTTCTGTACGGCTTTGCCAGGAGGGTATTACTTCAGGCAGGCAGATTTCAATCAGTTTAGCCTGGGGCTTTTATAAGCCATAGTGTTTTACCGTTTAACATCTCTTCACTCTTTGCTAGCCGCTTGTTTGGCCTGTGGGTAAAGTCATTTGTTCCCAGCAGCTTCCCGTGAGAACGGCCGGCTCCAGGGAGCGTGTCCCCAGGAGGCTGCACTGTGGTTCTCTGCTGGTCACATGCACAAACAGAAATTACTAATTGCCCGGGGGCACCCGCAGCAAAAGCCAAGACAAGAGGAGGAGCTGTTGAGGAGTATTAAGTCCCTGCCCTCCAGATTTATTCTGCGCCTTGTTTGGTATCGTAAGGAGTGCTCGGAAAACACTGATTTGGGCTTTTCTCAGTTGTCTTGTGCAGAGCAGGCAGAACTGGTTGCCAGCGTTACTGTGTGGAGCAGCCTGAGCTGATGACCAAGGGCTTTGAGGAGTCTCTTTCTTGCGAAGGTATTTTGTGTGCTTCAGCACAGTTCACCCAGTGCTCACGCACATTGTTCCAGGGGCAGGATTTCAGGCTTTGAAGTCATTTTAGTCTATAGAACCTTTCTTCTGAGCAGAAAGTCCTTTCTTCAGGAAGATGAAATCCTTTTAGAGCTGCTCAGAAACCTCTGAAAACAGCATTTCCTTTCTGGTATTACAGAAGTCACTGCATTTCCACATTTCCAGAAGTTACAGCTTTTTTTCACGGATCAGCAGGAATTTCATTCTTTGCTTCCCCTCACCCTCCACTTTACCTCCTGTTTTCCTCCCCTTTTTTTATTTTTGGGGAGATTTTGGGCTTGGGATGGGTTTTTCTGTTGTTTTTTTCGGGGGTTTTTTTTGGGGGCTTTCTTTTTTCTTGCCCTGAAGATGAAAAATGCGAAGCTTAAAGTCACATTGCTTTGAGAAACACTTCTCCAGGTCCTATCTTCTCGCTACCCCTACCTTGTGCTTAGGGGGACGAAAAAAGGAAATCTTGTATTTCTTATAAAAAAAAAAATACATTTCAGCCAGGAGCTCCAGCCTAGGTGACGACCCAAGAACAGGCACTTGTGGCTGTGCCGACCCGAGTTTTATACGAGAGCCAGGTAGGAGCCGCAGCTTCAAGACTGTTACGGGTCCGGGTCGGTCACAGCCGCGGTGCCGGTGCGGCTGCGGGAAGCCCCGGTGCCGCGGCTGTCCCGTGCGCGGCTCGGCAGCAG
>WBMY01003645.1:1022732-1041893 GCA_013397315.1 Donacobius atricapilla
CCGGCCCCAGGCGCCACCGCAGTGCGGTGCCTCCGGGGAGATGCGGATCCGCCCGGCCCGCGGAGCTCCCGGGCGGGCGCGGGGCTGGGCTCGCCTTGGCCCCGCGGGCCGGGGCTGCGGGCTCTGTGCGGCTGTGACACACCGCGGCTGCCCACCCTCAGCCTGACGGCGCCCGGGAAGGGAGGGAAGGGAAGGGAAGGACGTGCCTGGCTGGACCTGTCTGTTCCCCGGGTGCAGAGCCGGCTTTTCGCGGTGGCACTGCCCGCCTGCTGAAGCATAACCTAGCTAAAGCGCTAAACCCCGCGTTTGGGAGGCAGGAGGTGTGCAGGGAAGCAAAGGAGCGAGCTGTCAGCGCTGCCGAGGCAGGAGTGCTGTTCCCACTGCGGTTTCAGGTTGGAAAGGCTGGGTACTGGCAGGTGAGAACAGCGCTGTGCTTGCTGCTTCAGTCAGGCGGCACTGACGTTACTTCTTTAATTGGTAAGAATCGGTGTTGTAGTGCAGCAGGTTAAAAACCGGGCTGGCAGTGAGATGTGCTGCCTCTTCAGCAAGGCTCATTCGCGCCCAGAGCAGCCCGGTTTGCTGCCTGATGACATTAAGTGGCAGCTGTCAGCTCGAGATACAAACGGGTTATTTGCCCAGCAGAGAAATCGGCAGAGCAGATCGCAGAAGGAATTTCTCCGTTTCTCAGGAGTGACTGCGTTAACGGAATTCAGCTCGGCACGCTTTTCTCGCCTGATCGTTAAAGATCAAAACCGCTGAAAACAAAGCGAAAGAAAAAAATAAAAAAAGGTGAAGTTTTGAGTCAGTCTGTTTTGGCAGCTCCCCCAGTTGGTTGGGTCCCTTCTGCACAGCCGAAACGCGTCGTGTCACGGGAAAAGTGACTCAGTTTGAAACATATTCTTAAAAAATAGAGTATTTCTCCCGGTTGTAGTTCTCAGCAGATTTGTCTAGTGGCGTAGTAATTTCTTGCATTTTAGAAATGAGTCTTTGTTGACAGATGCCAGGCTTTAGAGACAGAAAGGGGAAATCATACTAATGCAGTCAGAACAAAGGGAAAGTGTAAACCAGGCTGCATGGAGTGATTTTTGGATGTAGGGTGCCTTTGTTATCTGAAGATATTTTGCCTTGTAGATACCAAATAATTTTTAGCATTTGAAGTTCTTTGTTTTGCTAACTCTAGTGCGATAATACGTGTTAAAAGAAAGGTTCCATGGCTGAACAAGCAATAAGAAGGAGGCTATTCTGCATTTGGTTTGTTTGTTTTAATTGAGGTGATCAGCCCAAGTTTTATTTGGTCAAGGTTTTGAAACACCTGCCATAATAATCCTCTGTACTATTCAAGCCAGAAAGTTCACAAGAGTGGAATAGAATAATACATTTTTGGTAGTTATTTGCTAGTAAGTCCTGAAATAAATGCACTTCCTCCAGACAATCACCCATTTTTTTTCCTGACATATGATTGCAGCCATAAAAAAGAAATATATTATCTGCAGAGGTTCAAGTTCAGCTGGAGCTTGAGTTCTTTGTTTTCTTTGCCTTTAGTCTTTGTAAGGTAAGTTCTCTCTGAATAAGGAGTGTGATATAAGGGCTGGGATTTAAGATTAGAAATTCCTTGATGTCAGTGAGTCATGCTAGTCTTGAGGGATGCACCTGACTCTGGTGTCCAAGTGGCTGCTGTTGGATGCTGTTTCACAGTATCTTTTTTGATTCCTTTTTCACCACTTCTGGTTCTCAGGTGAGACATCTGTATATTTGTGATTTTCACAAGAACTTCATTCAAAGTGTTCGGAACAAAAGGAAGAGGAAGACGAGCGATGATGGAGGTGACTCTCCTGAGCATGACACAGATGTTCCGGAGGTTTGTGGGCTGCTTTACCAGTTCTTAGCATGTTGAAGTTTCACTTGGATGTTCTCATATATCAGAAAATGTTTTTATTTTAAATTGCAAGGCCATTAAAGCTGCTGTGGAGTTACTTTCACTTTCCAGGAAGAGTTTTTTCTAGCGTGTCCTAATTTTCTTCATTCCCATATGAGCTCTTTGCCCATGTAAAGTTTTATATTAAAAAGAGGTATGATAAAGTAACTGCACAGCTTCATGTTTGTTCGGTTAAAATTGTATTTGATGCTATTTTTTAAGGCTAATAATAAATTCTTTTTGGTGGTGTCTGGTGCCGCAACATAATTCTTTGTCACTTAGTTATGCATCATTTTGCAAATACACTACAGAATTCAATAGATCACTCTCTTTGATTGGATATTTGGTACCCAGGGATATTGAGCTGCGCCAGATATTTGCATACATGGTATTTTTTAGCAGTATTTAAAACTACCTTTAAATAGTTTTTGACACATTTTTATTTTCAGGAGATAAGCCTGGGGGAAGTTTTCTCTGATAGAGAACTCTGGAATAATCCTTTCTCGGTGCCACTGCGTGCTGCACTTGCTTCAGTGATGTGTCTGGTACTGTTGACATGGCAAAAGTTGTGCAGAGGTGATGTTCAGAGAAGCAGAGCATGGCCACGTCAGCAGAGCCCTCTGCTGGAAATGCCAACCCTGTTGGCAAAAAGCCTTTTATTCCTGAAAGGAAACAAAAAANGGAGTCATTTTGCTGGCAAAGCTGTGTCTTGGTGCAAAGCTGGTGCACACACCTCCTGTGTGGAGGTGTTGAAAGAGTAGCAAGTTTTTGATATGGGTTTTTTTTTAAGATAACCTGACCTTTTGTTATCACTGTTCATGTTTCCATTCTACAAGGTTCTCTATCAAAACTTCCCTGTTCGAGCTTTGCAGTAGTTGCCAGGGTGATTGCTAAAGACCCAGTTGGCATCTAAAAATGTTGCTGCTGTAGAGCACAGAGAGTATTTGGTGACTGAAACCTGATGGATGCACATCACCCAGCTGAACAGGGAACTCTGCACCGTGTCAGTTTTAATGTCATTTCCCTCTCAAGTTTTCAGCAGAGATTCCTTTTGTCTTTGAAATTTGGCATTTCCCACATGATCTTCATCTTCGCTGCTGTAACCTCGCCACCACCCCCTTTGCTTTTAAACTGTGCACTTCCTATTTAAGTATTTGAATTTCATTTCATCTCTGTACTCTGTTTTATGTCACAAGCTGTTTGTTCAATGCCTGCTAAATTGTTGTTTCATGTGTGAGCTTTTTAAACCTTGTGGGAACAAAAGGTTCCCCTTTGCTTGGAGGTTGCAGAGGTGTAATTGAGAGCAGAAATTGGCCAGCAATTCTGTTGACAGCATGTGAACCAGAACAAAAATTTCTATTTCCCCGAGGCTATTTTGGTCCTTTAGTATTAACAAATACAAAATATACTTAGGTTTGTCTGTAAGACAAGCCAGTGTGGTTCTGAATGCAAGCAAGGAGAAGTCCTGTTGAGAAAGAAGAAGTTATTTTTAGATATTTTCAGATAAAATAACCACTCACAGAAGCTAAAGGTAGCTCTTCATCACTTCCAGGTTGACTTGTTCCAGCTCCAAGTGAACACCCTGCGACGTTACAAGAGACATTATAAGCTGCAGACTAGGCCTGGACTCAACAAGGCTCAGCTTGCAGAAGTAAGTGAGGACAGCAGTGCTGTTATCTCTGTTACAGGAAAACTTTTTATCTCCTCTGTTCAAGGGCACGTTTTGTGGGCACTCACTCCTGTGTGACTCACTGGTGCGGACCGAGTGCCCTGTGAAAGGTTTCAGAGAGTGATGCCAGCAGAGAGCTGCCAGCTCGCTTTCACCTGGGCCAGGCTTGGAAGGCACGGACACTGGCTGTTGAAAGCCTGTCTTAGCAACTTGCTTGTCTCTGCTTCCTTTTCCACCCTTTGCACAGGCCCAATCGGTGCCCTTCAGAGAGCAGAAACAAGACCCAGTTTTTGGGTGTTACCTGGAGATGGCTGCTCAGCTGGAACTCAGACTAAACCTAAGTGCCCCTGTTGATTTTTCTTTCCTCACAGGCACTTGAACTCGTTGGAATTGTTTATTATTAAGGGCAGTATCACTGTCCATGGATTCAGATTCTTTATTTCCCTCTCTTATCCTGATGATTCTGTATTATAAAGGGCTTTTTTTTAAGGGCCTCTGCTGCTTTCTCACCATATGGGCTCCATGTTCAGAAAGAACTCTCTGTATCTCTCTGGTACTTGGGTGAGATGTGCTTGCTGTGCTTCTGCTCTGCTCTCTTTCCTGACTTGATCTGAAGCCATGCTGTGGGAAAAATCTTCTCTAAACTTGAAAAAAATGTAGTGGTTACTGCTTAGTACTGAGGTTAGTTTTGTAAGTTGTGGCTTTCACAGCTGTCTACCTAAAACTGTCTGGTTTGCTTTTACTTTTGCTTTAGAGAACAAAAACCTGACAGACCAAAAAAGTCAGCGAGACACTGTCTTTCTCTCTTTCAAAGTCAACCAAGGAGTGAAAACACAGAATATAGAGAATGTACAGTATAGGGCATGTAGGAGTAAGTTGAACAAAGTAGGATAGGGTTGTTCCTCATTAGCAGTCCTGATTTGTCATATTTTAAATAACCAGTTCATGTCTGTCAGCTGCCTCCTGCCATGAAGGACTGTCTGTTTAAGGAATTTACCATGAATGTACCCAAGAGGAAAGAAAAGATCAATTACTGTGCAGGCGGAAAAGAAAGGGAGCCTAACTTAAAGCTGTCACACACTTCCCAGATTTCCTGTGAAGCCTGAGCAGCTTTGACTCTGCTGGTTCCTCATCCAGCTCCCATGCTTGAATCGCTGCTGCCTGAGGCTCTTACACTCCTCATGCTATCCCACCATAAGGGAAACTCAAGCCTCCGTAAATCCTCCTTGGAGTGACTTACTGCTCAGCCTGCATCAGAATCCCGTTCTAGATCTGCGTTGGCTACCAAAAAAAGAGTTTCTTCTATGTGAGAAGTGTATCTTGTCCAGCTCCAACGTGTTTTCTACATTAGCTTTCTGAGGAAAAAGCAGCTAATGTTTCAGGGCTTATGCTACTCTCAGAAAGGGGTAGCCCTAACCAAACCCTAACCCTCCCATTGCAAATTCCCTGGTGTTCCTTTCAGTGAAAACTTAGGAGTCCAGAAGAGATCGCTTTGGATAAAACTTTGCTGCACCTAGTTCACACAGCAAAGTGCTGCAGCGTTTCTGACACTCTCCTTTAAAACACAGAGGTGCAGGGAAAGCTTGCTCACCAAATAGTCTCAGCACAAAATGTCGCTGAGGAGAAGCTGTGCTGCTTTGGCAGGAGGACATTCTGGCTTCCAAATTCCTCTTGTAGGTTGGCTGCAAATCCTGCTGACATAGCAAGGCTTTGCTATGTTCATACACACATTCCAGCTGTAAAGAGAGAGGGAGGTAAATGAGGACTGACAGTTGGAATTGGTGCCTGTTTCACTCAAAGGATAATGAGCTCAGTGGCAATAAAATTGTTTTTGGAAGGTGAAGAAAAACCCTATTCTGATTATTTCTGGTTTTTAATTCCAGCATGTCTCTTTACCTGTTGTCCTTCTAGACCGTCAGTCGTCATTTCAGGAATATTCCAGTGAATGAGAAGGAGACACTTGCATATTTCATCTACATGGTGAAGAACAACAAGAGCAGGCTGGACCAGAAATCAGAAGGCAGCAAGCAACTTGACTGAAGATTAACAAGGCTTGGAATAAGAGAGACCTTGAAGGAACATGTGGTATTGTGCGTTTTAGGTTTATAAAAACTGTTAAAGTATATTGTAAATTTTTTTTAAATGCAGTGTCTGGATGACAGAAAAAAATATAGACATTCTTATGAGGAGTATTTGAAAACATGTACCCAGCATGTTTCCGAAGACTTCTTCCCCTCATTTCAAAGTCATATTGGAATAAAGAAATGAGGATAATTGGGAAACCAAATAAACCTGTAGAACTGTGGAGTTTGTCAACTTGGTGTTTTAAACCATTTCTGGAAATCTACATCTCAGTGCAATTCAAATCCCAGATGGAATTTTTTTCACTGAATTCAGGCTGGATCACAAACCACCATGCAGTTTGTCTTGATACAGGACTGGAAGAGCAGCAGAGATAGAATTCATTATCAAGGTGCATGGGTCAGAAGTTTGTCTGAAGCTTGCTGCTCACCTACACATGCCCTGTCTTGCCTTGAGTCAGTGCTTCAAGTCCCAAACTTCTACAAATGCTCCAGCTCACCAGATCTGCTCCAGTGAATGCTACTTGACCAGTCTGAAATTGATGGGGTTTTTTTGCCATTTTTTTCCTCCCGACCCCCTCCGACACAGATGCCAACCAACTCTCTGCAATCTTTTTTCTAATTTCTTTTAAGAACTCGCTAATTGAATTTTCTGTAAGCATTTAAAAACTTCTGCATTTCTCTGAATGTGGTATTAAGGCAAACACAACCTATTTGGTGTGTCTGATCATGTTGGTAGAAGTGCTTATTTAATTGATTTATGCAGATTTCAGTGATGGTAGGTGAAACAATGGCTCGAGACATCAGTCTCTTAATTTCTGTGTCAGGTCAGTATCGGTCACAAGTGTTGTGCATTTTATACTGAAGCTTTAGCAGGTGTCACAAAACTGCTGTGTGCATTCAGGGGCTCTGTTTAGTATAAAGCAGATTTATGGGTGAGGCACCATAACCAGGACAGTGATCTGACTGGAGCATTTCATGATACATTTCATCTCCCTTTGCAATGGACAAGAAGCATCAAACATTTGCCTTTCATGGACATTACATGTGCTTTCATGAGAGCTGTGTGAGTGAGGGTGGCACGCTGGTGCTCCCTAACAGGGCACTGTAGGAGGAGATCACCCTGATTTTATTTAAAGCCGAGGTGTCCTTACAGATAATACAGTGATTATTTTGGCAAAAGGAGCTTTTAAAAGTGTTGGTTGTGACTGTTCTCCAGTGACCTCAAATTCTCTTCAGGGGATCTCATGATTTAAAGCACCACTCTGTTTCTTTGCTGTCCTGACCAGTGTCTCCATTCTGGTACGAGATGCCAAGACTCCACATAGAGAGGATATTCTTATCAAGCCTTAAGCAACGAAATGAACAGAAGAAAACTTCAGCTAGCATTTTGTAAATGGCAGGATTTATTATTTCAAAACTGGATGAAGTTTTGTTTAAGAGCTAAACACACTGGTCATGGTCCCAGCTTAGCACTACATTGTGTTTTGTAGGGCATGAAGGGTTCACTTAGTGAAGCTCTTGTTGAAGCTCTCCCAGGGTCTCTTTAAAATTGAAGTCACAGTTAAAAGCAAGTTGTTCACATCACTCTGAATTGTTTGCTAATACTCCAAAAACATGTTCAACAAACTTCAACATGTCTTAAGTCCTGTGTCATAGGCAGAAATTTTCTGTTATACATGTCCCATTTGTGACATCTGGGGAGTGTGATTGTTTCAGCATTTCCTCGTTCAATTCCGTATGGATTATTCTAACATCATACAACAGAGAGGTTCAAGGAATGAGGAGAGAATGTCTTGTGTCAGTATTTCGTGAATGTTTAAAAATTCCTTTTTTGTGCTGGTCCTTTCCTTATTGAAAGGGTGGAGTAGTTCCCACATCAGTCAGCATGATCTGGCTTCTCTCATTCAGGACAGATGGTTAGAAGGGTACATTCTCTGACTGCATGATAACCTTCAAAGTGCTCATGTAATCAGAGGATGTTACCGAGGGAAAATGAGTTTCTGAGTGGAGAGGGTTATGCCTCATAGTGATTCTTCCCCTGTACTGGGCACTAAGCCACACCTCGAGTGCTGTGTCCATTCTGGTCCCCTCAATTCAGGGAGGACATTGAGGTGCCGGAGCAGGTCCGGAGAAGGGAAACAAAGCTGGTGAAGGATCTGGAGTACAGGTCCTCTGAGGACTGGCTGAGGGAGCTGCAGTTGCTCAGCCTGGAGAAGAGGAGGTTCAGGGGGCACCTTCTCATTCTCTGCAACTCCCTGACAGGAGGGTGGAGCCAGGTGGGGATTGGCCTCTTCTCCCCAGCAGCCAGCGATAGGACAAGGGGAAATTGCCTCAAGCTGCACCAGGAAGGTTTAGGTTGGACATTTGGAGGAATTTCTTCACAGGGTGATTAAATATGGGAATGGGCTGCCTAGGGAGGCAGCAGATCACTGTCCCTGGAGGTGTTTAAGGAAAGACTGGCACTTGGTGCCATGGTCTAATTGACACGGTGGTGTTTGGTCATAGGTTGGACTCGATGATCTCAGAGGTCTTTTCCAACCTAATTGATTCTGTGATTCTGTGATTCTAGACCAAAACTGTAAAAATGTAGTTTGTTTGGGATTTACTTTTTTTGTGGTTGTATTTTATTTTGTTTTATTTTTAAGAGTAAATAAATCTGTTGGGGTGTTTTAGTAGCCAGCAGCAAAATTATTCTTTTCAAGGAAATAGGGTGGCAGGTTCCATCTGTTCAGGTGTATTCACTGGAATGCTTTTGCGCCGAGGTGGTATCCAGGAAACTTTTCTTTTCTTTTTTTCCTGAAATAGTCAATTGATGTTAAATGTGATCCTTGTTGGTTTCACTTCTAGAGCAATTATACTTTTTTGAAAAAGAATTCTTAGTGAAGTGTGATGATGAAGAGATGTTTACCAACCATTAGCAGTTGTTTATAAGGTGGAAAGCTTGGAGGCAAGACACCAAAGAAGCAGAAGAATCTTTGGCTGTCAGACCCCATGGCCTTATAAACCCCTTGCAAATGCCTTATTACCTTGTTCTCAATTTAGCTAGAGCAAAACACCTTGAGCAACAGGAAGCTGATGGTCTTGTTGGAAGGGTCAGCCACTTGCTGGCTTCCGTGCTGTGAACTGAAACCACACGTCAATTCAGTAGCAATATCCATGTTCAGGGTGCCTGTGATTCTTGAAAAGCATTTAGTGTCTAATAACCAGAAAACGCAACAATGCAATTGTCGTTGTGTACGATACCGTGCTGTGTGTTCGATTCCTTATGCTGCATGCCAAGTAAAAAAAAAAAAATACTTTCCAACTTTTTATTTTAAACGTCAAAGTAAATGTGTTTGAACCTCACACTTGTGAAGCCATGAGGTGGGACATTTTCTCAGCACTTTGAGATGAGACTTGTTGGAAAGGTGTAAGACCCAAATCGCTTTGGCTGGTATGATTTTTTTTTTTTGCATTTTGCTTTTCACAGATGGGCCTTAAATTCTGTCTAGCTTTGAACCATGGAGCACAAGCCTTGGGGGCATGGAGGATGACCAGATGTCATCTTCTGTTTATAATAGTGGAAGCTTATTTTTTACAAGCCTGCATAGGTGACATTCACCCTGGGGCAGAGGAATTGTCTCTGAAGGTCTCCGGCCATTCTATAGCCTAATGCAATTCCATAGCCGAGCTCAATTCTCATTGCAGAGTTCCATTAACTTAATTAGAGTTCTGAATAGATCCAAAGCCATTAGTATGCAATCCAAATAATGCAGAAACATCTCTTCTGGGTTTAATTTCATCCTGTATGCTGACCCTCTGCTCACTTCAAGGGAAGAAGAAGAAATCATTGCTGGTAGTTATTGGCTTGAGCTCAACTCAGGGGAGTTGGAAGCATGCAAAGACTCGAGTCAGTAGCAACCTGATGGCTGAGAAGTGCAAACACATCCAAGGAGGCTGTGTTAGAATGCAGTTTTTAAAATTTTGTAATCTGAAAGATTATTGTATATCAACCTGAAGTAAACAATTGCATTAAAAAGTAATGTTTCTTTTGGCAGGCACTTTAGATGCTCAGCCTGAGAAAAGCAGAGCTTTGTACCATTTCTCTCCAGTATTCTGGTGTCCCAGTTTTCCTTAGAAATGTGGCTCTAAACCACCAGATACCCCGGGGTGCAAGAGTTGACCAGAACATGTCAAGCCTGGCATTTCAAATGAGTCCAAAGTGCAAGCTGGGTTCAGAGAGGCTTTGAACACAAGAGCAGAAATAATCTACAGAAAATGGGAGTTTTCATGCGGGTCATGATGGCACAGGGAGGATGAAGCAGGACATGGCCCACAGGGAGACTGAACAAAACACACTTCCACAGCAGCAGCAGCGTGGAGGGAGATTTGTTCTGCCTCAGCTCTTGTGATGGATGTTTTATGAGAGGGGGAGGAGGGCAAGCTGTGCACTTTACATCTTTTGGTTGAGCCAAATGTAAATACCAATGGGAGATCTTCAGCAGGAACTGCAGTGGGAGGGGAGAGGAAGGGTCTGCTGAGGGACTGTTTGTTTAGGTTTGCAGATCGCTGGACTTCCCTGGAGCACCAGAGTCACTTTGTCTCTGCAGTTTAGAAACGTGGGTAGTACAAGGTGGCCTCCCTCCCAAAAGGAGTCCTGCTCAGAGTAGGGACTGGAGAGTCCCAAAGGTGAAGGAATGTTATTGATGCCTCGCTCCCCGTGTCACTGATGCCCTTTAACCATCTCTAGCTTATCAAGTTAGGGAGTTCTCATTTTCCACTTTCAAAGTGCAAATGAACTGTTAGGGTGTAAGATACTCCTTGCCCTTTACACAGCTATCTCTGCTCTTGTGTTTTTGACTTGCTTGTGAACACATCTGTTTGGGATGAACTAAATGCTGGAACAAAGTGTGGGGAAGAGGGGGAGGCTCCTGCCTTAAACCTGAACTTTGCTTGCAAGCAGCTCTGCAGGCCATCCTGTACATCAGCAGGCTCCAGGAGCCTCTGGCTTACCTGAGCCTTACCAGGGCTGGGTTTATTCATGTCCTGCCCACACCTCTGCTCCACAGCTGCTGCAGGTGAGGTGGGTAGCAGGTAACTTGCAGAATGGTTTGGAGTCTTTTGGCAGGCTTACTGGGAGAGAAAACTGTGTTCCCTCTTCTGTTTCTGGCCTCCATGTGTTGTGCTGATCTTATGCCAAATGTTTTGGACACCTTGTATTTTTAACTGTGTAATATAGCTGTGTATTGTTAAAGCAACTTAGTAACTTATAGCAAAAACTGTAGAACTCATTTCTCTGAGGTGTAGGAAATGTCCTGCTTCCACTGTGTATGAGACTTTAACTCTGTATTGTCTGACAAAGATAAAATTCTGAATTTCACTTTAATAAATGATCTATCTAGCAACCAGGCCCACATTCCCTTGTTTGCCTTTCTGCCCTCAGCACCGATGGTTCCAGAGCCAGGGGAGTTCTGCTGTGTGTGGATGTCTTGTGCCAGGCTCCTCTGATCCACTGCTTTTTCCCACCCACCTCCCCAGGGCTGAAAACCCTGCAGTCATGGGGCAGAGAATGGCACTGCTCAGTGGGAATGCCAGGCCTGCTGTAGAAATCTCCGGTGATGGGGGATTTTCTGACAAGCCCATGTGGGTTGCACAGGTGCAATTCATGGAGTCTTTTGAATGCAACAAAAAGACAACTTGCAAAAAAGATGGAGGCTGTTGAAGAGCCACATGCCCTTGCATTTTGGGGAGTGTTGGGCTTTTCTGTGATGGGAATTCTTCCCCTCCTGTATCATGAAGAGTCTGTCGAGTGCAGCTTCTCATTTGATTCATGTTTCCTAATGAATCTTCTTTATGCCTAATTCAACCCTGTGCTTCTGCTCCTTTCTCAGGCACCTCCCTGGCTTCATTTCATGCATGATTTATAGCTCCTGTTGTCCAGAGTCAAACCTGCACACCCGGCTGACAAGGTGGGCACAGCTCCAGAGCAGTAATGACATGGACCATCCCAACACCGAAGATCCTTGCCCGTGAAATGCTTTGTTTCATTTCTTCTTCTGATGTTCCTCCTGACCATCAGCCTTACAGGCAAAGGTGCCTCAGTGTTTCGCTGCACTGAGGAAGCAAGTGAAAAAAACTGGGACTTGAGTACTTGTTCATCTGAACTCTGTCATGGTGTTTTTAAGGGCTCTGCTGGCACTGTTTTAAGTCGTGCTTTTAGCCTTGATTTTTAGCCAGGAAAGAGGTTGTAGTGTAGCTTTTCACACACTTGGGTTCTCACAGAGGAGGATGATCAGATGTCGAAAGCTTTACACCCAAAACGGATCCCAGTGTCCCAAGTGCCTGCCTTTGTGGATGTGTCTCAAGACCTTAATGAACCTCGAGGAAAGGGCCTCAAGGATCATTTTGGAATATGCTGCTGTGCTACAGGAGGTTGTGCCTGCCTCGGGGAGCTCTCAGTTGAGGAAGGCAAGACCAGAGGTGGCACAGATGGGCACCATGGAACAAGGAGCAAGGGTGGATCACGTCACACAACCTGTGTGCTGTCAAGGGTTTTTAGGAAGTGTCAGGGGAGTCTTCAGGTGAGGATAAGGGCAGCATACCGCAGTGGAAGGGGAAAACTGTGTCATTTGCATTCCCAAACTGATGAGGGCGGCTCTTCTGCCAGCACAGTGAGAAGGAGAGGCAGCAGGGCTAAAGGAAGAAAGCTGTAAGCAGCAACCTGTTGTGCAGGTGCTGACTTTAGTACAAGAGGGTATAATCGAAACTTGTGATAGAAATACGCTGCCAGTTAATCTGTTATTTGTATAGAGTAATGAATAATGCTACTTAATCTCACGTTTGCTCCCTACCAAGAGACCCACAGAAGATTTCAAGCTCGAAACCAAGGCGGAATCTGCTCAGTCTTTTTAACGTACTCGCACTGCCAAACAAAGGAACCCGCAGATGGATCTGATGGGCCGAGAGCTGCACGTCCCTCTCTGCACTCCGGCTGCCGTGCGAGGGCAGTGTTAGCTCAGGAACCCAAGGGGGGGATCGCTGCCCCTCCGAGCCCAGGGCGGCTGCAGGGGCACTGGGGCCGTGTCCCCATCCCCAAGATGCGTCCTTGGCAGGAGCTGGCTGTGCCTGTCAGAGACCGGAAGCAGGATTATGCTGTGTTGGGATGTGGAGATCATAAAAACGGTTTGTTTGGGTTTTGAGGGGTTTTTTTCCTGGTTGGACATTGAAATTGAACATGTCCGATCCTCTGCGTGAGCTGTCCTGCAGCCTCCTTGCAGCCTTGATGGAAACCAGGCCTTGCTTCCCCACTCCCCAGCAGAAAGGGCAGCACAGAGGACCAGGGGAAAATGTGAATGTGGATTTAATGGTTTTGTGTCTTAGAGATGTGGCTGTGGAGGGGAGGGCTTGCTTTTTTTTTTTTTTTTTTTTCACAATTTTTCCTCTATCCAATAAGGGATAACTACACAGCTCCACCAGCACAGTCTCACTTTGCCTGGAGCTGAGGTGTATTTCACATCTCTTATCCTTGCAGGCAGTGTTGGCTTCTTTCCTAAGTACCTGAAAACCCCCCAGTGTGTTTTTACTTAATTCCCTTTGGAACTTTCTCCAAGATCTGTTCCATTACCTGTTGCAGGAAGTGATCACCCAGCACCTTTAGCGGGAACACGCTGGTGCTGTGGGGAAGAGGGAACTGTCAGGCAGCTGAGGTGGCTCTGCTGTTTCTCCTACCACAGATACGGACTGCCAGAGAGCTCAGTGGTGGGCATCCATGAGCCCTGTGTCTCTCCCTGCCCTTGACACCTGTGTGGGCAAAGCCTGGTGCATCCAGCTCCTTTGCACCTCACTTGGGTGTTCAGGCTCTCAGCAGCTCCTGCACCCAGCCCAGCAGCCATGGCCTGGGAGGAAGCCCAGGTAAGCAGAGGAGGGAGTTTCAGGGTTCCTGCAAGCTTTGTGCACTAACACAAACTCGTAACTCCTTCCCGTGTCTCAGTTTAGGAAGGAGCTCATGGCCATGGCAGTTAAACCAGCCTGCTCTGGCCTCTGCTTTCCCCTTGGCTGCTCCTGCAGGTCAGTCACAGGCCATGACAATTTTGTCAAGGTGGCTGCAGTTTGAGGCAGAAAAAAAAAATGCTTTTCCTCTCAATCCCTCAGCTTTCAGCTGCTGGTGATGCCATAAATTCCCCTACTTCTCTGGTTACTGTAAAGTCTTTCAGGGTGGTCAGGACCTGAATTCCTCACACAAAAAAAAAGAAGCAGGGGGAAAGGAAACAGCAAGAAGGGCCTTCCCTGCCTTGGGGATCTGTCACAAGGGCTCAGCGAGGCTCCAAGCTGTGTTACAGCTCTGCAATCCCTCTGCTCTTAGGCAATGCCTCTCACTCCCCTCCCAGCCTGTGCTTCCCACTCGTGTTCCAACAGCTCCATCTGGCTCCTTGACCTCTCTGATCAGCCGGTTCCTGGAGCTGCAGCATCTCCAGGTTTGTTGTTGCACTTCAGCTTTGGAGGAACCAGGAGAGACAGAGCTCATCCAGCATCACAGGACTGTGGCACTGAGTGCTGCTGAGTGAAGTGCCTGCATGGTTTCACCCCCTGAGCTGTACAGCACTGCTCCCCTGCCAGTCCTTCCACAATGGGCCTTAAATCCAGCTGCTGCATGAGACACAGGTGGGCTGCTGTGCCACCCCACACCACCCACCCACCCTCACCTGAGGGATGTGCTGAGATGTCGTGGGAGATCACTGGGAAATTGGCAGCAAAGTGTCAGCGCTGCCTGAGAAGGTGTTTGCTGTGGGCATTGCTCCACCACTGAGCAGGACAAGAACAGGTGATCCTGCAAAAAGCTGTAGGTCTGCCAATGCACTGGAAAAAGAGTCTTCATGGAGTTAAGGAGCAACGCAGGTTGGCTTTGGAGAGGTAGGGACGTGGGATGGATGATGAGTTTGTCCGTTGTTTGAAGGATGGTCTTGGGGAGGTTGGCCCAAAGTGCAGGTTTCTTGGTCTTTTCCCAACAAAGGCTGCTGCAAGGAAAAATTTGACCTGGGCAGAGCTCAGAGCCAAGCAGGAACTGCCACAGGGCTGAAAACCCAGAGAGTTTGGATTTCGTTTAGAAAATAAAATAAAAGCAAGAAAAAAAAAAGTTAGCGTTCATCTACCTTGTGGCTGCAGAGTCTTCTTCTGTACTTGGACATCATTTCTACAGCTATGGATTAGAAATGCATCTTCCCCGTAGATGGGCCTCGGAAGCACGTGACTCCAGGAGCACGGAGATTTGAGGAAGAACTGCTGAATGTCACGAACTTTGCAGCTGGGCAGGGCCTCGGTTGGACAGAAAACCTTCCCACCTGAGCAGTGCTCCCAGGAGACAGTCTGACTTAGGAGCCAGCAACTGGCCTGAGAGGCTCCAAGTGTTGGGAGAGGATCAAAAAGCTCCCCTGGCAGTAAATCTTTCACCTGCCATGTGACTCACTGGGGCTTGTGGCCATTCCTCCGAGGTCGGCCCCGGGTCAGGATTTCTCCTGTCTCTTTAGCCCCCAAACCTGGAGATTTTTGTCTTATCTTTGACGCCATCTTGACACCGAAAACAAATTATGGCCCAATTACCCTTACTCAGAGGGGCTGGGGCTACCTTAAATGGCCACAACTACCAGGCGCTTCCTTAAGAGCGGTAATTAGTGGGGCGTGGGGTGGGGAGGGGGCAGCGACTGGGGGTACCCCTGGCATGGGGCTGCCCTGTTTGCCCAGGCAGGAGGGGACATCCCATCCAGCGCCGTCCCATCCTCTCCCCTCCCATCCCTGCGGCACCTCAGGGCTGCGCGGAGGCCGAGCCGAGGTGCCCGGGGTGCCTCCCCCGGCCCTGTGTCACCGCCTGGGGCCAGCCCAGAGGGGCCCCGTGACGGGAGGCAGCAGCCCTGGCCCTGGCCGTGACCTTCGGGACGACCTCGAGTGAGTCCCCGCCCGGGCTGTGCCTCTCATGGCGAGCGGGGGCATTTCCGTGCTCGCCCCGAGAAACACGGGACAGCAGCGTCGCAGCTGGACTGCCATAACAACCGACCTGAAACTTAAAATTTGTTTTTCTTACACCGCCCTCTCCTCTGCTCTGTCTCTGGGCATTTTTTTGCCCAGGGCTGTGCTGTCTGCCTGAACCCAGCAGCTGTTTCGGGAGCTGGCAAATCCAGCCTGCAGCCTGGACAGTGCTCATGGATGATCGGGTGTCTGGGTCTGGGTGTTTCTTTCTCCCCTCCTTTTTTTTTTTTCTTTCCTTCTTCTTTTTTTTTTCCCCCATTTTTTCTTTTTTTTTTCTTCTTTTTTTTCTTTTTTTGTCAGATTGGTATTTTATTTGGCTCCATCCTGTCTACCGAGCTGTCCAGTGTAACCCTTCCCTTGCTGCTTCTGAGATAAGAATAGGCTCCCCCGAGATCAGATAAACAGGCCCATAAATACCTACAACAACAAGAAGCAGGGTCTGGGCTTGGCAGGAAAGGAGAGGGAAAGAAAAAAAAAAAAAGAAAAAAAAAAAAGAGCCATTCCTTTGCTCGCCAAACCAGGGGTGCAGAGCGAGGGGTGGGAAGCGTCCCACAGCCTCCTTGCCCGCAGCATCGCTCCCGTGGCCAGGCAGGGGCCCAGCAGGGTTCCCCGCAGTGTCCCTCGAGGCTGGGTGCCTGGCACGGAGCCTGGCACGGAGCCTGGCACGGAGCCTGGCACGGACGATGCCACCCCAGGTCCGGCGGTCCCGGTGTGGGTGCTCCTCTGCCCGGGGAACCACGGGCCCCCCCTGCGTGCCCCAGCCAGCTGCTCCCCGCTGCACCAAGCTCACGGCAGGGTCGGCCCGAAGGGGTGTGCAGGGCCATCTCCCCTGCCCGCCGGGCTGGGCGCTGCGCTAGCCAAACCCTCAGAGCCGGTGGCCAAACGGCTCCTCCAGCGCGTCCCGCTGCCGGCGGCGCCGGGAGCTCCGCCGCTGCCAGCCGTGGCTCGCTGCCGGAGGAAGGGAGGCTGTCCCTGCGCAGGGCTCCCATCGCTGCCGCTCCTCTCCCTTCGGGGGTGAAGGGGTGACCCCATCCCAGGCTGGAAGAGGCGCTGAGCTGAAGGCTCGGTTCCCCTTCCCGGCCCCGGAGCGCCGGAAGCGCCTGAGCGGGGCCGAGCTGGGGCCGGAGCTCTCTGCAAATGCAGCCCCTTCCAAAGCCTTTTGGGGAGCGGGGAAGCCCGAGGCTACAGGGAATGTTTAGTGATTTTTTTTTTTTTGCCTCTCTCCCCCAAATGCTGAGTCACTGTCTCACAGGAAAACCCCCTTGCTGGGCAGGGAAATCCTCTGCAGCCGTAGAAGCAGAGAGCGCTTTCACTTGCAAAAATCCCGAGGAAAAGGGGGGGCTGGCGCTGGGGACACCTTCCCCAGGAGTTTGCAGCCAGCAGGTACCACCACCAGAAACCTGTGGTAAGGAAAGAAAAAAACCCTGCGGATGCAGGCAGAACATCGCCCTGGCTGAGCAGGGTGCCCCTTCCCAGAAGCGAAACTGGAAACGCGTAAGGTAAAAACCAGCGGAGGTTTCTGGTGGGGTGAAAGGTGCGCAGGCTGCGAGCGATGTACTGTGGTGTGCCGGCACCGAGGACACGATTCCCGACAGAGTCACCTTTGCCTCACAGCAGAGCAAGTCCCGAGTCCCCGTTTAACCCTTTCCCTCCCCCGCTGCCGAAGGGCAGCCCCGATGGGTGCCACAGGGATACGGGAACACCGGCTGGCACATGTGAGCAGGACTGCGGCTGGACACATTTATGGGGCGCTGGATTGTAGTGTTAGAGACAGCTTGGGAGCTTTCCCACAGGAACCCAGCCTTTAGGAGACTGTGGAACTTAGACATAAAGTAGGATCTTTGGGGCTGACTTTCTGTAGGTTTCCTTTATTATTATTTTTTTTTTTTAATTTTTATTTTCCCCTCGAATGCGTTCGGGTTTGGGAGTGCCCTACTCCACTCATGGAAATGGTATCATGCTAAACCTCTTATAGCTCGAACAAAAAAGTACCACTGCGGGCGGGCACTGCGCTTCTCTGGCAGTCAATTTTCATCTCAGCCTCGCTCAAAGGGATTAGAAAATAGATCAGGGGCAGGGAAGGCAGCCGTGCAGCGGCCGCAGAGAGAGGGAAGGCTGATTCACTCTTTGTCGTGAGTTAATTACTCTGGCTGTACCCCCCAGTGTTTGTGTGTCCCTCCAGCCCTATTTGTACGCGTGCACAAAGTGGTTTTAAAACACAAGCCGCTTCCCCACGGGTTAGGTGGGGTATTTCTGGTGAGTGCGGCTGCACAGGCACAGACTGATCCATGCGTCAGTATTTTACAGATGTTGCATGGTTATTTCTATACCTTTAGTCGCAATCAAAAGCTTGGTTTCGAACGGAAAATGTAAACGGCCCTACTGTGAGCCTTCAGATTAGCCCTGGAATAATGCACACACTTTCCCGTGCTGTTTTTCTTTGCCCCAAGCAGCCACCCGAGTGTCGGGGTTTATGCCGGTGTCCCCGGGAACGGCAGCGCGATCAGGCTGGGAAGGCAGGATCAGGCTCTGAGCCCATGCACGAACGTCTCGGAACTCTTTGGTGAGAGCACCGTGTGCGCGCAGTGTAAAGGAGTGAGGATTTGGCTTTAATTATTAAGGATTATTAAGGATTTATGCCAGACTGGTGACAGAGATGAATTTGGGCTGCGTGAGCGTTGCTGTGTCTGAGGCTGGTGGCATCCATCGTGTTCGGATGGAGAGCAGGGGACGCTGCTCCTTCGAAATGTGGCCGAGGCAGCGCCTAACGGGGGATCCCCGTGAGGAATCGCTGCCGGTGCCAGAGCCGGGCGGGCTGCCCCGGCAGGACGGAGAGCCGAGCCCTGCCTCACTTCGTGGCGCCAATAAAACCTGGGGCTCCACAGCTCTATGGTGCCATCCAGACGCTGTAAAGGCCTGATCCTGCCGTCCTTCCCCAAGCCAAATACCAGTGCAGTCCCTCTAGCAGGTCTCCTGGGTAGGGAGGAAGGGGTTGTAGGGCAGGGGCAGAGTTTGTGCCCTGGAGGAGGTTGCGGGTACACGTTTGCAGAGCTCCACCAGCTCCTGCGGTGAGCAAGGACGGCATAAACGAGTCTCAAAGGATCCTGAGCTCCCCAAGGATGAATTCCCTCACATGGACCGGCCCCACAGCAGAGTACTGACTTCAGGGATGACTTTAATCCTACAGCACCCCAGTGGGCAGCGCAGGGGATCCGGCCAGAGCAGCGCGATTGCCGGAGCAGGGGAAAGCAGAGGGCTCGGACCCGAGGCCGTTTGCATAAAGTTTAAAATTTATTTTATTTAATTTTTTTTTAGCTATTCAGTTTTAAATACGTGGTGTGGCGCGCTCGGTCCCTCGGGAAGTGGTCATGCAGATCTGAGGTAGAAAACCCGGCACAGGAGTGTTCCCAAATGCACCTCTAGGTAGTTTCACCGCAGCCACACGTCGGTCAGGCAGCGGACGGGGAGAGGGGATCGGGGGCTCGTATTTACAA
>WBMY01003645.1:1043699-1075235 GCA_013397315.1 Donacobius atricapilla
GATGGGGAGGGAAGGGGGCAAAGGTATCGGAATGAGGTGGGCTGGTCACCCCTGAGGCCCGGGCTGGCAGGGATGGGGTGTGGGGTCCCTCCCTGCACAGGGGCTCCCGGCCCATGCCTGCTCCGTGCGTTGCACAGTTGCACAGGGATGTGCAATGCACGAGGTGGGCTGGTCACCCCTGAGGCCCGGGCTGGCAGGGATGGGGTGTGGGGTCCCTCCCTGCACAGGGGCTCCCGGCCCATGCCTGCTCCGTGCGTTGCACAGTTGCACAGGGATGTGCAATGCACGCCTGTACGGCGCACGCTGGGCAAGGCAGGCTGCACAAATCCACACTGCACTGGTGTTGGTTGCACCGTGCACTGCTGCTCGCACCAACGCACTGCACACGGGTCCCACCACAAAGATGCTGCACGCACCACACAACTCTCTGTGCTGTACACACACGTCACACACGTGCACCCATGTGTGTTACAAACACCAGCAGCACGGATGTGCCACACAATGTCATTATATGACACACACACGAGTGGCACACGCATGCCTCTCACACACATGGCTTATAAGCACACGTGTGTGTGCTGCTCACCCGTGCACAGACACTGCATAGATACATAAATAAATAAAAATTACACTGTCCACGCACACAAACGTATTTACAATAGGGAGGTGGGGACCTGCCCTGCGTTTCCCTGTCCCAGCCCGGCCACGAAAGGGCTGGGGGTACCTGCTGGGGCTGGGATCTTGTACTTCACCACAGCCCCAAATCCAGGCCCAGGATGAGGCCCTGAAGTGGACAGCACATCCTGCTCGCCTCTGCACCCCTGGGAAGCAGATCCCCAGGAGGAGATCCCCCAGAGCCCGGGCTTCACGCTGCTGGGTGTCACTGGAGCTGAGCCCTGCTCTTGCTGCGGTGGCTGCCACTGAGGACAGGCTGGGCACGGCAGCGGCGATCGCAGCACGGCGGGGCAGGAAGGGGCTTCGGGCCCGAGGTATGTTAGCGATTAACGGCGCTTTCCAGCGATTCATCTTGCAGCGGAGGGTGGAAGCGTTGGAGGGTTGTTTGCAGGCGCTTGTATTAATCATCCGGGCTAACACACCATTAACGTCCTCCTGCATTTTAAAGATGACAAATTTTATTTGACTTCTCTCAATCACGGTTCCCGGGCGGATTCGGGAGCCACTTAAATGCCTCGGATTTTCCATCGTTAGTTGTTACAAGGCGAGCTGCAGAGGCAGGAGGCTGGGGGGGCCGGGGCAGGGCGCAAGCGGGTCTCCGGTTCTGCTGGGCCCCGGCGGCTGGGGGGGAGCGGCCGTGCCGGATCTGCCCAGCTTTGTTCCCCCCTGCTTTGTTCTCAGCTGCTGCAAAGACCCCGCTTCCCCACCCCCTTTAAACAAGCGCCCTGCAAACATTTGCTAGTGATTACTCTCCTGTTAGAGCCAGGCCTTGGGTAGGGTAGGGCGTCGTGTCCCCGATTTCCTTCAAAGCAGCCGTGGTTGGGTGGGATCCCCGAGCCCAGCTCAGAGCTGATGGGAGCCAGTGCCCGTCTGGGAGAAGTTCAGGGGTCCCACTTCATGCCTCATTCCCTCATGCTGGCAGAGCATCGCCTGTGGAGCCCTGCTCCTCTTACCAACCATCCAGGCTCCTCGCTGAGCTTCTCCCCAGTCCTGCAAACTGCCAAGTTAGAGCCTGTGCCACGCAACCCCAGCTCTAGAAATACCTCCCAAACATACCCCTTTCATCCCCATAGCCCTGCATTGCACAGGCCACTTACAGCCACATCCAGCTGGGAGCTGTCGCCTTGAGCCGTGCACCACAGTCACCTCCAGCCTCCAGCTGCCAAGCCAGGTAAGCCCAGCCCGAGCCCGGACATTATCTTGCTTAATCCAGCCCCTGATGGAGGTCCCTGAACCCCGCAGAGTTTGGAAGTGCTCAGCTGAGCAAATAGTGGGACCAGAGGATTGATTTTCCTTGGAAAATCATTCTAATCTTTCGTGTTTTAATAAAATAATAAAACCAGAGCCCTTTTCATGCCGACACCTTCTAAATCAAACCAGACTGCCTTTGTCATGGCGTCCAAATTTAGCACTTCTCAAACTTTTGGTGAGTTTCTTTAATTTCACATCTCCCCATTCGCATGGAGGAGAAAACACCGAGCAGTTTGGATTAAGTGATTTATGGCTGGCATGGCAGGAGGAACCACATTTCCCTCCACCTGTTTTCCTTCAAATCCTTCCCAGAGAAAGATTTCCTGCCCTCTTGGCCAGGTGATGGTGAGGGGGCCGATGTTGAATGTTGGGAGTGAGGTTATCCCGGGTCTCTGTGAACCCCAGGACCTCAAACCCAGCAGGAGCCACCAAGCTTTGCATCCATCCCCGTTTCTGGGACGGGAGCTGAGGTTTTGGCCCTGGCCCCTCAGCCACCTTCTTATCAGCGCCCAGCGAGCGGCAGCCCCGGGTGTCCTGTGACTTTGACGCCAGCTCTGCTCCCCTCCTCTGGCTCCCTTATCTAAATAGGAGCGTAAATCAGGGCCTTGGCAGATGCCCTGGCAGGACAGGGACTCCATAAAAAGGGGCTCTGCTCCAGCTCTGTTTACATTGCAGCCCCGTAAAATATTCCCCTTGTCTTCCTTGTTAGCGTCTCCCTGCAGCATCCCAGCACCCTGCTGCACCCACATCCCCCCCACCCCAAGCTGCACTGACGCCCCAGGGAGCAGCCAGGAGGGTCCCAGCCCTGTCACCCCACAGCCCTATGCCATGTCCCCCATCAGGTTATGCCCAGGGTACCTCCTCACTCAGCCACCGCCCTCGATCCCCTCCTCAGCCACTGCAGGAGCAGAGCAGGGCTGAGCCAGCTCCCCTGGGCAGCTGCGTTGTGTCTAAAGGTGCCCCTGGGTATTTATAGCACTTGCCTGAAATAATGCAATAATAATCACTCAGCACCTTCCTAACAGTTCTGCTGTAAGAGGCCTCAGGGGATGGTGGCAAAAACCCTTGGGAAACTGAGGCATGAGCAGAGTCTGCTTCAAGAAGAGCTGCAGAGGGCTGCTCTGGGGGATTATTTTCCTCCTGGCGATGTGAGGAGTGAGAGAACCTGCAGAAGTGGATCGAATCAAGTCAATTTGATCAGCAACAAACTCAGCTCTGGGATCACAGCCAAGGCTGGGCTGCAAAAGCCCACGCAGGGCATCCCTCCTCCCCAGCAGGGTTTGCCACACGTGTCCTGCTGTGCCAGGATGAGTTTCGTAGGGGTGAGGGGTGAGGGCTGCAGCAGAGCTCACACTTGCTGGTGCCCATACTCTCCTGCGCCCACACACTGCCTGAGTCCCCCAGACTGCATCACTGGGCTGCTTGATCCTGCATCAGCACCACAGGAGCAACTCCAAGTGGGGTTCAGTCTGTCAGAGCCCCACGGAAGGAGCAGGAGGAACTGGGTGTGAGCACAGGGTTGTGCCTGGATGTTCCCATTCCCAGCAGCGACCCACAGCATATTCTCCGTCCACACCCCTCCTGGCTGCCCCTATGGTGACACACAGGATGACTGCAACCATTGCCCCTCAAGAAATACCATCTATTTATGGCCAAACAGCCACTGCCTTGCGTGGATAAATCAAAAGGAAAACAAAGCTTTACGGAAAAAAGTACTAAATTTTCCATGTGCTCCTGAAGGGATGGGCCAGGCACTCGCTGTTTATTTTTTGCGCTCTCTCTTTGCTAGTACTGTAAGTGACATTGTGTTTACAAAAGTTTTTATGTCATCAGAGCAAAGTCACAGCTCAGCTTCCTCTCCTGTGTATTTTATGTAGATGGATGTGTCTGTGAGGAACATTCAAACTAAACAGAGAGCTGGTTTATAGGAAAATGTATTTATTTGAAAAATCGTAACTCACAATTTCGGTAAAACCGGGCTCCACATTTATTGCTGCTAATGGGGTGTGGCGGCCATAAATTAACCTGGAAAATTGCTGTGGCCATTTCAACAATGGCTCATTGTGCTGATGGAGCAGCAGCTCCTCAAAGACGGCTCATGTCAATTTGCAACTAGGTTTGGATGTCCACAATAGGTAAAGGGAAGGTAACAGCAGCCTTGCCGCTGGAACCAGCCCCAAAATCATTGCTCTAGGCTGGCATGGGTGCCCTGAGTCTCACTTAAAACAGAGCTGTTCCCTCATCTGATTGCCATGGAAATCGTTAGAAGGAGGCTCCACCCGCCATCAGGGGAATTTCTATTTACATTACATTACCTGTCAGAGACACATAATTAGAGATGACAGAAAACCCAGACCATGAGCTCTGACTGGCAGCCCAGGTGAGCCACGTGTGCAGAGAGTGGGTCCAGTTGCTCCCCGGTTGACCTCTCTTCTTGAAAGAAGTTTTGCACTGCATCAGGAGTGCTGTTCCTACCCAAAAACCTCTTATTTCTCCACCCAGATTCCTTGCTGAGACAAACGCTGATCCCCAAAACCGCTGACCCTAGGGTGCAAGCTGCCACTGTCACTCTCCCATCCTTGATCACCTGGCTCAGGGCAGGGTTTGGCTGCTGGCTCGTGGTGCCAACTCTCCACTCGTGGGGAGTGGCGGAGAAGAGCTCCCAGATGATTCAGGTCCCTGACAAAAACCAGTGCCTTTCCCTCCTCGAACCACTTTCCACTCCTGAAGCAAATTTACAAGGGCTCTAAAATGTCCTGCTCCAGGGCATCAGCCAACTGCTAATGGCTGGGGATTGGGAAAGACATTTCCTCTGCTGAGAAGGATTGCATAAGCGCTTATTAAGGCAGCTCCTGGCGTCTTCGTCAAAAGCATCTGGTTTGGGGCATAGCTGGAGACAAACTGCTGGGTCTGGGTAGGCAGAGCTGGACTTGCTGCTTCCAACCTTGCCCTCGGTCAGATGTTAGTGCAGGTTTGGGTCATCTCCTACGTGCTGGTGGGGAAAGGGAGGTGGGTCATGACATGAGATGTGTCTTTCTCCCTCTCCCCCTGCTCTCTGTTAATCCTGGTGCCACTGCTGAGACTTCTCTTCCCACCCCTTCCAACTCCAGGAGCCCAGAGACCTTCCAGTGCCAGGTACCATGACCACGTGTGCATGAGGGAATTCCCTGCTCCCTGCTTACACCACCCTCCCACATTCCTTGAAACAGGGGCTTCCCTCCTGTCCCATTGCTATGTGGCTGGCGCAAGGACTGACCTGGCTCGGTGGGTGAGCTCCTGTTCTGCACCATGTCAGCGTGACATCACAGGTAAATGGCTTTGTGGTGGGAAAACGCTGCTGAAAGGGCTCCAGAGCACCAAAATAAGTTGGGATGCTTTTAACAGGGCTCTGCTGCGTCACGGGCTCAGTGTGATGTGCCGGCACTGCAGAGCAGCCAGAGGCAGGGAACAGCATCCTGTCCATGTTTCCCTGTGGTGGGACCATGTCCTGGTATCCCTACTTCTCACCTTCCTCTCTGTGTGGACCCACATGAGGTTTTTAATTCATTTTGTCTCTGAGATTTTCGGGGCAATTCCAGTTCTCATCACACAGCATCTCATGCCAAGTCTGGCTATGCCTTCCCAACTGTGCCAGGGTAGGAGGATGAGGACAATTAGCGGTGCATTATCATCATGGTTATACTCAGCTCTCTCAAAATTCCAGGTTTTCTCTCTGCTCAGGTGCAGGAGTTACTGCTCACTTCCATGGGAGCAGAGGGACTGATTTTCCCTTGGTTCCCCCCACTGCATCCTCAGATGTGTGTGCAGCTGCCAGGCCAGCCATTACAGCAAGACTCTCAAGATGAGTTTTCCAAGGTTGGGTTTTTTGCAGATTGAGATGATTTTAAGAATTAACAAGCATCTGTTAATACTTTTTTTTTGCAGCAGAAAATTATTTGGGATTTGGGGGTCTTAAATAATTTTAGTACTTTTTCCCACCCCTTTTTCCCCTGTTTTACAAATGGGAGGTGGCAGAAGCCTTCCCAGAGCTCATTATTCCCCATCCCAAACTGGGATCCAGCACCCAGCATGGCTGTGCTGCTGCCTTCATAGGCATGGGGGGAAGTGGGGGGATTTGGGGGGTAAAAAGGCACAGAAACACTGAGTGTCCTTTTGTCAGTATGTCCATGGTGTCACCACAGATCTTGTACCTCCTTGCATCCAGGGAGTCACAGGATGAGGACATGCTGTAAAAAGTGAATCCAGACCTCCAAAGAATAACGCTTTTATTGTGTATCAATATACAGTAAATATGTGACTCCTCCTAGCATGCTCTGGAGAAAAAAACTGTCTGAAATGGAGCTTATTGGAAGGAAATAAATTGCTCCCATAAAAATGTTGATCCCTCCCTACTTCTCAAAACTGAAACAAAATCGTTTGCTGTGAGCTGAAGACCTTTCTTCTCTTGGCTGCTGGTTTTCCAAGAAGAGCAGGGACCATGAAAGAAAAATGAGCCTTCCTCATTAAAACACGCTTAAGCGAAACTCCAGTTTTCTCTTAAACTTCACTTGGAAACATTTGGAGCAGCTTCGTGCGAACCAGTTCTGTGCTTTGAAAGGCCATTAAAATAAAAAACACCCAACCCAAAATAGCCTCTGCAAGAAGCATCTTGTTTGGACAAAAGCGGTTTGTTTTACACCGTAAATCCAAACACTCCTGGGGAAATGTTGTGAAATCCGCCGCGCTGGCGGTGCAGCGGCTCCAGGGATGTTCTGTGGGACGTGGACAAAGCTGCTGGGTGCTGGCAAGGTGACGGCCACCACCAGCACTTCACTGCTGATTATCCCAGCGGCTGGAGTATCCCTGACTTCAGCACAGTGCACCTTCCATCAGGGTGAAGGCTGGCAGGGGTGTGTTCTGGCAGGGAGGGATTTTGTACCAGCCTTCAGCCCTACTCAGATCCTGCTCCACAGCTCCTGTGGCCACTCTGAAGGGCCCATCATATGCAGGAGCTGAGAACACTCACCCTGGGACAAACAAAAACCATTTTCCAACAAGGTGTTAAAGCCCTTCTTGAAGTTTTTTTTTAACATACTCCATGTTATACCTAGAGTACAAAAAAACCCCACAATGATTCCTCAACTAGCAATATACACACACCGGCAATCCTGATACAGTATTTTTATATATATAAGAATATACTTGCATATATAAATCAATATTTTAATATCTAAAAATAAAATAAATGTAAGTTCAAATATAATTATGATTGTAGTTGCAAATAAAAAGAAATATATATAGTGTGTATATATATATGTATGTATGGTGCTGCTTTTTTCTGCTGGTGGCATCAGTTTGTGATTTAGGCACAAATATTTCTATCCCAGGGTGTTTGGCAGTGAAGTTTTGCCATGCAGCTGCCCCTCCTGTGCAGCAAGCCCAGCCTGGTGAAGCCCTGCCAGGAGCCCAACACCCATGGAGTTAGGGAGAAGCTGCTCCTTATGGATTTGCCTGAACCTGTCAGTTTATGGGGATACTGGGATCCTCTGCATGGGCATTCCACCTCACTGTGGCTCTCCAGGAGGAAGCTGGCCCAGCCTCATCTGCTCAGTGTGATACTGAAATCGTGGGGTGGAGGGTGGTGAGCCCTCAGTGCCACATCCTCCCACCCCGAGACCTGCTACCGTCACCTTTCCTCTGGAGGAGATGGGGGAGAAGGGGCTACACCATGGTGAAACTGCAGTTTTCAAGGGTGGTGGTTGTTTTCTTGGGCCAAAAGGACAAGAAACATCATGTCTAAAGATGACAGGCTCGATTTGCTGTGTCATTAACCAGAGCTGAAACTCTAGATGGGCTGGGTCTCCTGCGAGCTGCACGCTGCTTCCCGCACTGCTGCTGATCTCTGGCTCTGCCAGATTAAGGCCTTTGTGGGTGCATTGCCCTTGCTCAGACCTTGTTTTAATTCCATGGATGCTATTAGGCAGTCTATGGGATGAGGAAGTTTTTTCTCCCCCTCTCCTACATGTATCTGAATGTGCCCCCTAAAATGCACTGGCTCCCCAGCACACATGTGTGTGCTCCTCTGGGTATTTGCAGGGGCTTCAAATAAGCACAAAGCATAACCCTCCATCTCACCAGGGAAAAATCCCTCATTCCCAACCTTCCACAGCCTTGAGATGTCATGGAAATAAGCCCCAGGATCCAACCCCGGAGTGGTGTGGTGACAGTGGTGTGAGGTGCAAGCAGCAGCAGAATCAAGAAACCCCACAAACGCCCTGTAATCACCCATCTCTTGGTCCTGGCTGTGGTTACAAACCCCATTCCAGGTTAAAAGCAGCTGCCGAGACCCAAATGTGGTGAAGGAGGAGCAGCCACCAGCCAGGTGAGCTGGGCTGCGGCACACAGCCACACTGGGGGCTCTGCTGGGCTTATGGACAGCAGCACCTAAACAAAAAGCCCTTTTTTAATGAACACGGCTGCTCTGGGCTCTGGGCAGCCCCTGCCTTTGCAAGCAGAAAGCCGGAGGGAAACAGGCTCACATGGAGCTCGCTGGAAAGGGAGCAGTGGAGCCGAGTGTGCCGCCTGCCTGCGCCGCATGAGCCGGCTCAGAGCACAGTAGGAAAAAATACCGCAATAGGCAAAGCATCTCCCATTTGCCCCTAAGCTCTGGCTCTTCCTGTGCTGATAACAAGCCCAGTAAATCTCCTTACAGCAGTGAGACATTTTTTTCCCCCTCTCCTTCCCTCCTCACAGCCTTGTCAGGCCGTGCTGGCTGTGGGAGCTGTGGTGGGACTGCCCTCCTCACCCCTCTGTGGGGAAATATCCCAAAGCATGCAGTCCCCGAGCATCCCAGCAGGTTCCAGAGGCTTCAAGCGCTGCCCTGAGGTGTGGGAAGGAGCTGGGTGCAGGCAGGAGCTGTCTCCTCTCTAATTGCCCCCGGAGCCCTGTGGCTGAGCCACTTGCTGCTATCTCAAGCCATCACAGCTGGTGCTGGGCTGAGTCAGGAGAGATGGAGACTGATACAGACCCTCTGTCCGACTGACAGGGGTGCAGGGCAAGAGGAGGAAGAAAACCTGGGATGTACATGTCCCAAATCTCCCTAGCCTCAGTGCTTTGCCTAAAATAGGGAGTTTAGACAGTAGAGCAGGTTCCCATCAGCAGTTTGGGGCTCATCCCTGGGTTGGATGAACCCCAGTGACCTGTTTGAGGTACCTCCTGACCTGGGAGAGTTTGAGCCTGCAAAACCTGGCAGAAAGAGCGCTGCTGTTCTGAAAAAGCAGCTCTGGATATGCTTGGCAGCAGGATGGGATTTACTCAATTTAGGAGTTGTGGTGGGACACAGGGCTCATCATTCCCCATGGAGGAGATGGCCACAGAGCTTCTTCCCAATTGCCCTTTTTATGGCCGAGGGCCGGGACCCCGTTCTGGTCCCACCGCACTGCTGTTCACTCCCCATGGCCAGCACCCTGTCACCAAATTGCCCCCAGTAAATGCCACCATGACATGGTTTGGCTGCTGCCCTGTTGGGACCTTCCTCCCTCATGCATCAGCAAACGCTGCTCATTTTCCTCTTCCTCTCATGAATTCCTCATAAATTTCCCGCTGCTGGCTCCACCAGCGCCATGCTCCCATTAAACCTTGCAGGCTGATTGCATCTGTCAGTGTCACTGTCTGGGGCTGGAATGTGTCACCCTGCTCCAGAGGAGCCTTGTATTCAGCTGTGGCAGAGCATTTCAGGACAAAGCACTGGGTTAGATCATGGTGGGACAGTTTTCCTGCAGTGGTAAGCGCTGATCCATCTCGCGGAGTGGGAGGAAAGCACCGCCTCTGGATTCTTTCCTATTTATTTTTCCTAAACAGAGGGCTGAGACTCACCTACCAACAGGATCCTGAACTTTGCTGGAGTGTCCTAAAGAAAGGGAGTTTATTTTAAAAAATCTCCAAACACCATGAATTTGGAGCAGACGTTTTTTTCCACTATCCCTGTCATGTCTTACTGCTTTTGTCCAGATTCTTAGGATGCCCAGTTGGTGGCAGGGGTGGCCCCAGAGCTGCATGTACTTTGGGGTCCCTGCTGTGTGGTAGCAAGGGCTGGGGCTTGTGAGATCTGGGATGTCCACAGTAGCGGAGGAAGGAGGTACAACCATGACCCAGCACCTCACCGTGACCCTGCAGGCAGTGGGACAGGGAAACTCTGGTGGTGACAGTGCAGTGACCGTGGGGAGCAGCCAGCTATGACACTCCCATGCCCACACCAGGTCCCTAATGCTGAAGAGGGGCAGTCTCTTGAGATATTAGATGTGATAATCAGACATTCAGAGTTAAAACATAAAATGAAATTACACCTCTGCTCTCATAATCCATGTAAGTGTACAGCTGCATGCAGGAACCCCACACGCTGGAAAATACTTCATCCTGACCATCAGGAACTTCATCCCCTGTCCCTGCCTGGGAAATCTCATCCCTGCAATGGCAGAGATGTGTGTTTGGGTGGAACATGGAGTGAGATGAGAAGAAGGGACAGCTGTAACCTCGGGGACAGGCACCCTGCGCAGTGGCTGTGCAGCAGGAGCGAGTCATTGCTGGCACGGTGATGGACTCAACTGCCTTCCTTTGGGACACACATCCTTAGATGGGGCTGTGCCACAGGTAACAGGTTTCCCATTGCTTTTCCTCAGCTACCTGTGCTGGTGTCCTCCAAGGGGGCTCAGATGTGCTGGGAAGCGCCTCTCCCCAGGGCGCTGCCCGGAGACCTGCGTATGGCAAGGGTGGAAGAGACAGTCAGTCTGTGTTGCTTTGTTTATAAGAGCATATTTGCAATGATTGATGCCTGAGCTGGGGAAGTATGCTTGCAAGTGAGACTTTAAAACATGAATCAAACAATGTTTGGAATATGTATGCTGCTCTGTCAAACATTTCTCGGCGTTTGGAGTCTGCAGAGCCTGCGCGTCCAGAGGTACCAGTCCCTGCAGAGGTGTCTGCAGGGAAGGCATCCACCACGCTGTGAGGGTGAGTGTGGGCATCCTTCAGCCTCGCCATCACCTCTCCACACCAGGAGGCTGCCGGAGCCAGCTCAGGATTTGCACCCGTGGCCAGGGGTGCACGTGGAGGTGTCCCATTAAGCGCTGTCCATCACGGGACATTCCTTTATGCGACACTCCTTACTGCCAAACTGTCCCTTGGGCTCGCTGAGGAATGAAAGCTGCCCTGGAGGACAGAGTCAGCTTTCAGGCTTCCTTCCCCTCCAGATAACCCGACTGCCCGTGGAGAGAAGAAAGGTCTGGAAGGGGCGGGCTGCATCCAGATGTTCACTAAGTGCATTAAGACCCTCAGCCAGAGGAGCACATGCTTCAGGTTAAGCCCCTGAGCAGTCCCAGCTGCAGTAGAATTAATAAAGTCTTCACTTAATCGTTTACTGAATGCTCTCCCTGATAAAGACCGGCGTAGTTTATAGTGGACAGGGAATCTTCTCAGGGTTTCTCTTTGCATGTCCTGCTTGGGCAGTCCTGTATGGGCATCCCTCCACGCTGGCATCCCTGCTGCCATGCCAGCTCCTTTGCCCATGGAGCAGTGTGGGTTTCCCCGTTAAGAGAGCTGCCTGCACCACCATGCAGGGGTTCTGGATCTCATCCCATATTTTCTGGAGCTCTGCCTTCTCTTCCATTCGTAGGGGTGTTCCACTTCCCATTGCCCATGGACTGGGGCTGGACACAGCTCATCTCAACAGAACCAGCTGTGGAAATCACTGCCAGCTGTTGGAACAGCTTCGTCCCAGCAGCTCCATCCCACTTCCTCCAGGTCCCAGATACCTTGTTCTTCTAACCCCAAATGGCACTGGGCCGCCACTTCACTCCACAGAGGAATCCAGCCATGCCAGCTGAGGTGAGTGATGTCCTCACACTCGGAGACTTGCAGACATGACCTGATGGCACCAGGTGGTGTGTCATGCTCAGAGAAGCATCCTCCCCCCCATAAGCTGTCCTGGTGGGCAGGATATCTGGGGTAATGCCAAGCCCACCTTTCCTGGGAAAGGGATTGGCTGGGAACAGCCTGAGAGGAGCAGGTGCCAGCTGGCTGCCATTCACTGCCCATAAATGATGTATCCAGCCCCAGACTGGATGAGGACATTTGGAACAGAGAGGGACACCAGAAACTGGGCATGCCTCCAAGATGGGCAGACCTTCCTCCTCTAGGCCGTCTGCCCACTGCTGCCCATGGGGACAGCAGGTCTGCCTGTCTTATTCCTCCTCCCAGCCATTATTTATTTATTTGTTTTCCCCAGGAATCCCAAGAAAAACCATTAGAAAGTCTCCTGTTCCTCCACCCAGGCACACTACCTTTGTGTAAAATCTCTCTAACTGTGTGCATGGAAAACACATCCCGTGAGCAGATCCCCTTCTCACGGGTCCGCTGTCATTGCCTTTTAGCACAAGGGAGATTTATTCACTTCACGGGTATTTTTAAAAGGCATTTTTTTTTATAGCTGGGCTTCTCCTACTTAGGGGAGATTAGGAGATCGTATTTCATGACTTCTTGTGGATCCCCTTTCGCAGGCTCTAATGAACTATGGATGAGTGACCATGGTAATCCAGTCTGTGCAGGACCTCATTAAAGTCACCAAGGCCTTTATAATAACTGGCTACATCTGATCACATTACTCCTTTAAATCGCTGATTCCGCTGGTATAAGAGAGCCTGCTCTTAGCCCATCACAGGCAGCAGGAGCTCTGCTCTGGGCTCTCGCCTCCCATGCCCTAAACAAGACACAATTTGATTAACTTACACCGTAGAAAGGCCATGGGATTTCCCTGCACTCTTTTGCTCAGCCAACCCCAGCCCGAGCAGGCAGTGTCCCATCCTGCTGGAAGCAGGTGGATGGCCTGAAGAAAGGATCCCGACATTTCCCAGTTATAAGCTGAATTTTGGGAGAGGGCTGGCAAGTGGCTCTCTGGGGCCACATCCAGCCTGTGCCTGTGTGATGGCATCAGGGGAAGCAGCGCTTTCAGCTCCGTACCTTGTGAAAAGCAGCCTGGAGCAGCTCCTGGCTGTCCTGGCTGGCAAATGCCTACAGCTAGCCCTGCTCCTATGCTTGCCACCCCAAGCCCACGGCATCCCCACAGTGGCAGGGCTCACAGCCCCAGAGCCATGGGATGGTCCCACCCCAGAGCCCCAGTAAGATGGAGCCCAGCACGCCAGTAAAACAGGCTGCAGCCCCTCTGGCAGTGGAGTTTGCCCTCCTACCCCACACTGGGGTGGTGGTCCTGACCCCTGCCCATATCCCTTCCTTACTGAGAGCAGACACAGGCAGCCCAGCAAATATCCAGAGGGGTGGGGTGGGAGGGAAAGAGAGGAAAAAAAAAAAAAACAAACCCAGACCCATCTGCAAAAACCCAGGCAGAAATGTTTCTTTGTCTTGGGAAGTGTCAGCGAAAGAAATTCCCTTTGAGGGTAGGTTTGTGTTTGCAAGACTTCAAACCCCTCATCTGGACAATAACAGCTTCTGTCTCAGGGAACTGGGGCCGCGAGGTACCGGCCAAGCCTGAGGTATTAGCGGTTCGGACGGTAATTAGGGCTCTGGCGCTGATAAGGGTGCAGGGCTCAGCCACCTTGGGCCCTGCTCATGCCAGAGCAGTGAGTGTGCACCACGGCCCGGGTGTGCAGGGCTCCGGCGGCGCAGAGGCACCGGGGATGTAAACAGCCAGGGCCAGGGCTCCCCATCCATCGCTGCCACAGCTCGGCACCGGCACCGCGCTCAGCAAAAGCGGCATGTGCTCAGCAACCGCGGCAAACACGTCCCCGCTGGCAGCATAACACCAAATCTGATTTAGTACTGGAGCAAAAAAAGTGGGTTTTTTTCCTTGTCTCGGCCACCCGTGCTGTGCCAAACCCCTGCAGCCCCTGCTCAGCTGTGGGTTTGTCACAGGGTACCAACTGCTGCCAGCACGTGGGTCCCTGATGCACAGGCACGCCCAAACACCTTCAGGACCAAAAAACCTGGGGGTTACAGCTACTGAAAACCAAGGATCTGCCTTCACTGCCTTCCCAGCCCGCTGGCAGGGAGCCCCAGGCTGGCAGCGGCTGGTGCCAGAGCTGAGCAGCCCCAGGCTGCAGAAGAGGAGGTTGATGCACAGGACTGCAGGCAGAGGAAGGCCGCCGGGGACTTCTGATCATCTCATTAACCATGAGAATGGCAGAAAATAATTGCTCGTGGTTCAATGCAGTCCATCTGTGTGGGATTTTCTCAATAATAAGTGCATACGGGCTGGTTTTAATGTTTTTCAATGTTTTTTAAACTGAAACATTTCCTAGTGTCGAAGCCCGGGCAAAAATCAGTTCCAGCCCTGGGGGCAGTGAGGGGATTTAGAGGCACAAGTCTCAGGTTGACTTTTTAACAGGGTTCGTACAAACTATCCTGCCCATAATGCTCGTGTAATTGATGCTTTTGAATACTCCAAGGAGGCCAAGGTCCTCTGAGGCTTTGAAAGTATGTTTTACAGTACTTTCTGATGTGATATATAAAAAAACCCCTGATCATGAGTCAGGCAAGCAAAGCTCTTGAGACTGACTTAAAATTATTTACATGCACACACACCCCTTTTTAAGTGATCACACTTAAATATTTTCAATTTTTTTTTTTTTTTAAGAAAATGCTGATTTTTCATGCAGAAAACAGAACTTCAGGACTCTAGCAATTTTGGTGTAAAAGCTGCACCTCAGCCAGCTGCAGGGAGGGCTGGACACACTGGCTGGACAAGACTGGGCTATGCCTTCCTGCAGAAGGGTTCATACCTGGAGCCGATTTGTCTTATTTTCCTGCAATACGCAGTTTGAGGCTTAAGTCTGGCCAGGCAACAAGGGACTGCGAGGAATTTTGCTCATTGGGATGGATGAAGCAATGGGCTTGGTCCTTTCCTGTTTTTCCCAGTCCATGAAAGCCAAGCAGGTAACTGGAGCACTTTGCCTGGGATAAGGGAACTTAACGGGCATCTTGCAAACACACACATGCTTGTTAAAGTCATGGCTGTAAAAGTGGTGCTCTGACCCTGCCAAAATTCTGTCCTAATAATTTCCCCATGTGGTGAAACACCGGGCATTTATTGCGGCTTTTCTCTGCCACCTTCTCCCCAAAAAGAGAGCACAGGGGGCTGCACCCCCTGCCCACCCCACTGCTCAGCCCCACCAGCAGCAGCCCCAGCCCCTCCTGGTGACTGGGGAGGGAATGAGGAGTAACCCTCCTAGCCCCTTATCAGGCTTGTGTGCTTAATCCCTCTTTTAAGTGGCACTGAGTTAACTGGCTCCCGTTCCTGGGGCATTGCTCAGGGGGAAAGAAATGCTCTCCACGAGGGTCCTGGGCCCCCCCGGGCCCCTCTGCGCCTGGATCCCGCTGCGAGGCTGCCAAAGCCCTGGGAGCAGCCAGCCCTGGCTGTCTCACCTGGCTCTTTCTGCTCAGGGCTGCCTCCATGAGACAAAGCATTCCCTGGCCCCCCTGGCCCCCTGGCCCTCCTGTCCTTCTGCCCCCAGAGCCCCCATGGGTGTAGCAGTGCCCACCCCAAGGACACCCTGACAGTGTGGGTTCAGTGCCACAGACAGGGGCTATCTGGAGGGGGGATTTTGTCCTGAGCAGCCGTTTGGAAGCTTGAACAGCGCAGCAGTCCGGATCTGGCCTGAAGCATTTCAAATATGCCTCACCGTGGGCTGGAGCACCCAGCCTGCCTTAAGTGGGCAAGGGATTTAGTAATCACAGCCTCCCATCGTCCTGCCAAGGGCACAGGAGCACAGCACTGGCTGCCACAAAATACTCTCTAGAGGTTGAATATTGCAGTTTTCCAGCTACCCCCGAAGCCCACAGCGGGAAACTGGGGCTGAGCTCGAGCTCTGCACCTTCCCCAGCTGTGGCTCACATGATGGGGGGCTTGTAGGGTTCCCAGGGGTTGTTGGTTACTTGGATGATAACATCACTAATTGTTGTGATTAGTGATAATCCAGGAAAGAAAGAGAAAAATTGGATTTTGGGGTATCTCTGCATCACTCTCAGGGAGTTCTGCCAGCACAGTAGGGAAGCAGACGGCGTTGCACTGAGCTCAGCATTTTGGGAACTGCCATCAAAACTGAGAGCTTCCCTTTCCCACACACTTTCTAACTGGTTTGGGTTTCACAGCACTCCCCAAAAATACCTAGAGGGGAAATAAGGAGATTTTGGTGCAGGGAAACTACGAAGAATCTTCATTTAAAGGTTGTAATGTGCTTATGTGATCCAAACTATACTGATTTGGTTTGGTTTTGGAGGAGACACTTTCCAGATTTAACCATATTTTGCTGAGTCCCTTCAAATCATGGAATGTGAACTTAGGGCACAGAGAAAATATCTCCTAGACATGGGAAACCAAGTCATGTTTTCAAATGTCACTTGGACTTTCTCAGCCCATACTCCAGGCCTTGCCTGAGTTGATTAGAGTTTGATTTGAATTTACGAATAATTTTGCTTACCTCCAAATTTACACTTTTTATAGTGAATATATACGTCTCCAACCATTTTTTTTTGTTGCCGATGGGCAAGGGCAGTTTGGGCTATGGAAAGGAAAGGGTAGCAATGGCTTTTTTCCCTGCATGGGTTTGCCAAGAAGAGGGAACCCCATGAGCAGTGGAGCCTGCACAGCACCCACAGCGGGGACACGCATTGGGAAGCAGGGTGATCCATCCTGGAAAGGGGGTGATCGGCTAGAAATGGGTGACATATGCTGGGAAAGGCGTGATGCATGCCAGGAAGGTGTGACACACTGCAAATGGGGTGACAAGTACCAGGATGGGGGCGTTATTCACTGGGAGGGGAGTGACACAAGGCAGGGTGGTGGTGACACGGTTGCTGTGGAGGGTGTGACACACTCCAAGGACACTTGCTGGGAAGGAGGTTATGGACATCAGGAAGGGAGTGACAGATGCCAGAAAAGACATGATGCCCAGCAGGAGAGCAGGGCAGGCCCGTGCATCCCAGCCGTGCCTGCAGAGGGCACGGGGCAGCCAGGATGGCGTTGGTGTGCGGCAGCATGGCCAGATCCTGCCGGGACAAGCCACCTCAGCTGTCACACACGTGTGCCCACGTGTGGAGCAGCCCAAGAAGGAGCGATGCCTTGTGGAGCTGCTCCCCTCTGCCCAGCAGCAATACCCACCACTGGTGCTCGAGCTGTGGCTAATGTCCTTTCGCCGTGTATTATACAAATAATATAAATAACTCCTCCTCGGACTTCAAACATGCCACTTCAGATGTATGGTGGGAGATTACAGAGTTTGTTAAAGCTCAGGTCTTCAATCATCCGGGCAGTTTCGAAGCTGCTCACTAAAATACAGATCAATGCTTCAATTTTATGGGAGGCCTGTCCCATGTGACCAGACTCAAATCCCCTATTTTATGGCTTGCTTATACATTCCTGGTGAAAAACGGTTTACATTTTGGGCCCCGGGAGCTCTCCTAAATCAGCTGCCAGGTTTTTGCAGCTGGTAGTAAAGGGAAGCGCTGTCATCAGGCTGCCCGGAGGTGAACAAACGAGCCGCCAGCCACGGGACTGACGGCTCGCCCCGACCCTGCGCCAGCTCCCCGCCTGCTGCTGCCACCGGGACAGCAACCAGGCAAGGAGACACCGCCTGTGACACCCTGGGCACCCCCCCAGAGGCGCCATCCCCATGGCAGCATCTCCCCGGGGAGACCCCAAAGCTTCAGCGCTTCAGAGACACTCAGATGAAAGGGTTAAACTGGGTTGGATGGCTGGAGAGGAGAGGGATGTTAATCCCTCAGCTCTGGGTCTGCTAATTATTTGCTGATTCAGCTGCTGAGCAGAGCCCAGCTCCAAAGCAGGGCCTTGGCCCTTGCCTGCTGTCAGCACTGAGGGGCTGATGCTCCTGCTGTCACTTTTGGGGTGCTGGGGCTTGGTGTTGCCTGTTTTGTCCCGAGAGGCAGAGCTGAGCTGAGAGCAGCAGTGTCAGAGGCAGGTTTTGCAGGGAAACTTAGGCGTGGGTTATCCCTGAGCAGATCCAAAGGAGTGGTGATTTTATCCTCTTCCATTTTCCACCGGTGCTTCACCCTTTCCCTTCACTGGTGAGAAAGGGCACCGAGGGCTTGGTCCTCTGGGAGGATCCTGAGCCCCAGCAAGGCAAGGAGCTGCCACCCACCACAGTGACACAAGGACCTGCAGGAATGTGCCACAGGGGCAGAATTTGGTAGCACGTCCGCCTTTTCCGACTCCATTGCTCCCTTCCTTTAACGATCAGAACAAGCTCCCAGCATTTCCTGCCGTCCAAGATCCCTGAGGTTACCACCAGTGATGTCCCCTCCGCAGCCCATAGACCCCGCTGTCGGCTGCCCCCTCACCCAGGCAGCTTCAGCACTGAGCCAAGGCTGTGACCTTCGGCTCTTGCCGGGGGAGCAGAGGTGCCATTGGTAGCAGGCAGTGGCTGAAACTCCCACACATTTAAACCCCTCCTTCCTGATGGTACTGTCACAGAAAGCAGCTGCTTTTGACAGAAAAGGGAACTTTGGGCTGCAGAATCGTGGAGGTGGAAGGAGCCTGAAGGATGAAGGCAGGTGCATGGCTGTGCTGGTGGGGTAATGAGACCAAGCAAACCTGAAGCAGTGGTGGGATGTGGTGCTGTGGGGTGGGAGGATGAGCCCATGGGCTCAGTTTTTCCCTTTTTCCCCCAGTTTTTCCTCAGTTTTCCCCTCTGTTTTTCCCTCATCTATCCCACTCCCTGGCTCCCCTGCACAAGGAGGTTTGTGTCCTCATGGGGTTACCACAGGTTTTCCACACAGTAAATCTGTGACGTGATGGTTGGATGAGATGCATCCAAAATTTATCTGGGCTGAACTCCTCCAGTGCCTGCCCAAGCGAACTTTCACAGTACCTTGGTGGCACCCTGAGGAAACCCAGCTCCTCTGCACTGTCCCCTGACCCCATGGTGTCAAGGTGCTGGTTCCCTGCTCTGAGCACGGCTGGGCAGGATTCCCTGTCCTCCCCTCTGGTGATGGCCAGTAAAATGTCAGATGATTTTATCCCACCCTTATCAAAAAGAGCTGAATTTCTGTCCTGGGGAAAGCAGACAGAATCCTCTCACTTCCAGCTATTTAGGGGATAGCTGAAGGGAGTTTTTTCCCTTTTGCAAGTGGGTAGCTTCATAAAGAATAGACAAAGAAAAAGTAAAAAATAACCACGTTCATCTTGCTTTGAAAATGCTGTAAGTAAATCAGTTCACTCCCAGAATAAGCTCTGCCTTCTCTTTGTGGTTGACTCCTGCCAGTGCTAATTGGAGCCAATAGGCACATCACGAGGGGAGCAACCCCCTTTACAGGTAACACTTTAGCCTGGCGAGCATGTTTACAACCTTATTTCAAAGCCTTAAGGAGGAAGGATCTATCATAAACTCTGGCAGCTTTCGCTGAGCAAACATTGCTGCTAGAATAGTTAAACCCCTGGCATTTGGGTGGAAAAATATAGGAAACACGTGTGTTTCCATGCGAGCTCTGCCGCTGTGCAGAGCTGGCTTTGTGGCACTGCAGGGCAGCTGCGGAGCTGGCAGGTGCCAGGTGATGAAGAGCCACCTCTGGCAGGGCTTGAGGACACTTAGGTCTGGGTGACCCTGAGGGCACCCTGGCATCCTCACACTGCCCATGGAGGGGCATCCATATAATCCCAATGCAAGGCTCAGGGAGATATATTCCCTTTACTGTGCTTGTCCTAAAATGAGCTCTTCAAGTTTTGAGGTGCCTGAAGACAATGATGTAGAAGAAAACCACCATTCCCAGTCAATGAAGCAGTTAAGTGTTGTGGTTTTGTTTTTGTTTTTGTTTTGTTTTGTTTTTTTAAGAAGAAAAATCTTGGAGAAACTACAGAAGTTAGGCAAGACATTTTCAGGATTACTTTTATCTGAAGAAAGTAAGGAGAGATTTCCTGTAGTACAGATGTCAATGAAGTTTATAGGAAATCTCTGTGTAGGTGTTGATGAATGTGTGAAGGAGCCGTGCTCTGGGATTGGGATAGGGGCACCATGGCCACCACCTGCAGCTGATGCTTCTGATGCTGCGTCTCTTGCTGCAGTGCCATCTGCTCTGCCATCCTCACCTCTAACACTTGGGCATAAACTCAGTGCAAATAATTAGCAATAAATCAGATCTTCTTTGCTCAGACCTCCCTGATGGTGCCCTTCGTCACCACCCCTGCACACAGTAGCTGACGGTGCCATTTCCCACCCTCTGCAGGGTTAGGAGCTCTCTGTCCCAGCAGGGCAGGGGAGCAGGAGGCTGGCAGGGCTCCAGCAGGGACACAGCACTGCCACAAGCCTTCCCCTAAAGATGAATGGCTGCCAGTTTTCTTAATCCAGCCACTTTGGAAAAATTGTTTGTTCTCATCCTGTTTGAAACAGCTTCAAAGTGGCTCCAGTCTAGACTGTGCCAAGATAAATTACAAACCTAAAGCTCTGATATAAACCATAGGGGAAGCAGTCATTTGCTCTAATGTAATTAAAACAAGATATCATAATGTATGTAAGTATGTATATGTGCAGGCAGGCTCTCCTGGCGGGGAAGGAGCAGGATGCTGCCAGGCTATCCCCAGCAGAGACTGGACCATCCCTTCTGGGCCAGGGGATTTCATCCCTTTAAGGGGTGGTTGAGCAAGGAGACCACTCCTCCAACACCTGACAGCCAGTCAGGCTGTGACAGGTACCTGTGACATCGCTACAGCTGCTATAAAAGGTAAAGGCACGGAGCTGTCCTGCGTGGTGCTTGGACATGCCCATGGTCCTGGTGTGCAGTGGTTGGTGATGCCCGTGGTCCTGGATCCAGCGTGGTTGGTGCCCAGATGTGGGGCTGGTGTGTGATGTCATTGCTGGAAGCAAAGTGGAGGGCTCTGAAGAGGTGGCAGAGGCCCAGACCATGGTCATGGGAGGAAGGGAATGGCAGAAGGGCTGCCCTGATGGAGGAGATGAGGCAGGGAATGGAACTCTTCCAGCATCAGGATGCCTTTTGCCAAAGTGTATCTGATGGGAGCTTTCCTCCAAACCTCCTCTGGAGGCAGCTGAGGAAAAGGGCTTTTACTCCACAAAATTCAGAGGGAAATAAACACTTCTTCCTTCATCCGGGATAGGTCTAATTTGTGATGAACTAGACCAAATGATAAGCAATTGTTCCACTTCAATTAAATGCAACTCAAGTGAAATAGATGGGGATTCCCTTGCTCCCCAAGTCTCCTCTCATTTACTGAAAATGAGGAAGGAGGAGAAAAAGGAAATACAAAGAACAAGCTCTGAAATTTGGGGGAAAGGAAAGTAAATAAAATGGTGATAAAAATTCCAATTCTGAGTAATTTTGTTGACAAATAAAAGAGTCCTTGTTAAATAATAGTTATATAATTTTAAGAGACTTTTAAAACCTTAAAGACCATTAATTTTCACCATGACTTGGGATACAGACAAGGATCAATGAAAGTTAATCCTATGAAAAGAGGCAATTACCAACCAAACTGTGTGTCCTTTTGTTTTAACAGCATTATGACACTTGTAAATTAAGATCCGTGTATGTGCAGCTGGAATTTAATAACTGTATGAACACACGTGTGTGCAGACATGTTTGTGAGTGGACATCATCATGCTGGACATCATCCCTGCATTCCACATTCCTGTCCTCCCCAAAGCCACGGCCTGGCTTTCACATCCCTCGGGTCTCCTGCCGGGGTCTCTTTCCTTGGAGCTTGCAGCACTGGATCACCCAGCCGCTCTCTCAGGTGTGAGACGCGTTCAACCCTGCGCTAAGCACAACGCGATTCTTTTTTCCAGTCAGGAAAAACAACCGAAACAACTTTTCCCCTGGTGGTGCCCAGGGGCCGTGCCCGAGGGTGCGGGGACAGCGTGGGAGGGTGGGCACAGCACGGTGGGATGTCCCGGTGGGATGCCCCGGTGGGATGCCCCGGTGGGATGTCCCGGCGGGATGCCCCGGTGGGATGCCCCGGTGGGATGTCCCGGTGGGATGTCCCGGTGGGATGTCCCGGTGGGATGCCCTGGCGGGATGTCCTGGTGGGATGCCCTGGTGGGATGTCCCGGTGGGATGTCCCGGTGGGATGCCCCGGCGGGATGCCTGACGGATGCGCCTGGAGTTTCGACCCGGGCCACAAGAGGTCTCATGGATTTCATCGGGACCGTCGGAGGAATAAAATCCCGGTTAATGAAAGCAGGATGTAGTGTAACGCTCGTGGGACCTCTCAGGTACAGATGAAGTGGGGCTGTGTCTGAGCCCTTACTTTCCCCGGGAACAGCCCTAAATCTCCCCCCTGACACCCCAAAAGCCGGTCTCCAAAGCTATTTTATGCCTGTGAGCCTGTTGCCTGTGAAAAGCAAATTGTCCCTCATCGCTGCCGGCAGATCACTTGGAGTACATTTCTGTGGGATGGTTTGGGAGCCTGCGAGTGCAGAGAGCCCAGGGCCACGAGGCAGAGCCCCGTCTGGGGCTGAGCCGCTGCTCTCACCACTTGCTCCCATCGCAGGGCAGGGTAACCCGCTCTGCCCCTTGCCCGCATCCCCTTCTCACGTTCCATTTGTCAGCCCCGGAGCTGCGGGCAGGCAGAGCGCCCCGTCCTGCCCTGTGGCACCCCGGGCTGCCCCCAGCACCCACGCAGGCTCCGCGGCCGCAAAAACTGCAGCTCGGCGCTTTGAAGTCCCGAGGAGGGGAGTTGTTGTTTTTGTTTGTGAGCGCTTATCGCCGCGATGCTCCCGCCTGTCTCTGGGCGATGGCTCCGGCCTGCCGTCCGTGCAGCCCCGCTGCCAGGGCCCGCCGGGCTGCCAGCGCCGCCTGATAAGGATGATGGATGGGGAAGAGGATGGCTCCACCATGGCCGGCCGCTTACTGGGAGCCGGAGCCGGCCCAGCGCTCCCTGAGCCTGGAGGAATGTGAATTCGTGGGATGGAGAGCCAGCACGGGATGCTGAGCCCCCCACCAGCCCTGGCAGTGGGTGCTGGTAGCATACATGTGCGCCCCCACATCAGCCAGGCTCCTGGCCACATCCCCTTCCCACAGAGCAGGGTGGGCAGTGCACATCCAGATCCACAGCCCGGTCGGGGGGCAGTGGGGAGGAGATGCTCCCCCCCTGCTCCATCACCTCCAGGCTGGCTCTGCAGCCCACCCTGGTCCCCTCCATGGGATGAGGGCAGTGGGTGGCTTTGAAGGTGATGGGGGGACTGCCACCATGCTGCCAGGGGGACAGCACATCTGTTAGCAGCAGCCTGGTGCCGTGGGGAGACCTGCAAGGAGATGGTCCTCACTTGCTGTGCCAGGGAGATGCTTTTGTTTCTATTAGGCTTCCCGGGTTGGGAGCAGGTCTGGGTGGGCTCTGCACACCCTGATCCCTTTGGGAGGGTGGGCTCCAGCATTGAGGGTCCCTACTCTGGGTTTAGGGCATCCCAGCGCTGAAATGATGGTGCAACCCCATACTTTCACATCTGGGTCTCCCCAGCCTTCAGGGAGGGTTTTGCAGTGGTTTTCAGGGCTGAGCTGCTGCAGACATACCTGGAGCTACTCTCTCCATGGGCCAGCTCTTGTTCCTCACTCAAAGCAAGCCAAGGGAAACATTTTTGTGCAGCTACCACAAGGCCCACGTTGTCAAGTTTTTGCAATGGTGTTCTTGCTTCTCTCCCTTACCACAAGTTTTCTTGGCCTACCTTTGACCCAAACCTCCCTCCCTTTTGTATTTCTTTCCCATTCCCTTACTCCCAACCTGTGCCATGGAGGATTCAATGCCTCTGTTCCCAGGTGTGAGCGGCAGAAAGCAGCCAGCCCAAATCCTCTTCCCCTGGAAAGAGTCTGGATTTGGTTCCCTCTAACAGGCAGGATAACGAAGAGCTCAGAGTATGGAGATTGCCTCGAGTCCATTCCCCACAGCATCATTCACTGAGCCCTGCCAAATGCAAACCTGGGATAAAACACCCTAATTCCAGCCCCGCAGTCAGACAATGGAAAAATTGGATGCCTTTCCACACCAGCCTCATTATGAGGGGTTCTTAAATGGAAGTTGTGCTTGTAATTAAATAGCCATATCTTGGCTCCCCAAGACAGGAGGAGAAGGCAATTTGAAAATGTAGTAAGCCAGAAAGTTTGGCAATTCTCCTGGATTCAGAACAATTCATGGATTTAAATTGTTTCGTTTCAAAAATGTGTGCTTGCTTTCAATGGAATTAAATAAAGATGTGCAAGACGGGGTGAAAGCAGTACTTTCCTGGATGCTTTTCCCTCTCTGACTATGAAGGGAGGGGATAGGTCTGGGCACTGAGAACTTCCTTGGTAGCTGTGTGGGCTGCTCTGTGTGGCTGACGCATGGGCTGACTCAGCTGAGTACAGGAAAGCAGAAAGTCCTAATAATGCCAAATTTTCCAAAGTTTTTCAGCCCGGTTTCTGGTTTTACTCTTACCTCTGGCACTTCCTAACATGCTCCTGCCACTAGTGGGACCAGCTCCCCAGGCACGAGCTGTGACTGTCTGGGGATGGACAGGCTCCTCTCCTCCAGCTGCTTTTTTTTTCAGGGGTGCCACATTAAAAATAATAGTCCCAAGGTTGCTAACAAAGGACTCCTGAGGCATTTTGCACTCTTTGTTTTGGCACGAAACACTAGTAATAGCATCATTATACAAGTTTCCACATCTACAGGGGGAAACTCACGAGATATTTGAGAACACATCAAAATCTAACACCTCTTTTACTCCAAGAAAATATAAAAAACATCCATAACTTCTCTCTAGACAGCAGCTCTCGTGCTGGGAAGGTTTAGCTCGGTGATAGCAGCCAAAGCTCCTCACTTAACCAGGGGTAGCTACTGGGGAGGAATGGGAAGCTCCAGAAGAAAGTAACCCCTTTGCAGAGCACTTGCACACCTTTGCCTGCTTGCGCATTTAAGAGTCTCTTATTTTAAGCCCCGAACAGAAAACTCCTGTCCCTACTCCCTCTGGCTTCACATGTACATGTGTCAGCTGGGAGCTGAACGGCAGATGAACTGTGAGATGACTTATCTGAGTAGCAGGGAAGATGCAGGAATAGCTTGAATCCAGCCCAAATCCTGAGCTCTGTGGGCTTGACATAAGCATTTAAGCCTTTGGTTGGGATCTGGTGATAGAAGAGGGCTGGAAAGCACATTTCTTTTGTGGTTAAAGGTCCTTTTGCCAGTCCATAAATCCAGAGGGAGGTCTGTTTATTCTGTTTACTGCAGTTACCTAACCTGTGAGCCTGTGTGTAAATCATGGCAAGCTGTGATTTAGGGGGGAGCTGCTCTCCCTGTGGCGTGTGCACTGTGTCCCTGCCCAGACCCCCACGCAGGCAGAGGGATCTTCCAGAAGCCGGGAGATAAGAGCAATAAAAGCCGCTGCTCTCTCCAGCACCACTGCATTTGCTTTGGCACAGTCACACACTGCTGCGAACTGATGGCAAGAGGGACCCGAGCCCAAACGATGCTTTTTCCTTTCCTTATTTCGAGGAAGCAGCAGGCATTTCCCAGATGCAATGTCCCATTTCCACCCAGTCCCCCCAGGGGTGTCCGAGAGCCGCTATCTGATAGAGCTTGGCCAGGTGAGGGGTGGCCGGACTGACAACCCCCCCTGACTGCACAGCACGGGCAGCTGCTGTCCCAGCCTTCCTCACCTGAGAGGTGTTGACTCCCCGGAGCCAACATCAGCTGCCTGATAAGGGAACGACTCCCAGATTCTGGTGCCAGCTACCCTAGATGAGCCTCCTGGCCCCTGGGGGAAACTGTCTGTGCTGTCTGTCTGAAGAGCAAGAGGAAGAGGAGAGTTTGGGCAACTGAAAAGGAAAAACAAAAACAAACCTTTGGAAAAACCAGGTTTGGCACGCTGGGCTTTGACACAGTTTTGGCAACAGAATAGGGATGCTGCAAAGCTGGACTGCCACAAGGGAGGAAAGTGACCCCGATCCAGGGCCTTCCCACTTCTCACAGCCTGGGCTCCACCCTCCAGAGTCTCTTCAGCCCTCTCTCCACCTCCTCCCACCNTTGGCTTTCTCCTCTAGGACTCTGCTGCCAGTTTTGATGCAAACCATTGCGCTCTCCCAGCTGCCCCCATTTCCAGGCCGGAGCAGCACAGGGGGATCAGCCCAGGTCCTTGCTGTTTAGTCTACCCATCAGATTGGTGACGAGCAGTCTAGCAGCTGGCAGAAAGCATTTTTCTAATTGCTGTTAGTCCGGTGGATCTTTATTTAAGTCCTAGAGCAGGGGAAAGGGGAGCATGATTGGCAGGGGGGTGAGTGAAAAATTTTATGTTCCCAGCATTAAAGTCTAGGCAGCTGCAAAGCTGCTACGTCAAATGAGAGGGATTTGAGGTGTTGTTCACTGGGAGCAGTAAAGTCAAGAAGTGCAGCATCCTCCAGCCTGGGATGGCTCACTCCACCTTTGGGCTGGAGAATCCTTGACTGAAAAGCTGGACAGGCAGCCTGTGGTTCTGGGCATGCAGATGTTCATGCAGATGTGAGTGTGCATTTGGTGGTGAGGGTCTGAGGACCCCTCAGCCTGGAGCATGTGGGCAGTTTGGTCCCTCCAGTTCCAGATGTGATGCGGGGGGACATCGCGGCTTGACTTCAAGGTTTGAAGGGCTGAGGAGCCTCATTTGGCTTCAATTCACATGTGCACTCGAGTATGTAGGCAAGGCAAGTGACCTAGGATGGCCCTTGGGTCCTCTGCTTTGAACACAGATCAAAGTGAACCCCCAAGAGCTCCGGGCTGCCAGCTCAGGGGGGGCTGCAGATGCTCAGAGGAGTCAGTGCAGCAGCAGGAATGACAAAGTGGATCGTCCAACCTGACCCAAGAGATGGGCTTTGTTTTCTCTAGAAAGCTGGAAATGGAGGGGGACATGATAAAATCTCCCAGGACCTCTGAGACAACAGTGATCAATTGATCTCAGGGTCTGCTGAAGTTGGGACAAAATGTAATCAACTTAATTTGCAATGAGAAAGCTCAGAGGTCAGATATTAAGACAAATGATCCAGTCACCATAGGGCAGTCAAACCTGGGCCAGGTTATGTCATGGATGTTTTAAAACCAAGCTGGACAAGGCTGTGGCAGGGCAGTCAGGTGCAGCTGTGGGGCTTAGAAGGGTTTTAATTCCCTGGGTTTGGTGCTCAGGCAGCGGACACACAGCGGCATCATGCACCAAGGACATCCTTGTCCTGCATGCCTGGCTGCCCCCACTCCAGCAGCTGTGTCTCCTAACTGGCTGGACCTGTGTGACCCAAACCATTCATCCCTCTGTCACAGCACAGCCTGGACCGCTCAATGTCCCCTCAGCAGGTCCTGCCCTGCAATGGCACAGGGATCAGTGAGATCTCTCCAAGCCCTCCCTCCCTCTGTAGCTCCGCTCTGGAGGTGCCATTTCTAAGCCTAGTAGAGCAAAGCTCGGCGGCTTTTAGACACTTACAAGCTACTTTACAGGAATTTTCAAGCTATTTTCTAAGTCTTGTTTTGGGCTGGTGCCTTTTGGCATTTTAAAGAGAAAAATTATGTGGAGGCTGAGGCTTATTAAAATCCAAAACTCGACCACTCCTGCAAAAACAACCCTGCTTGTTGTAGGCTGGCTTTTATGGCTGCCTGTGCGTGATGAAAACTGGCTGGGGCTAGCGGCAGAGTGGTGTGGCTATTGCCATATCCCAAACCGCATGTTCACGGGTGTGTTCCTGATTTGTTGAAGCACTCCAACTTCGGAAAGGTTTCTTTCAAACAGAGAGGGTAGGAAGCGGTGCTCGTTTGGGGTTTTGTGGCTCTTTTCATGTTACTTTAGATCTCTGGTTAAATAAGCAGAATTAATCACAATTAATCAAAAGAAAAGCACTTTCCTCCCCTCTCACAGCCTGCAAGGAGGAAAAGCTCCCAAACACTGCATCCCCCCAGCTCAGGCTCCTGCCCGCATCCTTTCGGTCGGTGCCTGCAGTCTGCTGGTGACTAAGGAGGTTTATCTGCAGGGCTTTGCAATCAAAGGGCTGCGATAGGCAGGGAAGGATTAACCCCAGAAGGGGAGGAAAATCCCTCGCTGCCTCCTGCTCCATACATCAAACGCAGCGGCTCATCCGCAGCACAGCGCGGCCGTTCATCACGGGGGAGCCCTTGGAGAGCCTTGGAGGGGGACCAGACCTGAGATCTGCATCCTCCAGCCCCCGGCTGGACGGGCACGGGACACTCCGTGCACCCCCCAGCCTGTCCCGGCCTCGGGGCTCCCACTCGTGCCCATCACCCTCCTCCGGGCTGCTCTCCTGAGTTCCCCCACCCCAGGGCCCGTGGGGCTGGGTGTCCACTTGGCAGCACTGTACATGCAAAGAGAGATGGGATGATTCCCTCCATGGTCACAGGCCCAGCCGGGAACAGGATATCAGCTGTGCCACTCTGGCTGCCAAGCCTCCCATCCTGCCCAGCCAGGGACAGCATGCACTCCCGGCTGTGCAGGGATGCAAGGACAGGCTTCCCTGGGACGGGAGCACGTCCCTGGCATTACAGGGCATCCCCCCATACAGTTTCCATCCCATGGGCTAATGCTTATTGATGATGATCCTTTGGAAGATTTTTGCACTTACCACAGGAGGCAGCAGCCAGCTCAAACTCCACAACCCAACGTGTTCATAAACTTGTTACCTGTGCAGTCCTCCCTTCCTTTCAGTCCAGTCTGCATGTCCTGCACCCCAGCCCAGCCCTTTCCCTCCAGCGCCAGGTGCTGGATCACACTCACTGCAGTGCGATGTTCCCCCTGGGCAGTGCCAACATCCACAAATGGCGCCATGCCACACACTCTTCCCCTGGATGATTGATCACCACCAGGACTTCAGAGCAGAGAGGTGGTAGCCCTGGGAGCTGGATGAATGTTTCAGCTAGAGTGCACAGCTAATGCTGTGATGCCTTGCTGAACATATGCAAGAGCAGCTGTAACATCCTTCTGGCTGGTGAGTGGTCCCTGAGCCAGCAGAGTAGTTTGATATTTGGAGGAAAGATCAAGGGACTTTTTATGGGGAAAGATCCTGTTTTTGCAGCTGCAGTTTTCTTGGAAGAGGAAACAACCTCCCTGCCCAGTCCACCAGCCAGCCTGTGGGAGGCAGCCAGGCATGGGTGCTCCAGGTTGAACTGTTGTGATCCATGTTCCTGTCCTAAACCTTCAGTTTGGCAGGAAGCCCCCATGAACCCGCAGGGCAGGCAGGAGGGGAGTGCCCAGCCCAGCACAGAGGATGTGTGCTGCCATTCTGGCACTGCCACCTGGGCATGTCTTCAGGCAGCTGCTCCGTGCTGACCATACCCCTGGAGACCTGATGAATGCCCTGCCTCACTTGGAACGTGACCCTGGCAGCTCCTCCTTGCTGGCCATGGAAAGGACCGGTGCAGGAGGCGGAGTGCTGTGCTGGGCAGGATGGGGACAGCTCCCATGGCACAGGGAGCACAGGTAGGCTGGCAGCAAGTGCATCCCGCCTCAAGGAGTGGTGAGGAGGCAGGATCCCCGGGCAGGGCTCTGCAGGGCAGCACAGGGCAGTGCCAGACCCGCTCCTGTCGGGAGCTGCTGGCCAAGAGGGTTATCCCGGCCTGTCTGCAGCTCCATCTGCCTCCCTGCGCATCCGCAGCGGGAAAAACTCAAAGGAGCAATGCAGGATGCGTGTGTTCACCGTGCTGTAGGGATTTCCTTCCCACGGGTGACCGTCCCCCGGCCAGCAGCATCCCCAGGACGGGACCCAGGAGGGCGGAATGAGGCCCAGCCCCGAGCGGAGACACAGTCCACATGTGCCACCGCCTGGACACTCGGCGTAACCGACTGGGAACCGCCGATCCCCGCAGGAGCCTCCCGGTCTGGCTGCTGGCCGTGGCACAGGGAGATATTTGGCTCTCCTGGGCAGGTCTCCTGGGACCCAAAGCGGCAGCGGGGCTCAGAGACAGGGCTCTGGACGAGGGGTGTCGTGGGGTGATTTCACCCGCAGCCCTGAGAGCGCGTCCTCCCAGCTGGGCTCTCGCTGTTTGGGGGGTTTGGCTCTCCCACCCCTGAGGAGTGCAAGGCACCGCAGAGAGCAGCACGGTTTAGGAACTGTTACCTTAAACTATCTCCACACTTGCAAGGAGCACAGAACCGCTGGGCTTTTCCACCTCTGGTTTCTGCCAGCCCAGCCCTTCAAGGTGCAGCCGGGGCTGGAAGCCGCTGTGCTGTCTGTGGAGCTGAAATTTGGGGAAATGGGGTGAAGGAATTGGCTCTCACTGACGCCGAGCGCAGAGGACACAGAAACAAAAACCCCACCTCTTTTGGGAAGCCTTGGAAAACGGGATTTTATATAAATTGATTGCCCAGGCGGGCGTTCGCGTCCCTGTGCACAGCCGGGCTCCAGCAGGAGCGCCGCTGTTCGCCCTGGCACCGGCGCCGCGGGATGCCGGCTCTGCGAGCTGAGATCTTATCTCGGGGATGCCCCAGCCAGAGCCAGGGCGTATCAACCTCCACTCTGCCGAGGACACCTTGGAAACAAACATCCCAACGCGTTCCTGGGATGTATTTCTGGGATGAAGCCAGGCGGCAGGAGGCTTTCTGCTTTCCTGCCCCGGGCAGCTACTTTTCAAGCAAACCCTTTGTTCCCGCAGGACAAATGTTTCCCTTCGGAAGGAGAGAAAGGGCTGTTTTCCACGGGTTTCGGAGGGAGGGATGCGAGGGGTGGTGTCGCGGGCTGCCCGGGCCGGGCTGCCGGCGGCAGGTGGCAGCAGAGCCGAGCCGGGGCCGCGCTCCGCTCCCGGGGCTCCCCCGCTCCCGGGGCTGCCCTCGTCCCGGGGCTCCCCCGCTCTCGGGTTCATCCTGGAACGAGCCAGCAGCAGCATTTCCTTCCAAAGTGATTTGCCTCTCGGGGCGAGGAACTTCTCTCCTGCCGGTGCCGTGCCCCGGCTCCTCTCCCAGCAGGAAAGGGGGAGCGCGCAGGCAAATTCAAGCTGGATCTGCGCTGCTCGCCATCCTCAACCAGCCCAAAGCTTCCACCGTGACCTTTGCAGGGCCCTGCTGGGCACAGCGACTGTTCAGGCATTTCTCTGCCTGCACCACCCTGGGGTCTCGTCCCTCCCGGAAAGGATGAGCAATTCCCCCTGCATCGATTTTCTAACACCTGTCAAGAGAGAGCCCCAGGGACCAGGGAGAGGAGGATCTTCCTCTCAACTCCAAATACTCTCTAGGAAAACACACACAAAAAAATAGAGCACAGCACAAGGCTGTGGGAGCCATAAACAGGTTTTCAGTGGGTTTTCCATGGCACCTACCATCTGCTGGGAGCTCAGCCAGAACCCACGGCAGAGCATGGCTGGCCAAGGCACCAACCAAGGCTCTCCCAAGGCACCTGGCCCCAGTGCAATGCTGGGAGGGGGCCAAGGACATCCCCCTTCATTCTTGGGGTGCTCTGGGGTGCCTGTTTACAGGGTCAGGTGGTTTTGTTGAGTCACGGGGCAGGGCTGGCAAGTGCCCAGAGCTGCACCATCAGCTGGATGGAGGCTTGGGGCTGTGCCATCCTCAAAGAAATAGTGGGGACAAAAACTGGAATCCCTAGCAGGGAGCTGGGAGCTTCCTCCCCAGACTGCCATGCTCCTCTAACACCCTGCTTGGTTAAAAAAAAAAAAAA
>WBMY01003645.1:1076901-1087659 GCA_013397315.1 Donacobius atricapilla
CACTGCTCGCTTCACACCCTCGTTGTAAAAAAAAAAAAAAAAAAAAAAAAAAAAATGGAGAGAAAAAAAAAAAAAACAAACCTCTGCTTTGAGAGCACAGAGCCCTGGCTGGCAGAGCAGCTCCTGCCAGGAGGGTGGGCACAGGAATGGGGTCAAGCTGCCCTGAGAGACATGATGTGAGCTGCAAAGCTGGGATCAGGTCCTGGTTTGGAGCCATATGATTTTAGGAAGCCCAAGTCTGGCCACAAGGGCACATGAAAGCTGCTGCAAGCAAGAAGAGAGTCTCTGAGCCTGTAAGTGCCTCTGAACAGGACTGGAGCTGTTTGGGACCAGCTGGAGATGCTGATGGGGGAGGATCTGCAACCTGTGGTGCTGAGCCAACCCCAAATATCTCCCTTTTACTCCCTGGATCTCCTCGCCCTGGAAGCAGGGATGGGGGAGTTCCAGTGCAGAGGCCCAGGGCGAGGGAGAGGGAATGAGAATGGCACTGCCAGGTTCCTAAGGACTCAGCATGCAGGGAAGGCCACCACAGCTGCACAGCACTAGCACCTGCCACGGTGAGAAATCCTCCCTGCCAGAGGCAGCCCCTCTGTCCCCTGCCAGCTCTGTCTCCTGGGGCACCGAGTTATCTCCAGCACTGTCGTCCTGGTACCTGTGTCGCCCCACCCAGCCTGGCTCACCAGAGATGCAGTTAAGGGCTGGGGCTGCCCTCTCCTGATTACTCACAGGGGTGCTGAAGCTTTTATCATGGGCAAAGCCCTGCTGGCTCACTCCGTCCCTCTGGCCTCTCCGAGGGCCCAGTGCTCGGAGTCTGGCTGTGCTATCTCCCCTCTTCATGTGAACTGCACGCCTTGCAGCCTGCCTATCTGCAAAGCCCTGCTGAGCAGGACAGGGTCCCTGGCCTCTGCCCAAGGGAAAGTGCCATTTGCTGCTACCTGGGGAACTGGTTCTTCCAGGGAAGGACAGATCCTGATTGCTTTGGCGCTGGCATTGCAAACCCCCAAACTCCAGCAGCTGCTCCTGGGACAGGTGCAGCCCAGGAGCTGCCTCCAAACCCTGTCCTGTCCCATGGAAGTGGGGTGAATGGATAGGATTGCCTTCCAGCAGCCAGCAGACCTTCAAGATGGGACAAAAATGGTTATTCAGTGTATTAGAAAAAGTTTAAATGCAAGCAGCCAACCTCACCACAATTTCCAAGGGATTTTCATAGTGTTTGGGCTGTGACACAACTGAGCAGGACTAGAGGGCTTGCGGGGAGAACAGCTTCAGCAGGCAAAGCATCCCAAACAGCTGCACTTGGGGAAGCCTCATGGAATCATCTTCCACTCCCCTGTGCAAAGATGGTGCCATCTCAAGTAGTCCTTCGAGAGCAATTGCACTGCATCTGTCACTGCTTGGAAAGGGGACAGGATGGAGGTGTGTGGCCCCCAGAGAGCATGGGGAGGGGGAGAAAGGCTGGAGAGCCCTGGGAGGACATGTCTGTGTTTGAGGACTGAGCAGACAGCGTCCCTGGGGGCCTCACAGCAGCAGCAGCTCAGTGTCCCGGCCTTGGCCGGGATTATTGGCGACCATAGCACGCCATCGCCATGTGGAGAAAGGCAGGAGGTGCCTTAATGAGGCTTGCTAAAGTTAATTATTAAATTAACAGCTAAGACAGCACAGCTGCAGAGACGGCCAGTTCTGGCACAGGAATTGCTGTGCCACGTGGAGCAGGATGGCTCGTGCCTGCCGGAGGGAGCATTCGGGCAAAACCACCTCAGGACCTGCTGGGAGGAGAAACGGGGCTGGATTTGGCAGGTGCAGGGAGGGAGAGATGTGTGTGCAGGGACACTGCCCTGGGTTTTCCCCTCTCTGGTGTCCCCATCCCACCAGGCAGGAGAAAAAGCCAAAAGCAGCCTCTAACCTGGCTTTTGTGTCGTGTTGTCCTGGGGAGGTCTCCTGGCCCACCAGCATTAACCATCCCTGGCTGCTCTCCAGGCTCCAGCTGCTGTCCTGCTCCAGGCTCTGGGCCACCATCACATGCTCCTCCCTGCTCAGATAAACTGCAGGGATGTTTTGGTTTGGCACGAGCCTTGGTTTTGCATCTTTAGGAGAGGAATTACAAAATAATAAGATAAGGCTGTAGACTGGAAGCAAGCTCAAAAAAAAAACCTGTTTCATGAGTAAAGATGTCTCTCCTGCTGGACAGACTTACGGGCTGATCTTGTTTTTGGACATAAATTGCTGTCAAGGGCTTCTGGAGGGCGGGAAAGATCACCTTGGGGTGGTCTTGTGCACACCTTGTGCTGGCTCTACTGAAACAGAGGCAAGATTTCACTGTGGGAACAGGGGCTTAAGTAACTTGCTGGGGTGGTGAGAGGCAATATGTGTTTTTCTCCTTGTTCCTTTTCTGAGGATGGAGAGGACCTGAAAGATGTCTCTCTCTGAAGATAAACTCCTTTCTGGCTCCTGTCGTTTCCACTCTGAAGTCCAGAGCTTACTTGCTGTCAGATGAAAATGTGTTTAGGAACAAACAGTGTAAGCTGAAAAGCATGAAAATTGAACAGACTGAAACATAGGCGAGAAATCCTGGCTCTGACTGCACATGGCTTCACTTTGCATTTATTTTGCTCATGATTGAACTTCAAAGTCTAACAACGAGCCTGGCAGGAAGACAGAATCCCTTACAGGTCAGCACTGTTCTCTCACCAGAAAAGGGAGAGCTCTTGTATCACTGCCAAATTGGGCAGACAAAATATAACAAAATCCACCTGCAAATTTTGCACTTCTGGCCTGAGATTCTCTCGCCCAGGATGGCTGGAGCTGGTCAGTCATTGTCACTTCTCTGTCAATCTCCATCACCTAACATCCTCAGGACTTCTTCAATCACTGGATATAATTGATATTGCTTGATATAATTGTAAAAATGAATGCATTGATGCAGAACATGGCCACTGCATCCCCAGATCGGCAATTGAACTTCTCATCCCACGTTGATTTCCCCTGACAGTGCTGGAGACAGAGGATGTTTCAGGTCCCTGAGGTGGGTCTCTTTTCCCCTCTTTGCTTGTTCTGCTGTCAAGAGCCTCAGGAGCTCATTGGGAAGTACAGGGCCAGAAGAGGGCAGGGCAAATATATAAAGCCATAAAAGACTGTATCTTGAAGCCTGGGCTCCTGATCCAGTGGCTCTCTGTGGTCTATGGACTCAAGATCCTCTTGGAAGCTTTACAGGAGCATGTCCATGAGTGTCCCATGGTCTTGCTTGCCCCCTGGAGCTGGGAAAGCAGACAAGCTATATCCTGGGGTCGGTTGTAGATCCTCTTGTTAATGCCATTGCAGCTGCTGACTTTGATGACTCTTTCCTACATCAACAGCTCTGGGCTGACTTTTTAAAACCATTGGTGGAACAACTCCTTTCCTTTGCTCCCATCTTCAGAACCAGGTGAGGTTCTCCAACCCTCCTGAGGGCCACAACAGAGCCAGGGAGTTCCCTGCAGCCTCCCAGGCACTGCAGCATTATCTGCCATCCCCAGCCCGGCTCTCTGCAGGGAGGGGAGCTGGGGGACAGTCCCCTTGCCTGAGGTCAATCTCACCCTGCCATCTCCAGCCCCGCTCCTCCTCTGGCTGAGAGGACTGACACAGGCACCGCATGTCCGGCCCTCCACGACCCTTTCCCATCCCCAGTGACCCCCCTGGGGACAAAGCATGAACATGAGCCCTTTTAGCTGCTGTGTTTGTGTACACAAGCCCACTGCTGACACAGATCTCTTAATCCCCCTGCCTGTGTCCCACGGGCCGTGCTTGTACAGCGGTGGCCACGGCTGGGTGCTGGCACTGCACTTTGCTGAAGCCCTTTTGCCTCTGACTCGCTGATCAGCTGCTGACAGGGTGTTATCAGGCTGTGGCGGGTGCAGTGGCAATGCCAGCATCCTGGCTACGGGGACTATCCCCAGCTTGACTTGGTGGCACCAGGGCAGACTGCCAGGGGGTGAGGAGGACTGGTGCATGTTGCTCTACGCTTTGGCATTGCTTTGCTTCCAAGTTATCATCTCTCCCACTTCATGGGCTTCATCTCAGAGGTGGAGGTGGCTCAGCTCACAATTCAGCAGGCTGATGTCTCCTTTGCACCAGCAAAATATTTGGGAAAGCAAACACAAAGCTGGTGAGGCTGAGTGGGAGTCACAGCCAGAGGGCCTGGCTTGAGGCAGAGCACAAGTGGAGGGGATGCTCAGAGCATGGAGCCATGTCCCCTCCACACACCCTGGCTGCTGGGTGCATGGGACGGCTGTGCTGGCTGCTGCGGGAGCATCTGTGCGGGACAGAACTTTCCCAAGTCACAGCATGGGGAGAAAAGGCAGGAAAACCTCCTCAGCACTGAAACTGCCCTGCAATGGAAGCAGGGAAGGGATGGGAGCAGAAACATATGCAGTGGAGGAAGAACCTCGTGATACCAGGAGCACAACAGGCCCACACAGCAAATCCCAAGGTTAAAGGAGGATCATTTAGTCATGCCTGGGGGTCAAGAAGAGTCAGGCATGGAGCTCCAGCCCCTTTGCTTAAGTGCACGGTGCATCTCTTGGGCACAGAGGTGTGCTGTGCCCTCCTGGGGTCCTTTGTCCCTCACGGTGTGATGGCTGGTGCTCAGGGCAGGCAGTCAGGAGTGGCTGGACAGGGAGTGGGTGTGTGCTGACCCTCTGCTGTGGGTCACAGGAGGAGACCTGAGCTCTGTGTGGGACAGCTGGCCAAGCAGCTCAGCCCCACCATTCCAGACTGGCTCTTGATGGGGTTCCTGACTGGGTCCACCTCCTCTGGTACCCCCATGAGGTCTGTTGGAGTCCAGGGTGCTGGCTGCTTGCGCCTGGCACCAGAGTCACTGCTGCAAAAGTGGGTAGGAAAGCATTGGGGTAGGATGCCCAGTGCCCTCAAAAGTTTGGGCGCAGAAATCCGAACTCTTGCACACAAAAAAGCAAAATGATTTTAACTTCTCACTATTTTTCAGTTATTTTTCAGTTCCCTGGCTATCCAAGGAGGAGAATAGCACCCATTGCATCTGTACCTACTGATGCAACACACAGATCCCAGCGTGCTGCCTGCCAGGGAAACACCCAGCAGCGATGTCCTTGTGCTGTGGGTCAGGCTAGGATTTGAATGGCAAAGCCCAGAGCTTTGCTTTGACTGCAGAGGGGTAAAACAATATTTAAATAACTGCCAGGCACTGGAAGAAGCAGAATTCCCTCAGGAAAAGAGAGGATTTGTGGCCATGCATGGCTGATGGCTTCATTGTGAATGTACAACCTGCAAAGGGAGTGAGTGAAGCTGCTGGGAGCTGCCTCTGATTTAGTATTTCATAACTTTGGTGGTTGGCTCTAAGCTTTTTGGCTGTTAATTATCCTTAGGTGCTTAGAGGAAAATATCCCAGCAATTCCACCCATCAATCTTATTGATTCTCACCTTGAGTCTTTGGGAGCTTTTAGGGCACCTGCACAAGCTGCCACTGCTTGAATTAATTGAGCTCTGTGGAGCAGCCGCTGGCTGGTGCCTCCCTGCACATCAGGCACAAGGCAGAAAGATGTATGACCCTGGCCAGTGCTGGTGCAAGGAGCTGATGGCAGGGAAACACAAATTCCTGGGAATCACAGTACATTGCCAGCATGCTTTGTTTCTCCATAGGAATGGCACATCCCTGGGTGGGCTCAGTCAGGGACCTCTGGCACTGCTGTGGGTGGTTGGGACCTGGGAAGGATGCAGGACATCTCATCTGAAGCATGTGGAGCTTAAGGCATCTTGAACATGGATAGCAGAGCTCTTGTATCTCATTTCTCTTTGTAGCAGTGTCTGAAATATTTCTGCTGAAATTCCTGATGGTGGAAGGGTGGCATGGAGGGTAAATATCCTTCAGAGAAAATATCAGGTTCGGGGGTCAACTCATGTCATATTTTCAAAAGATCCTGGAAATGGAAGTGGTTTAGGGGGCATAAGAAGCCTTGGGCTAATGTATCTCCAGCAAAATATACAGAGCGAGAAATTGTGTTCTAGAGGAGGTATTGCTTTCCAAAGCCCATGTCATCAATAACTGGGAAATGGGGGAATTTTTCTCAAGCAGTCAAGATTATTTACTGGCTTTGGGGGAGTCCTACAAGAACTGTGGCTTTTGGAGGGAAAAGCTGTGATGATAAAAGCAGTTATGTATCACTGGATATCCCCCCCTGCCCCAATCCACTTATTAAAAACACCAAAAGCTGCATAGCAGGCTTCAGATTTTAATTACAGGGTATTTGCTCACGTTTCCATCTAACTTCCTAGCACCAGGAAAATCCATGGGGTGCACTCTCAGACATGAACACATCTGCAGCACCACTTCCCAGCGTGCAGAGGATGGGTGGGAGCAGCGAGGGGCCGGCAGCTTTGGGAGCTGGTTCCTACCTCACACATGGCACTAACATCCTGAGAGCACAGTGCCTTTGGCTGGGCTGCAGTATCAAACCACAGAGCCCCAGCCCCTGGGCTGTGGAGTCCTGCTAAGTGAAAGCACTTTTTAATGGGGATGTAATGGAACTCGTTAGTGTCTGCTGTTTTATTATGCAGGTTGAAAATTACTTATTGGTGGGAATGCGCTCACTCTTCACGCTGATCCTTCATATGCTTTGCTGGAAGGGTCCAAGTGCATTAATCGCAGAGCTAGGGAGTGTCTTCCATCTCTCTGGGTCACATGGCTGCAGAAAAAGCCTAGGGGCTGTTTGGGGGCGCTCAGTGTGTTCTCGCCCCTGTGCCCTGGCAGCAGAAGTGGAGAAGCTGAGCTTGCTGATCTGGCTGCGCGTGGTGCTTTAGTGCATGGTCACTCTCTCCAGAGCAGGGGTGGGAGCTCTGCGGTTAAAAACATGGAGCAAGGAGAGGCTAAAATCTGGGTTAAACAAAGGGATGTTGAAGTTCCTCTGGCAGAAACCTGGAGGAATGGGCACTTTCTTCTGGCTCTGAGCTAAAGCAGGCTGAAGCGTTGGTATTTTGAGTAGTAGAATAAAAGGTGTAGGTGTTTTATTTTAGAAGTAATTGAGTCCTTTGTGATGGCCACTATGTACCACTAATAGCTGTCTGCTGGGGTTGGGAGGCACTTACCATGGCAGGGTCACAGGGATTTACTGGCAGCCTGCCCTCAACCCCACTCACCAGTGGTGCAGCAAATTGGGACTGGAATTTGGGCTTCCACTGTTTTGTGGGAAACAATCTTACTCAGACTGAAAAGGTTGGGTCAGGAACCTATTCTGATGAGGAACTTTAGGTCAAGCTGAGTATTTTTTTCAGTGGGAAACTGTCAGGTTTTCTGAAATAAAAAATTCCCATTTCAATCTCAGGGTTGTAACTGTTGGCCCAGAGTCCTGAGAATGGTTCTACAGCAGTATATCACCCTCTTCTCAGACTGAAGATCTTTCTCTTCTAGGGATGAACTTTGAGTGTCCTTTGAAAAGCTTTTCTCTGTGGGCACCAGCAGTTGGATGGTCAGGCTGCATTTGTAAGTCCATTGGGAACAGGACTTTTGACACTCCTTGGGGGCAGTTGGGTTTGCTGGAGGAGAACGCTGCAGGGCTGCTGCAGGAAAGTCAGCCCAGCCTTGTGTGCATTGTCCCTGACAATGTTTCTGCCTGGCAGGGTTCACAGAGCAATAACAACCACATAAATAAGTCAAAGCATATGACTCAGGATAGGAAGCTTGGATTTTCCTTGGAAAAATCCTCTTTCTCTTTCGCAGTGTAAAGATGCCTGAGCCTTAATATTCTGCCATCCACGTGTAAAGCTTGGGCATCTCACCAGGGAACAGCGTGACCAGCACTGGCAGCAAGCAAACTGGTCTGGAGGTGCTGGGGAGAGGAAATTCCCTTGCAAAGCACACTTCAAATCTGAGCTGACTGCGAGGCCTGCACAGCCCCTGGATGCAGGAAAAGGAGGTGTGATCAGGAGTGTACTGCAGCTGCTGATCGGCATTCAGGACCAGACTAGAGCAAAGGTGAAAGTGTAGGAAACACTTTTAACGGTGACCTCGTGGCCGCAGAGCTCGACAAAATTAGGCAAGTGGAACCTGAGAAAGGGGCTGAGCCACCAGCCAAACGGGATGGTGAAGTTAAGGAGCATATCAGTCACACTGGCTGCTTTGTGCTCCTCACCATGCACAGGCCTTGCTCCAGGCCACTGAACTAAAGCTGTTCCCAAAGAGAAGGTTGGGCCCCTAGGTGAGCCTGCCAAACCAGCAGAAATGAAGCTGAGGATATTCCAGCCAAGCAAGACCGAGAGATGCTCAGAGACATTAACGGCCACCATCAAAGCATCTTTAAACCTCCAGCCCAGCACCAAAGCAGCCGGCTGTCTGCAATAAATATGCAAGCCACGCTTCAGTCGGGGAGAAATAAATAAGCTGTTGTACACAGAGCAAGGGAGGTGGGGAGCTCCTGCCCAAATCACTGCTCAGCAGAGGAGTTTCCCTGGAGACTGCTTCCTTGGAGCCTGCGCAGGGCCGGCAAGGGGCCGGGAGGCAGCACCCGGAGCTGCTGGATGTGGGCTGGGCAGGCACAAGGACACATCTGGGGTGAAGGATGAGGCGGAGAAACGGGATTGGGGATGCCAGTCAGGTGCTTTCATTGAATTTGGGGAAAGCAGAGGTGGATTATTTCCCAGTGAATTGTGCTGCCGGAATGTGGAGATTCCTTGGCCGCTTCTCAGCAAGTCCCTGGAGGGAGGAGCAGAATATCCAAGTGCTGTGGGTGCTGGACAGAGCAGGGAAAGATGGGTCCAGCAGAGGTGAGGACACCAAGGGAGAAGAGGGGCACATGGAGCTTGCTGGACATGGCCAGCGTGTTCACACTGGCTGGAGGTGGTGCACCCCCAGCTTCCCTTCCCCTGAAGGACGGCTGTTTGAGAGCTGACATGCCAAGGTCCCTACGGCTGATGCAAGAAGCTTGCACGGACACTTCCCTCTCTCCCCCTTCACTCGTGCATTTGTTTTCTAGCACTGAAAACCTGCTGGTGTTTGGCCTGGCTGGGCATGGCATGAGGGTGGGACTCACCCAGCTCCCTCCTGCCTGGTAGCTCTGGAGCCAGTTTGGCTCTTGGCCATTGCAGGCTCGTTCCTGCTCACATGGCAGCAGAGCAGCGTCCCAAAGGGACCGAGCTGGAACGCTGTACCCTGGCTGGGAGACAGCTGAGGGACACCACTGGCCTGCAGGTCTCCTGGCTGCAGCCACCTTCCTCACCCAGCTGTGCTCCCCACACTCCTGGAGAAGGTGTAGGTGGGAGACTGGCTGGGAGCTGTGCAGCTCCCAAGTCATGCTCACGAGGAGTGCAGGGACTGCCCAGCACATCAGGGACCGGGCACAGGAGTGCAGGATGTGGCTCGGGTAACTGCAGCACATGGCTTGGGTAACTGCAGCTCAGGTATTGAGTCAGCCAGGCAGCCAGGCCAGCCGACCTCTCAACTGGAGATGTATTTAAACCTCCATCTGGAATTCTACTGTCCAAATCTTGAATGATTTGGGATGATGCCTGGTGATCCCTGAGGCTGTGGCACAGGAGGGTACTCTCTGAGCCAAGAGGTTGGGTACCAGGGCACACAGAGAGCTGAGATGGTCTCAGTGGAACATCCCTGACAGCCTGGGACTCCCTCTATGGATCTGCTAGATCCCCGATGCTGTTGCCCTTCCAAATGTTGTGCTGAGCTCATGTTTGTTTCTCACTTTCTTCTTTCCTTCCAACAGTGAAATCAGCTTTTCATCCTTCTCCACGCATCAGCAGCTGGCAGCTACATCTTCAGTGCCTTGTCATGCTGACGGGTCTCCTGCAGGGATTGCATAGATGTGTCCCTGGGGCTGCAGGACATGCTGGGACTTCCAGATGAACCTTTCTGGGCAGAAGCAGAGTGGTGTGCTTGCTGTGATGAGGGAAGAGGCTGGGAGAGGCTTGCATTGAATAAAAAAGGCATCAACTAGGGGCTGCTGTGAATTAGGCAGGTTGTGCTAAATGGTATCAGCAATGTGAGTTGCCTTTTAAATGTGTATAATTCATGTGCACATACACACACAGTCTGCAGTCGCTGTCTTGCTGCCTGCAAGAATTGAGGACAAATACCAGGAATATTAATGATGGTGATGAGCAAGTGACATTCTATCAGCTAGAGACCAATTAAATATTTTAGCCTACTCAAACAAAGGTTTCGGTGGGCACAGGAGATGAGTGGTGGTCTCTCCCTCATCAATGTGTAAATATTTAAAGGGGGGGGTGCCAAGAAGATGAAGCAGGGCCCTTTTCGGTGGTGTTGAGCAATAGGACACAGGCAACGGCAAAAATTGATGCACAGGAAGTTCCACCTGAATATAAAGAAGAACTTCTTTACTGTGCAATGACTCAGACTGGAACAGAGAGAGGCTGCGGGGTCTCCCTCACCGGAGATACTCCAGAACCTCTCCGCAGTTCTGTGCCCCGTGCTCCGGGACGACCCTGTTCACACAGGGGGTGGGACCAGACCGTGTCTGTGGTTCCGTGAGTCCCCAGGACGCGCACCGAGTCCCTTTCTGCACTTTCCAACCACGTTAGCCCGTTATCCCCAGGCGTGGGTGACCGAAAACATCCCTATCCCTCGGCTCCTGCCTGATGCCGGCCGGGGAGACCCTGTCGCGACTCCGGGGCTCCAGCGGTGCATTGGTCCCCGGAGTGCCCGAACCGGCAGCAGCACCTCCGGCCCGAGCCCGGCCTCTCCCAGCCGGGCGGCGGGGCCGGGGAAGGGGCCGGTGCCCTTTA
>WBMY01003645.1:1088163-1148507 GCA_013397315.1 Donacobius atricapilla
GGCCGGGGGCCGCGGCCGAGCGCGGCTCTGCCCGCCGCGATCGCTGCCCCGGGCTGGCGGCGCGCCTGGGGAGGGGGGTCCCCGAAAAGGGCAGCGGAGGGGCTGCGCTGTCCAAATCGCGCTCGTAACCCGCTGCTGTCGTCAGCAGAGGCTGAAACTGCAGAGCACCCATTTCCTCGCCTGTCGGGATGGGTGTTACGCTCCCCTCGTACCTGCTTCAAGCGAATCGGGAGTCGGAGAAAACAACAGAAGTTTTCGCTAAGCGTCTTGTTTGGGAAAGACTTAATCTTTTTCTGCCCGTGTCAACGCTGGAATCACGCTGCCAGATGTGCCATTAGATTCCCAATTACTGTACGTGCCAGTGTTTTGTAAGAACTGTTACTGCCTAGCATGATGATTCATCAGTGTTATTGATCTTTGGGAGATGGGCAGCTCTGCAATTTCCACCTAGAAAGCTGTCATCTTAATGAGAAGTTTAGAGGACAAGTTAATCGTACCAGGTAGAAGTCTGTGTTCGGATTGTTTGGTGGTTTGTCAGTGTAGTCATGGACATAAGCAAAGCTTAAGGAAATCCAGGACAGCGTCGCTGTCTGCATTTGCCTCGTGCGTTATGACACAAAACTGGTCACATCGCTCCTTTGTGTGAAGGTTGCACTGTATTGTGATGCCTTCTGAGATAAGGATCCCGAGAAATAAACCAAGAAATGCAAAACTGCGAGGTTGAATGTTCCTGTTTAAGTCTCCTGTGTGAGGGGTGCCCAGATTCGTTACCAGGCTCGTCAATCGCAAAGATGTGTGATTTGTCAGAGTCAGCAGCAGCGAGGCAGCTGCCCAGCACAAGCAGGGGCCCCTTGCAACTCCTGGGATGATTTTTTGAGGGACAGAGTGAGAGTGTGTCCTTAGCGTGTCCATGCAGTTGTAGGGTCAGGGAGTCATGCCGCAACACTCAGAATTGTCCTTGGGCCCAGCACAGTTGTCTCTGTATTCCCAAAGGTGTTTAAAAAATGGAATTTGTTAGTGGTGTGTTCTGGGATGCTTGGCAGCAGTGACTGGTTCCAGCAGTGCCCCCAGTGCTGCTGCCTGGCTCTCCTCATTGTTTCTTTAGCTGCCTGTTCATTAGCAGAAGAGAAAACGTGTAAAATAAACACGGCTGGTGAGCTCCCATGAGAGGCAGGCTGGCAGCTGACCTTGCCTGGCAGCCCTGCACCCAGGCACCTTCTTGTAGAGTTTGCAGGCTCATGTTATATGTTGATTTCATTGGCTGGAGGATTTGTTTTGGCAGACACTTACCAAAAAAGATCTGGAGCAGGAATTTGTGTGAAAGAATCAGCTGGTGAGGTGAGTTCTGGTGTTGTGGTGTTGTAGTGACCTCCAGGAGGATCGCCCAAGGAAAGTGACTCTCTTTCTACGCTTGCAGTGGATTGAGAGCTTCTGAACTCTGGAAAGTCACTCCAGGAAGTCTTTGGTTTCACAGCAGAGTTTGCAAAGCCTGTGCTCATAATCCAGCAGTGTTCCCAGTGCTATGCTTGTGTGCGGGAGATACTAAATGTGTCCAGCCCTGATCTGCCAGAGGTAGCGAGGAGGCCAGAGCGCAGGGTGAAGACAGCTCTCTAAAGATAAAGGGATCCCTCTATGACTTGTTTTACAGGCTTCGAAAGCCCTATTTTTTTTTTAATAATGATTATATTAATTATAGACCCGTAGAGTTGATTTAATGGACAAGACCTTCTCCTTATGTGTCCACGCATTCTGTAATGGCCTGTGTTGGAATTAGTGCTAATAAAAGTAAAAGCATTGAGCTCAGGGGAAACAGAGCCACCTGGAAGATCTTGGTGAGTTTCTGCTCTCTGTGTTAGAATATGGATAGGGAAGAGCTTAGCTCCACCTCTGGGTGGTCAGAACACCGGCGTGTTTTGCACTGTTTGACTGGCCATAGCTGGCCAAGTTGAGTGCATTGGGGGACTGAAGAACAGGGTCGTTTTTTTGTGGATTAGAATTTACCTTTAGAAGCTTGTGTCTTGCTACCTGCTGCAGTACTCTAGTGCTTGAAGTTAGCAGTGAAGCCTGTAATGTAATAGGATGTTGGAGCAAACGTTTCTACTTTTTCAGGAAGGAGGGCTCTTGAAGTGAAGCCTTTCCTTGCTTCTTAACCTCCCAAAAGCACAATGGCTTGGCAGTAAGTGGGACAACCATTAGGTCGAGTTAGACAGCGGTGATACTGCTGATGCTGTGAGTAAAGGCTGAGGCTCATCTGGAGTGGCACACCAGAAAATTTTCACGGTCTCTTGACAAGATGCACATTACCTTTCTATTTCTGTGTGTTTCCATCAGGGTGCAAGATGCAAAGAGGAGAGGGGGGATCCTTTGAGGCCTGAGATACACGTGGTCCTGTCCTGTGTGGCAAGGCTTGTACTTGACACTGCTGACTGCTTGTGAGGGACGCTGCAGAGCTGTAATGATGCCTCATTTTTACTCTCTAATGATCTAGTAGCAAGGTCTGTGTGACCATGCCCTCGTTATTACATGTTCTCTTCTTATCATGTAAATAAATGCAGCCAGCAGCCTGACTGACACATGATGGTAGTTAGTGTGTGTCTGCGGTAGTGAAGGAAACATTTTCTGGCAAAACCAGCTTTGCACTACTGGCTATAAACCAAATTCAAAGTGTTTTCTCCAATTCTTCTCTGGATGAGAAGTATGGCTTGCAGTTAAGACAGCTCGACCTTCTGGAACATGTCGTACTCCTCCACTGTGCCCTGCACCAGGGCTGGTGCTGATGCAAGCGTTGGTGTGGACAGGTGTTAACAGCACCCCATTTTGAAAACCTGCTGGATGTATTTCAAGATATGTTGCATCAAGGCACTTGGCACTTCTTTGTTTTTAAAGCCGTTTACATCTTGGAAGTAAGAACATGCAGGTTTTAATGACCGGCGCTGCAATCGCTGCACTTTGCTTGCGCTTTTAAATTCTTCTTACAAGTTCTTGGCCAGGGAAAGCGGAGTATTTCCTGGTGGAGATGCAGAAGGTGCTTTGATTTCTTGAGTAGAGTTTCCTGCGTGCTGTTTGGCAAACGTGCTGGGTGGACAAGCAGTACTTTCCAGAAGGCACACCTTAGTTACTAGCAGCAAGCGCTAGGGGTGAGCTGACTATTGTTGAGAGTGCGTGTTGTTTTATGCTACCCGAGCAGAGGCTGACTTGGCTACCGGTACTAAGGACAAGGCAGGGGAAGATTCATTAGTATCTCACCCCTCGCTGACTTAACTCCCCATAGGGCTTTCCTTGAAATCAGCCTCCAGTGCAGGAGATAAGATGGATGGGAAGCTTGCTCTACCGTTGGCAAGTCTTTGCATTCAGAGTAGATACACACGTCTGCTTGCTCAGGTATCCAGCTTGGTAGTCCTGCACACACCTGTTTCCAAAGTGTTGGGCAATTCTCACTCTGTCGTGGCATGTAATTGTGGAGCTCCTCTGGCTGTTGCAACAGAGCTGCTATCGCAGCAGGAGGCCTCCTGCCCAGCACCCCAAGTTTCCTCTCCAAACTGCTGTTTTGTTCCAATCCCACAACTCACATTTTGGTAACTCTTCCCATCTTATTGGGGAGGAGAAGGGTAACTAGAACTTGTTGCTCCAAAAAAACGTGAGGTTTAGTGTTTTCCCTCCCCCGCATACCTTTGCCCTTCAGCTTTGTGCTGGACCTTTGCCCTGTTCTGCACTGTTTGTTTCGGGAAGAGAAGGCTCGGGAATGCGGCGCAGCTCCTGGGAGCTGACTCACTGGCCCTGGTTGCTTGGGCTTCAGTGCCGACTTCTGCTGCAACCTCCAGTTCCAGATTGCCAGGTCCAAGGCATCGCTGAAGGATTCTCTCAGCCATCTCCTTAGCCTCACAACTCTTCTTTTAATATTGCTCGTGGTGCCGCGGAGGTTTCCACCAGGGTTGCGTTGGTGATCACTGGTGATCACAGGAGGACTTCATTCGGATGCGAGGACAGATCTAGTCCAGAAAGCAGGACTGGGAATGCCGGCACTGGGGCTGCAATGCTCTGCTCTCCCGTCCAAGTTATGACACCCGATCTTTTTGCTGTGGTCAAACAGTGTGAAATTATCTTCAGGGCAATGCCAAATGCAGACTTGGATAGAGTTAGGTTGCTCTTCACATACTTGAGACTATAATGAATCTCCAACACCATCTCTGTGTTAATCAATTACCAGACTTCTTTGTGGGGAAAGTTTTTGGTCAGGGTCGGTCTGGATTGCTTGGCAAACAGAGAAGTGGGTGTGCACATGGATGTCCCACATCTGTGAAGCAAAAACTGGCATGTGGCGTTTGGTGGAAATAAGTTTGCTGATAGCGATTCTAATGCTGTGCAAGATAAACTTTTGTTTTTGGGAAAGGTTGTGGAAGCTGTGGTCAAGTGTCAACATGTTTCCAAAGGGAGGCTCATCCTGTAATTGGAAGTTCCCAGAAGATCCTCTTAACTGAACTTTCCTCTACTGGAGCATGCATTTGTGCTGCAGTTTGGGGGGCTTCGTGGGTGGATTGCCTTTCCCGAGCAAACTGGTGTGTGATGTATTGTGGCTCTGCTGGTTTTAGTGTTGCACCAGGGCTGATGGTGCTGGTTGAGCTGCTGGAGCCATCCGGCCCAACTTTGGTGTGACGCTCGCTGTGGGTATTGCAAGGATCAAGAGCTCTTCCTACAGCATTAAATCTGTGTGTGCTGGGGGATGTTCTGCTGAGATGTACAAGGAGGGCTGGGAACAGACTCGTCTAATACCTGCTTTCTCAGTGAGTTACCTTCACTGTCCTTCTGGAGCAAAGCTGACTTAGGAGCAGAAGCTTCCCTTGACACTTTCATGTGTTTCAGGGTTGTATGGGAACACGCAGCAGGGTTCAGTCTCTACAGTGATTGTGATTTTATTTTTATTTTGTGGGTTTGAGTCACCCTGTTCCTTTATGTGGTGACAAACCATAAGGTTTGGTAGAGTTATTTGCTGCAGTCTGACGGTGTGTTGGGGGTGACCATGGTGGCCCTGGCTGGGTTGGGTGCTCTGTTACAACAGACCCGGTGGAAACCTTAATTTGCTTTAGAAATGGTCAGTGGCGGTGGTTGTTGGTGTGACTGAGGTCTGATGCCGCTCAGTGTGATTCTGGTGGCGCTCAGAGGTGACACAAATGCCCTTTGTTGCTTTGATCTAGAAAATGTTACTCTGGTTCCTCCAGAATGTGCGACACTCGCAGTGTGCTGGCGGGCACAGCCTGCCCTGACCTCTGCTCCTGGGGAAGCGCCTTTGCTTCCTGCTGGACACCCCTTGGAGTGGCTGGGGACACAGGTCTGCAACCTGCTGCTCTAGCAGGTGCTTCTCTCCACTCCCAACTCGCTCCCCAGAGCAGCCCTGGCTGGTGATGGGGCCCAGGAGAGGCATCCCTGTCCCAGGAGGAAGATGCTGGAGGAGAAGCATCTCTGGTGCTCCTCAGTGTCACTCACTCGATCTCTGCCAGGCTCTGCAGAGATCCCTGGTGGCCGTGGCAGCCGAGGGGCAACCGGGAGAACTAGGGGCTCGGCTGGGGCTTGTGAACCTGACGTGTCCTTGCCCCACGAGGCAGAGTTAAAGCACGGTTGGGAAGCTGGACAGGGGCGGAAATGCTCCGGGTACGGGGGCGGTGGGATGGGAGGCAGCGGAGCCTGTCCCGGGCACAGTGCTGAGCACGTTTTTCCAGCTGAGCGGCGGCGTGTGCCGAGCTCCTGCAGAGTGACTCTGCAGTCTGCAGGGCACGGCTGCGCCGAGGGAGTGCGGGGGCTCTTCGTCTTCCCCTTTCCTGGGGTCCTTCGGCTTCTTTGGCTCGCCTGCAGCGTGAATGCATGAAGGGAGCAGGGGGTTTTCAGGGATGGATAAGGTAGCTTTTAAGGAGCCTGCAAAAAAGTGAGAGAAGAGGTGAGTTTTTTTCCTGGCTAAATATGCGGGGAAACAAGTATGAAATTGGAAAAAACCACAAAAATGAGGAAAGGGTAGAGTTTTGTTGATGGGAAAGTAAGAGAAAAGGTTTGTGGGGAGACTGGTGTTTTACCTGCTTGGTAACTCAGAGGTGGGTATGCTGCTAAATACTGAGCACTGTCTTTAAAGCAGATTATTTGTGATATATATTCAACCTCCACACTAAATCACACAGCCCTTTTTATTTTGTTTTTCTTAAAGACTGTGCTTTTGAAAACTTCTGGTCAGTGATGTAAATGAGTGATTATTTTACCAAGTCTTTGCTACCAAACTATCTGGTTTGCACTTTTGCAGATGATGAAGCTAGTGACAGAGTAAAATAGTGAGAACTCACAGTTAATGAGCAACACTCAAATGTTTGATAAGCCAGCGTTCACTTAAACTGCAGGAAATTAATTTCTTCAGATTCTCCAAGGTCACATCTTCCTTTTTTTATTATTATTATATGTTGCAAAAGAAGCACTGAGTTTATTCCTGCAAGACCCTTAGGATTCTTTGCAATTTTTATGCATTTGCTGTAACTGGCAAGGTTACACTTCCGAGTAGTCAGAAAGTCTGTGTCAGCTTGCCTGACCTCACAGAATGAGCCTACTGAAAATAAAGACAACCACAGTAAAAAATGCTCTTGGCCTCATTCAGCACAAAAAGAAGCACCTAAAGGAGCGACTAAAGCACTTCACCGTAGCTGCGGTACCTCCAGGTGGGCTCATGTTGGCAGGTCAGCTGCGAGGAGGAAACTCGAGGGACAAATAGAATAAAGAATTAACTGTAAGGAGTGACACCGGTATCCGTGATGCTGAGAAATGGTGTGTCTGTAGCAGCAGGTACTGAAATGTGGAGAAGCACATCCCAGAAATGTGGTTGGGAGGTTTTTACTGTGACTGAAACAGAAGTGATATTTGTGCACGAGGTTCCACCCAGCAGGACAGAAAAGCGAATCACGGAGGTGTCTCTACCATGTGCTCAGATGACAAAGCATGAGACTTCACTGTCTGTAATCATATTGAATTTCACTTCCCAACTCCCAGCTCAGCCTTGAGAGCTCGGGGGAATACTGACTATGATCTCATACGTCTTCTGAGTGTTCAGAAACCCTCTGCCACTGCAGAGGGTCTTGCACTGAGCTGAACGAAAAGGGGACTTTCCTTTTGGTGTCCCAATCTCAGGTGAGCTCTCTCCAAGCTCACTGTTGCTGGATTTTTTTGGGGGGCGTTAACTTTGGAATGGTGAATGTGACATTTGCATACTCTGCAGGGAGGAATTTGCTGTAAAAGAGCCACAGTTTTAAATTTTAAAATTAAACCTGTAAAGACAGTTGTGAAGATGATTTGGAGGAGACATGGCAGATTACAGTGAGGTAACTCTGTTAGCTTCAATTGGAGGTGAAATCTGAGTTGATGTAATTGTCAGCAGAGAGTGGAACCAAGCAAGGATGGAGTTTGGGGGGTGTGATTGGAATGGCTGTTTGATTAAAACCAAGCAGATAGCCTGGGCTAGAGGGAGGGAACACCTCAGACTGTGAGTCTGATGATTTGTAATTCAGTTAGGAGATTTAATTATGTTGTCTTTGCTGTGCTGCCTTGTGTATCCTACAGCCCCCCACTCGGCCCTCTGCCTGCAGCCCAGAGGTGGAGAGAGCCTTGCAATTTTCGGTTTCTGGGGTTTTCATCGAGATTTATGGCATCTTTATCTGATGCTATGGGGCTTTCCCATGATACTGGTGCATTTGAGGAGGTGGGGTGGGATCCTCTTTCATGGAGACACTGGATTTCTGGGTACCTTAATGAATTAATTCTCCTTTGTAGGGAGATGGATCTGTCCTGCGTGCTGCTTGCTAAGCTGTCCTTGGGCAAAGCTTCTCTGGAGTTGGGTCTGCCCTTGATGTGCACGTAGAAAAGTGTGCTGCAGCTCTGAGTTTGACCCTGTCAGGGGGAAACACCATCCTGTATCAGTTTCTACTGTGTGGGATCCAGCTGGCTTCCAGGCTGCACCAAAATGGCTCCTGTATTTCAACAAGAGTGTTTGAGATGTGGATTTTGCTTGATTATGCCAGAAATTTTAGTGTCTGTTCAATATCTAGTGGCTGAAAGAGCACTTTGGGGAGGATGACTGTGATCATTTGGACCAGACTCATGGGTTGTTCTCCTGGAAGGCCTAAGACCTCCAGTGGTATCACTTCAGGCTTACTGGTGATGAAAGGATGTGGGGCAGAGCTGGGTCACCAGCTGCTCAATGGCAAGAGTAATCAAGCACCTTTAAGTTGCTTTGGACTTTCTCTGAAACCCCTTGTTGGGTTCGTGATTGGGAATGTTGGGACTCATGTTCTGGAGCAGCAGCACTTCGCTGCTTCTCCGCTTTGGAGATGAGGGGAAGGGGTTAACGGGAGAGAACACCCACTGTTTGTTCTCTCCAGTGCAAGCACTGATAAGTGGATGGGAGAAACAACAGCCTGTGACCTTCCAGTTATTCCTTGTGTGCCTGTGCATATGTGAGTGTTGGATTTGCAGGACTGTCTGTTTGGAGAGCTCTCATTCTTCTGGTCAGGTTCCCCTGAACCCCATTGGCATCTCTGGTGCTTGGAGAAGAGACCTGCAACCTGCACCCTCTTCCATGTGGATCTCTGAAAGGTGTATTTGCTGGGCACTGTGCTGGTCCTGCTGATGACTGTGTTCAGCTGGTGTCACAGCCCTGCCGGGTCTGCTCTGCTCCCCTTTGGTCTGGAGGAGACTGAACATCAGCACTGAGGTACTCATTTAGTGTGGTCTGGGGTTAGTTAGGGAGTTACCTCAGATAACGCTCTAATTTTGGAATAGGTGATGGGTTTTTTCCCAGGGTTGTTCCTCTTGAAACTCTATGATGCTGGAAGTCTTCATTACTTTTCAAGTACATGAAAATAGCAGGGGCACCACGGCTGAACTTCACCAAATGCACAGGTGTTTATACACTGAAAACCTATTTCAAGCATTTGTTTCTGTGTGGTTTGTTGGAAATTGATGTCAGAGCTCACATTGGCTGCAGCTCTTGAGCCAGTGTAGGTGGTGGGGATGTCTCAGAATGAATCTAACCTTTCCTCTGGACAGGGAACAGAAAACCCCTTAGCAGGTACTGGTGGTCTGGATACCCTTACAGAGGAACTGATCTGGGATCAAATCTTCCGTAGCCTTTTTCTGTTTCTCTTGCACAGGCCTTATCTGTGTCTTGGGACCTAGCCAGCATCATGTTCGGATTGATCCATCTGTCTCATGCTTCAGCTTCTCTTTGAGGGGGTAAATATCCTATAGTAAGCTGAGAGGAAATATCCTATAGTAAGCTGAGAGGCATGAGAGGTGTTTGCGGGGACCTGGCAGCTGGAGAGGGCTGGGATGATCTGGGTGACTGAGAGCTGGACCCTCCCCAATCCTGCTCGGCAGGTAACAAAGGAGGGGAACAGGAAGCAAACAAGATCTTGGGAGGGTTATAATTGGCCATGCTAATCTTCGGGTTTAGGGTTTCTTGCTTTGCTACTATCCCCTGGCAGACCTCAGCCCCTTCTCCACTGAGTATTAGTTAGAAGAGGCCTGTAACTGTCTCGGGAACCTGTGCAGGCACTGCCTTGGCCTCCGAGGGGGAGATTTGAACTGAAATGTTTCATAGGGCCAGAGAATAGATTCAAGCAGCTCTGGTCTCTTTGCAGTACACGCTGGACTATGCAATTTGGACTTTTTCCCTGCCTGGATTGTCCCTACCGGGCAGCAGGTCAGGTTACGGGGAGAGATACCAATCGATCCTGCCCTTGGCCAGCACTTCCCTCCCCAGCCCCTCTCCTGGGCAGCCAGTGCAGCCCTGCAGCTTTCGAGCTGTTGTGATCGAGGTCTGGTCACGTCCCTGCTGCCGAGTCCCCATGTGACCTTGGAGAGGTCATTTTTTTGCTGACGTCCGAGTCTTTTGTCTGCAAAACGTGGAGGATGATTTGGTTACAACTTCATGGGTCAAAAGCCGGAACAAATCAGCTGGTGTCTTCCTGTGGCAGTGTGGATGAGCCCCATGTCCCAGCGGGCGCAGCAGAGGAGCTGGCTGTCATCATCCCTGTGCTCGTACCTGTGCTGCACAGCCCTCACCCAGCCCACCGCCCTGGTGGCACCGGCCAGCGCGCTTTGGTGACTGGCAGGTGCCAAAAAGCACTCTGAGGTCCTTTTTCCCCAGGAGAGCGGAAGGGGAATGGGAGGTGGGGGCCAGCAGGGAGCTGGTTCCTGCTGGCACTGGGCCCGCGGCCGCGCGGCCCTCGGCAGTTATGGCTGCAGGTTGCTGTAATAACGAGTCAGCGTTTCTCTTGCGTCAGGGATAATGAGCTGCTCTTCAACCGCTGCCTCCCGGGCCCTGCCAGGAGGAAGCAGTGTCTGTACTGGAAAAGGGGGCGGTGGAGGTCCCTTCCCAGCTGTAGCTCCTGAGCTGGGAGAAGACAGGCTTCTTGTACGGGTGTTTGGATTCAGCGCTGTGAGCGTGGCTGGCAGAGGAGCGTGGTTGGTGCGTGTTTCCTCAGGGAGCAGCGGAGGGGAGATGGGGGCTCATAAATGGGGTGACTTTTTTGGACCTGTCCCAGATACCTGAATAGCAGCAGTAGCCAGATAGCCCCCGGGGAAGGGGGTATGTGTGTGGATGCATCAGCTTTTCTCTTTAAGTGCCCCATTTTAGCATATGGTCTTCTCCTTTGTGTAAAAATACCATCAGGCAAAAATTGAAATTAAAATCCACCCCCAGCGCCACCTAAAATAAGGACAACTGCCCTCAATTTAGTTATATCTCCTGGGCTCTGTGTACAGCAACTCTGGGTATTGGTGCTCAGAGCAAGCCCCTCTGTACCATGTTGGCACCCTCACGTGATGGTCCTGAAAGGGGTGCTCCATGCCTATCCCAGCATCCTGCCAGCTGCCATTCTCACTCTGTCCTTCACCCTGCTTTGCTAATAACAGGAGGATTGTCAGAATGTGTTTTTCTGTTGAGATGATGTAGGCTGTATGGATTCTGTACAGGGCTGAGGAGAATAGTCAGGGTCTTGGGAAATACCTGACTCTGCAGAGACTGGTGCTGTACTGAGGAGATCACTGGTTCCCGTGGTGACTACAGTCTCTTTGTTCAGACACCAAGTCTTTCTGATTTTGGGTGTATGATGAGAAACAAAAGTGCGTGCAAGAAGGACGAGGAAATTTGAGACTGTAGGGTCCAAATTTCATGGGTCTGCTCATTTGCTTTGCGATACTGTTACTTACTGCTCCTTCCCACTGTGCTGCCTGGAGGGCAGGCTGGGCATGGCTGGGAGGGTGTTAGGCAGGCAGTGGAAAGACTGCCCGGGTCCCATGTAGGAATTGCCTGCTGCCTTGCAGGTGGCTGATGGGGTGATGGAGAGCTGCTGTGAAGCGCTGTCCTGCAGCATCTGGCCAGTGTCGGGACCCCTGGCATCAGGGTGCCTTGGGAGGTTGCAGGTGTGTGTGGTGGAAGGAATTGGTGGGGCTGGTTTGCTGGCTTCACCTTTCTATGTTGGGACTTTGAGCAAAAAAACTCAACCTCTGTGCCTTGGTCTCTTGTGTTTGAGTTTTAGCCTTGGGAGAGCTGGGAAGGGAGCTGACCTGGACAAGCAGCATCAGTCCTGAAGTGTGTGAGATGGGCTCCTTGGAGAGCGGCCCAGAGGTTTACCTGCTGGCCACATAAGTTTCTGACTGCTTCCCTACCATGGCTTTCTTGGGAAAAGAAAGACTGCCCGATTTAGACTTCTCTTGGGCACCTGAGGTGCTGCCCTTAATTGGCAGGCTAATTTTTAATTTAAGTCTCTTGTGCTTGCAGGGGGAAAAGGGTTTCCCAAAGGGTCGTTGTGCCTGCCAGTCCCCGACCAGCCCTGCCTCAGATGTGTCCTCCCAGCAGCCCCGTTTTTCAAAGCAAGTCCTGCAAACTGATTGCTCTGTGCTTGTTCTCAGCTCTGGGGAAAGCTGCCTGCAAGCCCAGTGTTCTCAGTCTGCTCTGGAGAGCTTGGAGTAAAATCTGTGTTAATCATAGGTGTGATGAGTTGGACAAGGTCAGCCTCTCCCAGACAAGGGGGCTGAGACCTGGATGCAGGTGTCTTTCCTTGACAGGAGTTGCCTGGGCAAACTTGTTGAGGTGAGTGTGAGCTGTATCTGCCCTTGGCTATCATGAGTGGTCCTTGCTTCCTACTGACCTCAGCCACTGAGTAGAGTCATGGCTTTTCTAGTAAATGTAGTGGCAAAGCTGCTCTGGAGTTGTGGCTGAGCTCAGGAGGAGCCAGGAGAGCCTTGCTGCACATCTAGAGCAGGACAGGGCAGTGGGGAATACAGCAGTGAGCTGAGAGGAGACCTGGAGGGAATGTGAGTTTGGAGTTGCAGTGGTGACAGGTCTGATAAAAGATGTTGCTGAGGGGTCACCTGCAGCTGCTGCCTGATTTGGTGGCATGTGTGGTGTCTAGAGCCTGGACCTATTGTGAATGGCTGGTTCTGCTGTGCTGTGTGCTTGATGAAGAGTTGATGGGACAGCCTAGCAGGAATGCAGGCTGGAGAACTGCACCCCTCAGGGTACAGCAAGGGGAACATTTGTCAAAGCCTGGCTTTGCTAAATTCCTGGCTGGCACAAAGGAATTTGTTTTATCAGCCATTGTGGTGTTGTTATTTATTTTGTTTTTTGGTAACATCTGGTACAGCTGATCCAAACAGGTGGGGATACCAGTGTTACCACCTTGTTCCTTTGCAGAGAAGCCTAAGTAGGGAAATAAATTGTATCTTGTTTGAGATCTTTAAGGTATTTTCAAACCTTAACAATTTTATGATTCTGTGAAGTACAGGGTATTTCAGCTTGGTGATGGTGAAGCCTGAACTCCTCAGTGACCATACAGAAATACAAGTTGTTTAAATGCATTTGGGACATGGGCTGGTGGAGGATTGCAGTAGAACATGCAGCTTGCAAAGGATCCAAACTGGTGCTCGGAGATTGTTCTGGATGTGCTGGGCTGTCCTGGATATCATGCCTTCAAATGGCCACAGATCCTAATAATGGCAGATAGTCTTGATTTTACTTGAGGATATTTTTGCTCTACTTGGTTCTTCCCAGTCCTATGTGGGATGAAAGCATCCCCGCCTGAGAATGCTTTGAACATGGTGCAAGTCAAAGGAAGAGAAACAGAAGTTATTTTGGCAGAGGAGTGTTTTTGCATGAGCGGAGCCCAGGCCAGAGAGCATTGCCCTGCTGAGGGGTAGTCCTTGCTGCAACTCTTGTGACTTTCCAGCTGAATGTGTGTTTTGGGTAGCTGATAAGCGGGAGCCAGGGGCCTGCCCCTGTCCCAGGAGGACCTTGCCTTGCTGGCAGCTTTCCTTCCCCCTCCTCTTACAGGATCCTTGAAGAAAACATTATGCATTGCTCTCTCAAAAGTGCTGTTTTCATAACTTCTGGGGGAGCCTTTACCAACAGGGGTTTTCCGCACACACTGTCCTGTGTGCTCCTTAAATGAAAAGTCTGGTCCTTCCAGCTACTGAAGTAAACATCTTCCCAGCAATACATAAAGCCCCCCAAGAGGAGGGCCTGTACCTCTAACTGGAAAGAGCCTGGGGGGCTGGGGAGATGGAGCAATCTGTTCTGGGGTCTGAACCTCCCAGACTCCATCTGTCCTGTGCAGAGGCCGTGCCTGCTGACAGAGACTCCTGAGCTGGGAAAGGGAAGGGGTTCCCTGGTGTGCTGGGTGATGTGCCAAGGCCCTGCGTGTCCATTTGGTGATGGGGGTGTGTGTGTCTGGTGTAGGTGCTGTGTTAGAGCCAGGCACAGCTGCTGATGTCCCTCGTGGCTGCAGAAGCGAGGACAATCAGAAGAATGCTCACTTGGGTTTTACCTTGGCTCCCACCTGTGCTCCCTGGTAGATGTTCTCTGTAGATTCCCATTGGATGTGGCTGCTCAGGGGGAGTGTGGGGTGCCACCAAGTAGCTCATGGTGTGGGTCTCTGTACATCTCAACAACCTTTTTTATTGCTCACTGCTGTCTGTTAGAAGCCAACGCAGAAGGTTATTTATGAGAGCAGCGCGTTTGGGTAAACATAGACTCCTTCAAAATCTTTCTGAAAACAAGTGGTTGAATTGAGGTGGGTTCCAAGCTGGATTGATGTTTAACTTGAGATACTAAGAAAATACTTCCTCTGTTTAGCTAAAGCAAACAAATCGAGAGAGGACACCTTTTAAATATGATTTGCACTCCAGCTGCAACCAATACTGATCTTTTTCTTTTTTTTTCTTTTACAGATATATTTCCAACTGATGGCCAGTCTGGTATGTATTAAATAAAAAATGGAGCTCTTCAAACCTCCTTCTCCCTTCCCTTCACTTCTCTTCCCTCAGAGTCAGTGCTAACCAGACTTAGAAGACTGGTGCATGCAGTGTACAGTCTGGAATATGCAATGGACATTAATGTTAAAAAACCCAAAGCCAAGCCACAAACAAAACCCCCAAAAACCCCACCCAAAAACCAAAGCAAAAAAACTTCCAAAACAAACCTCTAATATATGGTCATTCCTGTATAGCAGTGGCATCTTTTATGCTTTCATGTAGTGATGACTAAACAGCTGGAAGGTTCTTTCCTCCCATACGTTGTAGCATAGCAAATTTGGATGTCCGGGGTGAAAGGAACTTGTAGGTCTTGGTCATCGCTCATAATTGAAAACACTGATGTGTCAAGATGCAAATGTAACTCAGATTGTTGTTGTTTATATATTACCTGTATACAGATGGATGTGGCTATGAGCCTGAGGATATATATTTGAATTTGCAATACTTTGGGAAGACACAGACCTCCCCCGTGGCTTGTAGTCTGTGTGTTGCTGTTGAGTATTGCTGTTACGGACAGCTAAAGTACTGTAGTGCCATCAGTGCAAAGAAAAAACTTCTGGCCTCAGTGGTGTGTGCAGCCTTGCTGGGAGAGGGAGGTTGCTCTGGATGGAGGTTTCAAATCAGGAAAGGAATGTAGTTTTCAGAAGCAGATATTGATGATCTCAATTCCTGCCTTTCCCAACTTGCCAGAGGCGCCATCCAGGCTGTTGTTGTGGAAGTGCCAAGACTGAAGGAGAGGTTTGTGTTTTAACCAGTGATACTGAGGTCAGTCAGTGGGATCCTGTTGTTTCAGAGCTCTAGTGCCACGTGGGGATGTGCCATAGCAAAGGCACTGGGAATGGAAGTCAGTGCCTGACTTGGCCGTGTGTCACCAGGCATGTCACTGTGTCCACCTCTGATGTCCATCTTTGGCTTTGCTTGGGATCCCATTTCACCAGTTCATGGATAACGTGGGGGTAACTTGCTGTTGATGGTGGAGGCATTGGAAATATGGAATCAGCTCTGGTGCCTTAAAGCTGATTTCAGGAAAAATAACTCACTGGTTTAGAGTGGTCTGGTGTAACACTGGTGGCACTGTAATTCAACTTACTGAACTGAACAGAGGGATGGAAGTTGTAGATGTGCTTCCAGGGCTCTTGCCAGCTAACAAGGCCATGGTGTACAACTACATGCCCTGGATTAAGGCTTTGATTCCACATTTGTAAGTCCCTCATGATTTTCTTGCTTTCTTAACGTGTAAGAATGAAATACTAGGGTTTTGAACAGCAAAGATTTATTCCTATCTGTTGAGTTTGCAGGAGGCTTTTCTCCACCTTGCTGAAGATCTGTCTTCTTTGGGTATTGGGTTTTGTCTGCCTGTACTGTGAACTCAGAGATGTCCTTTGCTTGGCACTACTCCATCCTCTGTTCTGCAGCTGCTTGGGGACCTTGCACAGCTGCCTCCAGGGTGGGGCTTGAGTGTGTGTCTGCAGCAGATGATAGCGCTTCAGAAAGTGTTTGTTACATGTCAGCAGTGTTGCAGAAAACGTTACCTACAGAGCTCGGGGCTTTTTTTACAATTCTGTGTGGTTTTTAGGAGATAAGTTAAAGCTTAAACAGGATTCCTCTAAATGGTAGCTGCACAGGACGCTGTACAGTCTTTCTCATGCCTTTCTCCAGAAAAGCCTTAAAGCTGGTGCCATGGTTTTTCTTCCCATGCACTAAGCTTATCTGGAAGCCGTGGTATCTCAGAACACAGTGAAGTGTGAAGGCAGCAGGCAAAAGCAGAGTGGCACTGCTGCCACCAGCAGAGCTGTTGTGCACTCCTGAGGCTGTTGGGTTTGACTCCCTCAACTCCTTTTCATTGCTGAGGTTATTAAATGAGTTAATTTACTCTGGTCACCAGAATTCCCATGCATGTGTCAGGGGTCTATTTTTTAAGCTTAATCTTGTAAAGTCGGGTAGGTCTGTGTGGCTGGGTCCCCTCTGGGTGAGAAGTCTGTCGATCTTCTCCCAAGGAAATGGTTAGCAGAGTGATGGAAGATGCTGAGGCACAGTGTCAGGGTTGGGAATTGCATAGGTGGGGTGCCTGAGCGAAAACTCAGCCATTTTGTAGGCACAGTAGCTGTAGTGTGCCCCAGAGCATGTTCCTGCTTGTTAGCATACATATGCCAGCAGTGGCCTGCCCTCAGCCTGGATCCTCAGCCTGGATCATCCCCGTGTCACGTGTGAGCGCTGTGGAGGTGGAAACGCAGCACTGTTTGCGTCCCAGTTACCTAATAGTGTTTGCAAATAAAGCTGTGTTGGAGAGAGGCCTCACCTTCCTTCTGTCTGGCACAGCAGTGCCTCAGTCCTCTCCTCTCCCATGTCCCACAGCCAGGATTCTGCAGCTGTAGGGTGCTTTTCAGAAGAAGCCATTTCAAACCATATCAATCTGGAGTTCAGACAGAAAGCTGAGAGATTTCAACACGCTTGAAGAGATTCCAGCGTTGGGCTTGGTGGGCAGAGGGACATACTCTCACATTCCCACTTCTGCTGAGGAGGACTGGGAGGGCACATTTGCAGCTGGATGTCTGTGGATGAGACTTCACTGAGAACACCAAACTCTTCTGCTGGGCAGTGGATGCTGCTCAACTCCCAGGACTTGCTGCTGTGTGAAATTTGCTGCCTGCTCTGGAAGGGAATACTTTAGCCACTTTAAATGGATCCCCTGCTAGCTTAATGTGCTGTGCCTGTGCCCTCCTGGCCTCCTACATGCTGCAGCCAGCCCTCCTCTTCTCCGTGGTGGAGGATCCCAGCCTTTTTAGTCTCACTGCTTGAGGAGCTGCCTCTGGGTGGTTAAATTGCTTTTCTTTGAGCAGCTGTAACAGCCCTGTGCCCTTGTTGAATTCCAGAGACCAGAGCTGACTGCAGGGTGCAGTTGTGGATGCGCTGGTGTTCAACAGAGCAGCAAGTGATGCCCTCTGTCTTGGTTTCACCACTCCTGATGGCTTTTTTTCATCTGCTGCACCCTGACCTGATCACTTTGTACAACTGTCAGCAGTGTCTGAGATATCTTTCTTGAGTTTATAAATGCCTCTTTGAATTAAACACTGTGAAGTTTTTCATGAAGAGATGAGGGTGATGCTACCACTGCAAGGAAGTGGTTTTTAATCCTTTAGAAATAAAAGGAGGGGAGATGGATCTTTAAATTAGGAAACTGCTATGTTGCACTCTGTTGTACTTGGGTATTCCTGACTGCTTTGGGAAGACTTAGTCTGGTTAGGGTGTTGTACTCTTTATGCTCTGTATTGACATGGGATGCAGCCACCTGTAGCACTGGAATTAGCTTTATTAGAGAGAGTGGTTTATGCAGCAGGATTCATGGGATTGTGAATCCAGGAAGGAAGTTGCTATATCAGAGTTGTTTAGAAAAACCTGGAATGTCACTGCATCTCACTTAAGGTGGGGGGCATAAGTTGAGGATGGAGTATCTTCTGCTTGGAAAAGCTTACCCTGAAATCAGCTCACCTGAGGTGCAGTAATCCTGAAGTAGCACATAAAGAAGCCCTTCTGCTTGCTCTCAAAGATCACAGGGGTATTTGAGTGCCTTGTCATAGTTTTAATGCCCTGGATTCACCAACAGGAGGAAACCCCCATACCTGTGCTCAGTTTAATGCAGGTGGTTATGAGACTGTAAGATTTCTTCAGCACATTTATGGAGACACCCTGCTTAGTGGGAGACCTAGGTATGACCTCCCTAAATTCCTGGGAAAGTTTGCTGCTCCTGCTCCAACCACCAAATCACTATTACTTTTCCCCTGCCCCAGGAGATGGAGCTGCATTTCTGCATGATGCTGGCTTCGTCTTCCTTGACCTCACAAGCTGAGCTGCTGCTCAGTCTCTTCCTGTTCTGTGCAGTCAGGGAGGCAGGTTTGCAGCTGTGCAGGCTGAGGGCAAGGTTAAGTGGTCACTTAGCAAGTGGCCACTGCTCAGGGGACACTCTTGTCCTGCAGGAATATCTCTGCAAAAGTAGCCAGGAAGGTACAGGAATCACAGCAGGAGGAACTTGGAAGGATGTTATTTGAATTACATCACAGCCTCCTTTCTGGAGACCCATTCTGTTCTTTGAGATGACGGGTTTTCCAGAGGCATATTTTGTGCAGAGTTTGCACGTTTGCCTTGTATGACCCCTCTCCCCTCCACTGGCACAATGGGAGCCGCACAGTCTCCTCCTAGATAGTGTGAATGCTTGGAGCTGGAGGGTCTCTCTGCAGGTGCTTGGCTCTCGATTCCTGTCTCTTCGTTGTTAAATATTTACAGTGAGATGGACCAGATGCTTCCCAGGAAGGGTTTTGTCAGCTTCCAAGTCCCCAGATGCAGCTGCAGAAGAGGCTGACGGCCATTAAAGGGGTTGTGTCAGCACGGGTTCGGCAGCGATGCAGTGACCTGCTCTCGCTGGTGCCAGGGCCACCGGCGGCTGCGCCGTCTCGTCGGCCACAGCAGGATCCAGGCAGAGAGCACCCTTCTGCTGATGTCAAGAGATTAATGATGTCTGGTCCTCAGGCTTTTTGTTCTTCTTCTGCAGAAGGGAGCAGGTGATGCTCTGGGTTTTGTTGTTGCACCTTTTTTCTAAGGCCGTCTCTCCAGAGCGGTGGTGCTGCCTTGGCTCCCACTTGGTTCTCAGCACGCCGGTGTCTGTCTTGGTCACTCAGCTGCCCTGAGGAGAGAGGGATAGACTGATCTAGAGGCAAACTTCTGTCACCAGCTCTGGGCATCACCAGCTCTGGACATGGAGAAGCCAGCAGCTGGAGCGTTGCTACTGAGTGCATCTCCTATGCTGGTCACGCTGGTCAGGTTCCCAGTGTGCCTCCTGCTTTCAAGATAAAGTCCAGGGCCTTGGGCTAGGCCCCTGTTTGTTGCTCTTGGTGCTTATCAGCTTTTGCTGCTGACAAGGTGACCTGCTGCAGAGCACTGAGGATGGGGAGGGGGGTCCCCCCAGCCCAGGCTGTGTGCTGGTCTGGCCCCTCCACCCGGTAGCCTAGATGTGCACGCAGGGCTTGCTCCCGTGCCAACTGTGCCTGTTTAAAGTATTCCAGCTCCTGCTGGATGAGGATCTTCCCGGGTGCCATGGAGGTAGGATCTTGGGAGGTGGCATGTCGGCTCCTCTGAGGGGGGGCCAGGGAGGAGCAGGCTCGCTAGGTCATCGTTTTTCCAACTAAATATAGTTGCCCGTGCTTTCATAAGGTCGGGATTTTTGCATCACGTGACTGTCTTATCCCTCCCAGCCGGCAGTCAGAGTAGGGGATCGTGTGTCTGAATGGGTAATAATTAACTATTAACTAGCTTTTCATTAGAGCCTGGAAGAACGGTGCAGCAGCAGAGGTAAATGGGAGCAGAGGAAACAGCTCCTGATGCCTCCTGGAGGGTGGACACCCCTTTTTAATTTGCAAATCAGTTGTCCCCAAAGGTGAGTGGCTTGGGTTGGTTTTTTTACTGTTTTATAAGGAGCTGTGAGTCTTGCCTGGTGTCTGCCCTTGCTGTCCTATAGTTCCTGTTCATGTCTACCCTCCCTCTCCCCCACCACTGGTTTTAGTTTTTAGGTCATGAACTATCAGTTGGTCTCCGAGCTGGCTTGGAGGAGGGCCTGATGCTCCATCTCCTCCACAATTTGGCTCACTTGCATTCCCTGGGCCCCTGCAGCCTTGCCTGAGGTGCCCTCCTGTCCCAGTGCTGAGGTGTCCTTGCTGTGCCTCGTGCCCGGAGCAGCAGCTTGATCAACTTGTGCCTTTTCTCAGGGTCCCAGACTGACGCGGCGTTTTCCCCGGAGTGTTTTCCCTGCAGTGCCGCCGGCTTTTCCAGCCCCTCTCCCTGAACCGTTTAACCTGACAGAGTGTTTGTAGGTGTCCTTGAAGGCTTTTCTGCCTTCCATACTGGCAGAGGGATTGCTGGTGACATGCTCTGCCAGCTGGAGATGTCTGCACGGGACGTACTGGGTCAGGCACTGGTGCTGGAGTAGCCTCTCCTGCAGAGGTGCTGGGTACCTTGTCCTTGCTCAGAGAGAACAGGGTGGCTCAGTGGCTGTGGGGGCCTCAGCCAGACCAGCTTCCTCATTTTGACAGTTTCTGAAGTCTGGTCAGCTGGGTGACCTTGGCTGTGTTCCCTGTGTGATGTTTCTTGGTTTCTGGGAACCATTGACTTCCCCTGGAGAGAATCCTTAGTTTTGAATTCTTTTTTTTTTTGTAGAAAACTGGGTGGGAGGTGGTTCATGTGCCATCTCATTCTGTGTGTGCCTGGCATCTCCGGGATCATATGCGAGGCTGTGAGCATGGATTGTGTGTCAGAAGTTTCCTAGAAATCCTCTTAAGAGAAGAGGTTTGCTTGAAAAGGCGGTGGAAAGATGTCACTCGCCCTTAAGAGGGAGTTCATTTGCTACCTTTAATAGTAGCTGTCTGTGCCAGGAAGAATCCAGGGTGCCCTCACTGACACTGTTAGTGTTAGAAATGCCTGTTGGCATTTCCTAACCCGCTCCTTTTGGAGTGTAGCTGGGTCACAAGTTGAAGTGTTTCTGTCTTGCACTGTTCTGTGCAGTGAAGATGATCATGCATTCTTGGTAAGTCCAGACCCTTCCTGCCCCTTATTTGCTCTGGAAACAAATGTCAGACCCTACAGAAAATGCATGTGTAGAGCTTGGAACAGCTTTGTGCATTTAAAGGAGCAGTGCTGTTCCTCAGCTCCCTGAGGAGGAGGGCTGTGGTCTTACTGAAGCCCCTGCTCACTGTGAGGATCTGTGCTGCCCATTTGTGCTGTCAGCAGAGATGGGCTCTGCACATGTCTTGAGCTGCTCCTGTTCTGGGCCTTTCAGGACTATCTGCTAAGGGATGTGAGGGCTTGGAGAGCTGGGATTATAACTTGGATGCCCACACTCAGGCTGTGACAGTGCTGTCCTGGCTCTCCCTGCCTGTACCCCAGCCTCCCTCCCTGCACTTTTCAGGGCAAACTCCTGAGCTCCTGGAGCTGCCTAGGACACCCAGGTGGGAGTGTTCTCATGCTCTCTGTGGAGCTGTCAGATGCCCTTTTTGAAGTTATTTTTAGCAAGTGATCTTTGCAGCAGTTGCAGAGCTTACATTGCAGAGAGGTGTAGGCAGCTCCTTGCTTCCTTTGCTGTTACAGTAGGGCTTGTATGGTGGAGCTTCTGCTGAGGAGCTGTGGAAAATTGCTTGGAAGGCTTTGAGCCGTGGTACCTGCAGCTTATCTCCTCTAGCTGAGCCTTTACAAGCCTGAATCCTGCTCAGCCATCTACCCTGAGGATCCAGTGTTCTGCTTGGTCCTGACCTTGGCCATTCTTCTGCAGTTTTTCTTGCATGCGCAGGAAACTTCTGATATTGCTGAGGTGTTGCAGATATTCCTCTTACCTTTGCAAGCAAGGCCAAACACTGCCTGCAGGGAACTGAGACCACGTGCTGCAAGTGCTGGGACTGACTGTGGTTCTCTGCAGTCCCCAGGAGCAGGTGGGAGCCCCTGCTGTGGAGACACCAACCCGTTTATGCTGGAAAATGTCCTTGTGATAACATCTCATTTGAAGCTGTTGGAGTACTCCATCCAGTGCTCCCTTGTTTCCCCCTCTGTGCTCTCGCGTGCCTCCAGCTGCAACTGTGATTTGGTGGGAGGTGGAACTGTAAAACTTTGCAAACCTAGGGGAGGGTGCAGTCTGTGGGTTGAGCTTGTCCTGAACCTTTCTGGCTTTGTGTGCCTTGTGATGCCTTCAGCAAAATGTGAGCTTGCCAAGCAGTCAGTGGTATAAATCCCAGGCTTTTCCGCTCGTGTGTGGAGCTGCAGCCTCAAGTGTTTCTCATCTCAGCTCCGGCACACAGCTGAGGCTGTGCTGGGAGCAGCTCCTTGGGAGACAGGACAGGGGTGGATCTGCTGATTGGTGTCTGGGCATATCTGCACCTCTCTGCACACAGGGGTGCTACCAGATGGCTCCCTGGGGAGGCTGAGCTCCCCTCCCATCTGCCAGTGCTTCCCAGCCCCTTTACACCAAGGGTGTGTTGCCCATTACAGCCTCTCTTGCTGATGCAGAAGTGAGTGCAGCACCTGCAAAGGGGGCATAAAGTGTTTGCCAATCCCCCGAGGCTTCTCTGCCTGTAACTTCAGGGAGTCCTTTTTGAGATGGACTCAAAAAGAAAAGAGCTTTGTCACTGTCTGCAAGAGGTGAACTGCTGGTGGGAGCAGAGACTGTTTTGGCTTTCAGGGGACATCTGGCCTGCAGGACTGGTCCTGCAAATGTCTCTGTTGGTGGACATGAAGCTCACCAGCTCTGTCCTCTGATGGCTTGGGGGGGCTCAGACTCCAAGTCCTGCCCTGAGTGCGTGGTCAGTGATGAGTGCCACGGGAGAGTCTCTGAATCCGTGTCATGCCCCTGCTGCTGTGCAGATCAGGCCACTCTGCAACAGAGATTGCTCGAGGCCTGGAGCAAGGATAGGGACGGGGTTGGTGCCCTGAGTTTCCCTTGTTAAGAAGGTGGGGTTGCACTTTTGGAGCTGTTCTCTGTTGGTTCCCTAGGTATTTTAGGCCAGGAAGGGGCCACAGTGGGGTCCTGGCTGTGGCTGGTTGCCTGCTGGGTCTGTCTTACGGGAATTTCTTTGCGGGTTGGTGCTGTTCCACCACATCTTTCCTGTGTGTCAGTACCCCAGGAGGAACTCTCCTGTCCTCAGGAAATGACTCTGAAGGAGCTATCTATCTCCTGGGAAAACTGCTAATGCCATGCAGAAACATTTTTAAACATTTTTCTCAGCTCACCCTTGCCCAAGCTGCACTTGCTCTTTCTCACCTAAAAACCTCGATGCCAGAGTGGGTGTCCCGTTGTGTTGGTTATGACTTACAGTCTTCCCCATGTGCCAAGAGTGTTCTGTGGAGTGTGGGAAGGAGGCAGGATTGTTTGGAGACAGAAGAATGAAGCGGATCCTGGTGGACCTCTGGGCACGTGGCTGGCTGTCCCACACAGCACCCTCGAGCTCCTGCCAGGGCTCTAGGGATACTGGTTTGGCTCTTGCAGCCCCATCAGGACCTGCATCACAGGGCATGCGCCCCTGCCTCAGCTGCTTCAGCACAAAGTCCAGGCTCTTGGCTTGGAACCACCTTTATCAGCAGTTTCTCCTAGGTGCCAGGCTGTGGAGCAGGCAGCAGGATGGCTCCTTTCTGTCGACCTGGCTGCTGGGTAAGGAGGGGTGCTCTGTCAGGGACAGCGTGCCAGAGCTGAGGCTGGCCCAGCTGCTGCTGGGGTTCTCAGAGCCCTTGTCTGCATTGCCCATGAGTGGTACATCTGGAGCAGGCATTACAGCATTCTTGCTATAGGTACAGGTATTTCTCCAGTAATGCCTGGCCTCTGCCCAGCACTGCAGATTAATTCCCTCTCTTCATTTACCTTCTCTAAAATTCCATTATAAATTCCATTGGATGCAAAGAAAGGCAGGAAACCAGTTGCTAGGTGTTTGGTTTCATTTTCCCAGATAAGGTAGTAGATATGTCTCCTTGGCTGAGCTTAGTGGTTCTATGTCATATTGTCCCTGTTGGGGTGAAAGAACATTCAGCTGTGGATCTGCTGTCAGCCTGGCTGTCTGGTCCTTGTGCTAGGGCTCTTCTTCAAGGTAAGAGGCCTTTGCTCACCTGGATGCCCCTGTGAGCCTTCTGCCGCAGGGCTCTGTGCCCCAGCCAAGTGTGGGCTGCAGGAAAGCACGAGGTGTCTGCACAGCCTTGCCCTTGGTGTTTGTCAGGCGCACTGGGGTGCGAGTGTCCAAAGCCAGTGAGGGCTCTGGCTGTGGCACGGCCACGGGAAGGGTTTGGCTGTGGCTGGGGCTGCTGTGGGTGCTCCCACCTGTGCCTCATCCCTTTGGTTGCTAAGGAATAATCTCCTCGTGGCTGGGCAACCCATGGCTGGGCAAATGATCAGGTTCTGGCTGCAGACAGCAGATCAAAACTTGAGACCTGCTTTTCTGTTCTTGGCTGTGCCAGCATTTGCTCTGTGGCCGCAGGCAAAGCTGCTTCTTGCTTCCCTGCCTGCTGTCCCTGTGCCAGCCTCACGCCACTAAAGCCCTGGCTCCTGCTGCAGCTGTTTTGTCTGTCCCCTCACACAGAGAGGCCCTGTTTTTCAGGAGGTGGTCAGGCACTGCTCGTGCAACTGAAATTACTGCCTGCCACCAAACAGATGCAAAAAGGAGGGTTGTGAGCGGTCTGAGACATCTGTCAGCAGCTTTTAAAGGCTCTGCTGTGAACCAAGGCAGTATCCTGTGTCCCTTGCTGCTTTTGCTGAGCTCCTGCGTGGGATGAGTAGCACTCACTTGCTCTCCACTTCCCAGGCTGATGCAGTGAGGTTTCCCTGCAAGGGGGTCTTTTCAGCTGCGGGCTCCAAGATGTGTTGCTGGTGCCCTCGGTTTTGTTGCTGTTTCCCGGAGGGTGCCAGGCATGCACGGCTTCTGCTTGCCGTGGTCTCAGCTCAGCAGATGCTGCGTCTGGCCGTGTGTCCACCAGCACAGTCACACCTTCTTGGTCTCCTGCTTTGGTCTCCACCATGAATTGCTGGATCTCGGCTCCATCCACGCTCCACATGCCTGCAGCCCCAGCCTGGAGCAGCCTCCCTCCCTGCCGGGCTGCGGCCCTTTGCTTTGTGGTTTGTCTTCCACAGTGCTCTGCAAATGCTAATTAGTCTTCTCAGCACCTCAGCGAGATAAGGGATCCTTGTTCATATCTTGCAGATAAGGAAAGCAGCAGAACTTGTTTTAAACAATCTCCGCCCTCCCCCGCAGAGGTGATGGAGTCGGCGGCACCTGCCCCTGCAGCCTGTACCCCTTTGTCCTCTTCCACTGCTGCTTGTGAGCCCCCTCTCTGACTGCTTCCCCAAAAAAACGAGGACATCTGTGGCCTTGAGGGCTCCTGAGGTGAAGCAGCTGGAGGAGAGGTCTGGATGCCATGGCTGTGAGCACTGGGGCTGTGCTGTGGTGGGAGCAGGCGCCCGGACAGGATCCTTGCAGGGAGAGAGGGAGCCCTGCTGGCCCCAGCCCCAGGGATTGGAGCCTGATCAGGCTGTGCCAGTCCCGTCAGTGCTGTTGGAGCAGACAGGGGTCCTCTGTGTCTGTGCAAAACCAGGCTGGCTGTGGGTTTGTGCTGTAGCTCCTGGTGCCTTTAGAAGCTATATTTAGTTGGTGACATCTGTGGGCATTGAGTGGAGGATTTTGGGGGCTGTTTCGAAAGCACTGGCTCTTCCTACACTAGCAGGGAAGTTTAAAAGCTTTGTGGCAAGCTTTGTGCCGTGGAGCCAGGATTCTCAATGAAGTGCACGTGGAATAAATGAGGGACACGTGGGACTGCTGCTGCTCATGAAGGGAGGCACTGCAGGTGGGTTGGGGAGGTCCTAGGGGAAAGGGGAGGATTCAGGGACTCAGCTGAGAGCTTGGACTCTTCTGGAGTTGAAATCCCCATGCGGGAGCCATAGAGAAATGAATTGGGAAAGGGGAATGCACAATAGCTCTGACCTGCCATGTCTGACTATGCCTTATTGACACTTCAAAGCCTCCAGCTCTGAGCAAGGCCAGGATGAATCACTGGTTTTGAGGCTCAGAAGGAGACCGGTTTTGATCATCCAGGCAAAGTTGTCCAGTCTTTCGAAGGAGATCAAAGGCAGCTTTGAGCAGAGCTGAGTAGGCTACTCAGGGTGTTTCCTGGGGCATCCCCAGATAGCCTGTGCTGATCCTCCCACCCTTGCCCTACCCCAGTCAGGGCTGCTTTTCTTCTAAACAAAGCCAGTGAGTCAGCAGAAATCCTCGCTGCAGGAGCCTGGAACCTGTGGGGCACGGCCCAGCGAGCTCTCCTCGCCCTGTGAAGCACCAGTGTCCTGGAGGAGACCCTCATGCCTGCTCCTTGTGGGGCTGGTTTGTGTTGGACAGAGTTGTGCTGCTGGGACTCTGCGTGCCCTCTGTGAGCCTGATCAGAGACCTTGCAGCCAGACCTGAGGGACAAAGCAAGCTGAATTCCTCCTTCTGCTTGTAAGGAGGTGGTGTGTGAGCTGGAGCCAAGATGGGCCATGGTGAGGTTGACTTGACTTGCTGGGAGGTCTGTGGTGGTGTGAACCCCAGCAGTCTCACTCTGATGTGTTAAAACACCCCAGAGGTGCTTCAGTGCCTAAATGCGTTCGGCTGTAGCAGGGTTTAGGCACTTGATGATCTGGCTCATCCTCTCTGTACATTTCCTCTCTTGAACTTGCTGTCCCTGCTGGGATGCCTGACTTCAGACCAGGATTCAGCAGCCACAGACTTCTGCATCCCTCTGTCAGGGCCCTGCTCTGCTCCCTGGGGAGCACTAGCCTCAGCACTGGTGCTGTGATGGGTTTTGGCCTCTCAAGGGCATGTTGTTCTTGCTGTTCTGTGGGTGCTTTGTAGCATGAGCTGAGCTCCTTGCCCCACACCTCCTCCCTGGCTGGCAAGAGCAAGAGGGGAGGTCAGAGCTAAGGCAGGGAACACCTTCCTGCAGCAGCATGGGGTTAAAAGTCCATCTCTGGGACACCTGGATTGGTCAGGAGTTTTCTGATCTTAATGGGGCAGTTCTGAGACTCAAGTCAGGAGCTGGCTGTTTTTTCTGTTTACCTTTTCCTCTTAGCCCTCCTTTGCTGAAGGGGAGCTGCTTTGCTTCCTACCCACTTCTCTCCAGAGCCAACACTCCCACCCACAGCCCTCAGCTGTGTTTTAACACTTCTGTTGTCCTTCTCTTGCAGAACTTACAACTCCAGCGAAAGTGGTGAGGGCTGCCAACCCGAGGCAGAGGAAAGGAAGCAAGGTAAGGCTGTGCCTGCTCTGTCTGCTCTTACTGGCCCCCAGTTTCTGGTGCAGTTGTTAGTGCTGCATGAGCCTCTTGAGGGTCTGGAGAGCAGAGCTCTCCCTTCACAAGCTTGGTTGTGGAGAGGCCAATGTGCTGGCCTTGTTCTCTCCTCTTCGGCATTTTAGGGACCTTGCATGCTGCTCTGACTGGTTTTCTGCCCAGGTAGGTCAGGGGACACCTTTTTACCTCCTCTCTAACATGGAGGCACTTGGAGGAGTCCTGGATGTGGAAAACCTCTCACCCCACTGCAAGGACACCCCAAATTCCTTGTGGGCTCAGCCTGTGCCCAGCTCTGCAGGCAGGGTGGTGACAGTGGTGTGTTTGCATCTCTGTCCTTCCCTGTGCAGTCTGTTTCTCCCTGGCACACAGAGAGCCAGGGGAATTGATGTCAGACAAAGCAACTCCCCTGGAGAAACCAGGGCAGTTTGTTCCAGGGAATCAGTGGTGATGGAGGGACAGTTTCTTCTGGGGCACAGCTGGGGACAGGGGCTGTTGGTGTTGGCTCCCAGCAGCCAGTGGAGATGTATCTGCAACTTGATAGGACTTGGCTTCACCATTCCATTTTGGAGAGAGGAGGGCCCTGGGGATGCAAGGTGCTCCTCTCTGTGAGACAGGCATGGCCCTGCATTGGAATTGGCTTTCCCAAGAGCCTTGCCTCCTGGGCAGAGGAGCATGGCACCTGCATGTAAAGATGTGATCTCCTGAGGGATAAAAAATTAATTTGACTCCAAATTAATTCAGCAATAAGAATCCCACAAGGTCAAGGAGGAGTTTCTGTGCCCAGATAAACTCAGTGCCCAGCCATGATTCATTTGTTACCTGGGCAACTGTTCGGCTTCTTTCCTGTGTCCTGCAGGTCCTTTGAAAGAGACAGAAATAATGTTAGTGGGCAGGTCATTTATCCAGCAGAGAAGTAGTTGATGTTCCCCTGTGTGGCCATGGGGTGACAGGAATGAGGGAGTTTCCTTCTCCTGCTTGAATTTTCTCACCCCCTCTGAGACCTCCCATTGCTTTGTTGGCAGCACGTGGTGGTTGTAGCTGGGCACTTCACTGGGGCTGTGCCTGGCTGTGACTGCTGCTAGGTGGGAGAACTTCAGCGGCAGGTGGTTGCTTCAGGTGTATTTAGAATGCTGTAAGCTGAGTGCTTTCCCTGTCCAAGGGATGTTGCCTGTGATTGAGTGAATAACCCTGGGCAACTTGCTGCCAAATGCTGCTGCTGGGGCAGAATATTTGGTGAGAGGCTGGGAGCTTGCAGGAGTGGTGGCAGCCTCGTTACAATGTCTGATGGACATGGACTTGTCCGCAGCTATTTGGAATTAGTTCAGGGTTCCTGCTTTGGTGGGGAGAGAGGCTGTGTATGTCCCCCTCCAGCCTCCTGGGGACAGGGGTTGGTGGGACTGTGGTAGGTGGAAGGCATTCTTTCTTTCCCTGCTGCAGGGAGCACCTGCAGCTTTGTGCACTAACGGGACCTTTCTCTTTGTTTAAGGTTGGTGACTTTGGTGATGCCACAAATTGGCCAACACCTGGAGAAATAGCCCACAAGAGTGTCCAGGTGAGAGCACAGAACCATTGTGATGAGCAAGATAAGGCCTTTGCAGACCTCCCTATGCCTCTGGACACACTGGTTGAGCCAGGCCATTTGGGGTGCTGAGTGTCAGTGCAGAGGCAACCAGGAATAGTGTGCAGGGAATTTCCTTTTAGGGCTGCCCATGAGGCAGACTCCCTCCCTAGTGCTATTCTGGGAACCCGGGGCCCAGTCTAAACCTTGGGCTAGCTGAAGCAGGTAGGCCAGCTCCCAGAGCTGCTCTCCTCAGGGCTGCTCTGTGCAGGAAGGGACTGGGCCAAAGTCAGGACTTCCACAGGAGGAACTGAAAATGCACGAGAACGGTTTGGTGTGCTGAAGGGGCTCGGCTGAGGACATGGGTGTCACTGAAACCTTTCCATTTTTGGATGCTGCTCTGCCAGCTCCTGGCTGTCTGTTAGGGCAAGGTGGTCACTCACCCATTTGCCCCTGGGGCAGTCTGGTCCCTTACAGGACAAACCCATCCATGAGCACCAGGTCTCCCTGTCTGCCCATCTTGGTCTCAATGAGCCCTTGCCCTGCTCAGCCATGGGCCCTTCCCTAGGAGCAGGACAGCTCTGGGAGGTACAGAGAGGGGTGCGCCCAGCCTAAGGCAAAGTCTTCCTGTTCCTGCTCCTGCTGGGACAGCTGGGGTCTGCCTCCAGCTCCTCACTGCTCCCACCTCTCACATCTTTCCTGCACTGGTGTGTCCCCAGCAGCCGCACAAAGCACCGTCCCTTCGGAAGCTGCCTGTCAAGAAAGACATGAAAGAGCAGGAAAAGGGCGATGGGAGTGATGGCAAAGAGAGCCTGAAAACCAAATCGGACGAGTCTGGGGAGGAGAAGAATGGTGATGATGACAACCAGAAGTCAGCCCAGAAGAAGAAAGGTAAGGCAGGAGGTGGTGGGGACAGTCCCCCAGGCTCAGCTTGTCTCCCCATTCCCAACCCACAGGCAGGTGGAAGCATCCTCTGCCTTCCCTGGGGGCCTTACTGCAGGGCATGGTCCCAGTGCAGGGACAGCTGTGGGAAAAGGTGTTTGCAGGCTTCAGGTGTTGTTTTGGTGGGAGCAGGTGGAGCAGGGCCAAAGTAGGGGCAGGGCAGGAGCCCCTGCCTGCCATGTGCTCCATGGGGGCACAGAACAGCCCCTTGCTGTGGGTTGTATCAGCTGTGGTTGGCACGTGGGCTCAGTCTGGCCTGAGCCTGGGCAGGCAGAAAGGGGCAGAGGAAGGACAAGTGCTGTGACGGTTGCCACAGGCAAGTTCTGACTCATGTCCCACCACGTCTCACAGTCCCGGTCAGAGCTTTTCTGCTTTCAGTGAGGCCTGGAGGGATGTCAGAGGACAGGGTCTATCCAAAAGTCGCTGCTGCTTTGTCTCCTCCATGTGTGGGGGCTGTGTGGCAATAGGGGGCTGCGGGGAGAAAGCAGATGCACTCTGAACCTGTATCACAGCCAAACCCTGTCCTTTTGCAGGCAACAAACACAAGTGGGTCCCTCTGCAGATAGATATGAAGTCAGAGGTGCCTAGGGACAAAACGGCCTCTCGGAACAACCGGCAAAACGAGCAGCACAGGCACCCCTCCAACAACCGCAGCGAGCTCAAAGGTGGGGGCTCGGGCTGGGACCCGCGGGGCAGAGCAAGCCCTGGTGCCCGGGGGGGCACCTTTCCTGCATTCAGAGGGCTCCAGTGCAGCGGGCTTGCTGCAGGGAGGTGCTGCCATGCCCTAACACCCCTCCTGCCTCTCCTTCCCTGTGTGCTGCAGGCTGGCACCCCGACAACAAGCACGAGCGCAGCTGGCAGGACCACGATGAGACCTCCAGTGTGAAGAGTGAGGGAGGGGCCGTGCGAGGAACCTTCCGGGGCCGAGGCCGCGGCCGGGGCAGGGGCCGTGGCCGTGGCAGAGGAGGTGATGCTTGTGTGTGTGCTCTGGTGGCTGCAGGGGGAGTGGCACAGCGTGCAGAGCTCTGTGTCTGTGTGCCTGAGAGACCTGGGGCTCAAAAGTGGGCTGGGGGGGGCAGAGCACTCCAGGGATATGGGGAAATACTGAGGCAGGTCATTCCAGCGGGTAAGTTGAGCTGCTGTTAACAAGGAAATAATTCTTACTAGTATTTTTATAAAAGCAGATGTCTTCCTGCTACTCAGGGCCAAGCTCTTTTTCATGTTTTCTGCCCCTTGCAATACTGCTGTGAGCAGGAATTGAAGCATGTTGATAGTATGGGAAGGCTTTATGCCATTTGAGAGCCAAGCAGTTACAGCTTGGGTGAGGAATAACATCTGCCCTGGCATTTGGCTGGGCAGTGTCTGTGCTAACACTGATGCAGCGTCAGTGTAGGGCCTTCGTGTGTCAGCTGGGCTGCCCAACTGCTCTTGGGTAAGAGGGTTCCTGGCCTCCTCTGTGGCAGAGGCAGAGAGGAGGAGGATGAGGGATGTGGGTGTTCCACTACAGGCTCCCAGGGGGTCCTCAGGAAGAGGAAAGTGTTTGTGCAGGAGTTCAGCTCCATCTGGCAGTGCAGCCTGTTTGGCAGATCCCAGGGGCTCTGTGCTGACCCTTCTGGTGTCCCCCAGGACACTTTGACTACCAGTACGGATACCGGAAATTCGAGGGCTCGGACGGCTCCCGCACCCAGAAGTACGCCAGCAACATCACCTACTACTTCGACAACATCAGCAGTGCTGAGCTCTACAGCGTGGACCAGGAGCTGCTCAAGGACTACATCAAGAGGCAGATGTGAGCACCACCTCCTGTCCTTGTTGGGTGCTAGGGACTGTGCAGCCAATCCCATGGGAATGGTTAGAGCCGAGGCGTTGACTGTGCTTTACTTTCAGCACCAGCCACATCTGGGCTCTCCGGGCTTGCTCTCCTCAGTTTGTGTGGGGGTTATTTCCTTGGGGGTGCCCAGAGGACAGTGGTTTGGGACTTCCTCTCACAGACGCGTTGTCCATGCAGAGAATATTACTTCAGCGTGGACAACCTGGAGCGAGACTTCTTCCTGCGCCGCAAGATGGACTCGGATGGCTTCCTGCCCATCACGCTGATCGCCAGCTTCCACCGGGTGCAGGCGCTGACCACCGACATCAGCCTCATCATCAAGGTGACCTTTCCTCCTTGTTCTGCTTCTCACCACCCCGTGTAGTGCCTGCTCACTGTGGCTGAGGTGCAAGTGCAGCCTTACCTTGTCCTTGACTTGCTCCTGCCTCCTGTTAGTTCTCCCTGGGAGGAATGGCTTGGGCTGAGCCCCTCAGGATGCCAAAGCAAGGCCCTGAGTTAACCAAGTACTGCTTGGTTCCAGGCTCTGAAGGACAGCAAGGTGGTGGAAATCGTGGATGAGAAGATCAGGAGAAAAGAGCAGCCAGAAAAATGGGCTCTGCCTGGCCCTCCCATGGCAGACTACACACAGACAGACTTCTCACAGTTCATCAATTGCCCCGAGTTTGTGCCCCGGCAGAGCTTCCAGAAAGAGACTGGTGAGCACCGGGGGAATGTGTAGGGAGGTGTGGGATGTAGTGCTGGGACTGCAGCATGACTAAGACCCTGAGAGTCAGGAGTGTTCCCAGGACAGGCTCTGCCATTGGCTTTCTGCTTGGTGGTGGGAGCTGGTGTGGGTTCTGTCCTTGGACCCCCAGAATGCTGCTGCCTCCCAGCATGGAGGTAATGTGAGAGACTGAGTGTGGCTTATCCTCTGTGGGGCTGAAGGGATTCAGAGAGAGTCAGTCCTGCTGAAAGTTCCTTGGCTTGCCTGGGAATAGTCTACAAGTGCTGGGCAGTGCAGAGGACACTTGGGAATCCAGCCTTCCTTTACTGGTTGAGGAGATATTGGGCACAAATTGGGCAGCTGGTGTAGAGCTGTCGACCAAGGGCTGCAGAAGGATCTTCTGTCTTTCATGGGCTTCCCATGCTCTTGTCACCCCATCCCACAGGGGCTGGCAGGAGCCCTTGGCCTGAGAGCCCATGTGAAGGATCTTGGTGCTGCTGTGGGAGTTTTGACAGGAGAAGATCTGGCTCCAGACTTTCAGGGAGGTTTTCCAGAGAGCAACAGAGCACCTGCTTTAGGGCTGTGTGTGTCTGTGAAGCCATCACCTGCAACGCTCTGTGGCCACCCCAGCATCATAGTCCTAACTGGAGGTTCCCACTTTAGCACTTGTGGGCACTGTGCTGGTAAACCTTGGCCACTGTATGCCAGTTAATCCTGCAGGCTGTGCCATGCTGCCAGCATGGTTGGGTAATTTGTAACTACACCCCCTGGGTTCCCTTCCTCCCTCTAAAGCAGTTTGTGGCTCTTGTTGGCTCCAGAGTCTGCTCCAGGCTCCCCACGTCCTGCCAGCCCAGTCCCCACCAAAACTGAGGAGGTCAGTAACCTGAAGACAATGCCCAAGGGCCTGTCCACAAGTCTGCCAGACCTGGATTCAGAGACATGGATTGAGGTGAAGAAGAGACCCCGACCTTCCCCAGCCAGGCCCAAGGTAAGTGATGTAGGAGCTGTTGGGCTGGGAATCTCCCAGTGATGGGAGTGACTTGGATCGTACATGGGCAGGCTTCAGTCAAGTAGGGTCTGTTGGGGGTGATGTCCCAGTCTTCCATCTGAGCCCCTTTGGAGCTGCTCCTCAGTGGTGTAAATGTTTTCCCCAGATGGGCTGGGGTAAAGAACAAGGAGCAAGAGCTGGGTCGTGTGTCCCTGTATCACCCTTGCCCCCCTCCCTGCAGAAACCAGAGGAGTCAAAGACACCGCAGCAGCAGAAACAAAAGGACCAAGATGAACCCGAGGAGCTCGACTTCCTCTTCGATGAGGAGATGGAGCAGATGGATGGCCGCAAGAACACCTTCACCGACTGGTCGGACGAAGACTCCGATTACGAGATCGACGACCGCGACGTGAACAAGATCCTGATCGTGACGCAGACCCCTCCGTACCTGCGCCGCCATCCCGGCGGGGACCGGACTGGCAACCACACCTCCAGGGCTAAAATGAGCTCGGAGCTGGCCAAGGTGATCAACGATGGGCTGTACTACTACGAGCAGGACCTGTGGACTGAGCAGTTTGAGCCAGAGTATTCACAGATCAAGGTGAGAGCAGCTGATCTGAGGATGGTGGGCTGTGGGGAGGCTGTGTGCAGCAGTGGCTGCTGGGCTGGCCTGAAAAGGGCAGTGCAGCGGGTTACAGCCTGCTCCTGGGGTAGAGCTAAGCTGGGATTAGTCTTCGTGCAGTGTTTGGGATTCTTGGCTGCCAGCATCGTGTTTGGCCATACCGGGGATAAACACAGCGCTGTAAGCAGATGGGAGGCTGCAGGTGAACAAAGTGCTAGCAGTGAGGTGACCTGGAACGTGGGGCCCATTGTTCTGCTGTCTGCCAGGATCTTGGCTGGCAGTGCCAGATCTGTGAGGGGAACTGGGTGTCTCTGCACTGCCCTTAGTGCCCTGTGCTTTGTGGCACAGTCTCTTGGTGACTCTGTGTGTTGGGGGTGGATTCATAGGTGGCTGGGCTGCACTTGGCCTGTGCTCTTCTCCGTTTTGGTGTCAGTTTGCATAGACATGGGCTTTTTATAGAAAGCCCATCCGCTGTTTTGAAATGTTTGGGTCCCAGCTTGGTGACTCTCACCTCTGGGGACTTGCTGAGACTCATTCAGTGACAGAAATCGTGGCTGTGAGGTGAGCTGACTTGCTGGAGCTCCCAGCTAGGCTCAGTGCTTCTAAGTTTGATACCTGGCCCAATGCTGAAGCAGTGCTGCTCTCTGGGGTGACAGGGACAGTGTGTGTTGGGGTGTGGGTCCTTCAGATCCATGGGAGCATTGTGCCCTGCTGCCAGCATGGCTGTGAGGATGTGCGGAGGGGGGCTCTAGGGACACAAGATGGTGGCAGGGGGGTCCTGGCCAAGAATGGGTCACTGAGCTCATCTGGAGCTTCACTGCACTGGCTCTGACCTGGCTGGTAAAAGCCTGAAAGCAGCAGGTGCTGGTTAGTGAAATTTCCTCATGAGATCCCTGAAAGCTTGGCAGCATCGGTGGCTCAGACATGGCCTGTGCTGTGCCCAGTTCTGTCTGCTGCGTCTCCCCTTCCTGCTCCTGGGCAGCCGGTGCCCTCTGGGCGTCCAGGCCCTGCAGCTGCCCTCGGGGCCCAGTGCTGTGGCTGTTGCTCAAGCAGAGCCATGGTTGTGCTGGGGTGAGTGGGTCCTTCACCATCTTCCTCCTCCAATGCAGCAAGAAGTGGAGAATTTCAAGAAGGTGAATATGATCAGCAGGGAGCAGTTTGACACCCTGACCCCAGAGCCCCCTGTGGATCCAAACCAGGAAGTCCCTCCTGGTCCCCCCAGGTTCCAGCAAGGTAAGAGATGGGGCATGAATGGATAGGACCAAATTTGTCCAGGCTCCTCATGCTGAGAGGTTCTTGGAGGCTGGGTAGTAGCTGGGGTCATGGGGGTGTGGTGGATTATCTGGTTCATAGAACATGCTGAGTTGCATCTTTCCCAGATTAATGATGCTCTCCTGGCTGAATGCTGTGGGGCTCTAGAAGAGGAGCCCAAAAGTGGGGGTGTCCCAGTGGAGTGAGGAAATGGTGGCAGACTCAGATACAGTTCCTGGGATTTGGCTTTCCTCTGGGACCCTCTCTGAGTACTTGGAAGGCAGCTGCCTGCTGGACCTTGTTTGCCCGTGTGACACCAGGGCTGTGTCCTTGGGGACAGGGATTTGTTGCTGCAGTTAACCACTAGGAAACAGATACCTTGTGGGGAGCTCTTTGCATCTGCCACTAGGATTTGGGCTTTCTGGCCAAACTGGATTTCAGGCTGCTTGTGTGGGAGAGCTGGGCCGTGTCCATGCCCCTGCTGCGTCCCATCTGCCAGGGGATAGTGACGCTGCGGTGCCCGGAGCCCGGCCTGACACGGGGCGGGGGTTTCTCCCTGCAGTACCTACAGACGCCTTGGCTAACAAGCTCTTTGGAGTCCCTGAGCCTTCCACCATCGCCCGCTCTCTGCCCACGACCGTCCCAGAATCGCCCAACTACCGCAACGCCAGGACCCCCCGCACCCCGCGCACGCCCCAGCTCAAGGACCCGACACAGACGCCCCGGTTCTACCCAGTGGTGAAAGAGGGCAGGACGATAGACGCCAAGGTGGGACCAGGCGGGGCTGGGGGGCAGGGGCTGGGGCTCCCAGCTGGGGCCTGAGGAGCAAGGGAACACGTCCGTGATGCACCGTGTCTTGCAGACTCCACGGAAGAGGAAGACGAGGCACAGTTCGAACCCTCCGATGGAGTGCCACGTGGGCTGGGTCATGGACTCCAGGGAGCACAGGCCCCGGACTGCCTCCATCAGGTACCAGAGACAGGCGTGCAGGATTGTGCAGGAGGCAGGAATGGGAAAGGGAGGGAGTGTGGGAAGGAGGGGGAAAGGCAGCCTCTGGTTTTCTGAGGGAGGTCTCCTGTTAGGTGACTGCAGGAAAAGGACAGGGATCCAACCTGCCCTTCCTGGAAAGGCTTGGGGAAAATCTGTAGCCTTGGAGAGTAGCAAGATGAGACTTGATCAGAAACATTGGTCCCCTTCCTAGCAAGCTGCTCCATGGCTCGTGTCCCAAACCCAGGACAGTGACAGGCTGTGGGTGGGACCAACAGACAGGTGGGGTGTGTGACCCCCCCTCTCCTGGGTGATGCCAAGCAAGGGTGCTGACAGGAGTCTCTCACGCTCAGCTCCAGCCCCTCGGAGGGGACCCCAGCCGTCGGGAGCTACGGCTGCACCCCGCAGTCCCTGCCCAAGTTCCAGCATCCCTCGCACGAGCTGCTCAAGGAGAACGGCTTCACACAACACGTCTACCACAAGTACCGGCGGCGCTGCCTTAACGGTAGGGACGCTGCCCCGAGGGGTGGGACAGGACAGGGTGTCCGTGCTCTGCCGTGCTGGGGACGGGAACGTGGCAGGCTTGGACACAGGCAGGGCCCTACAGGACAGCCCTGCTGGCAGCTGCCGTGTCCCCACGCTTTGTGAGGAGCATGGGCTGTGCTCACGGTCTCCAGTGCTGGGGCTGGGGGTCATCACGGTGCCACAGGGCCCTCCTGCACATGAGCCCCTGACTCCTTGGGAGAGGATTGGCTTTGTAATCATCGCCCCTCCCGAAACAGAGCGAAAACGACTGGGCATTGGTCAGTCCCAGGAGATGAACACGCTTTTCCGGTTCTGGTCCTTCTTCCTCCGAGATCACTTCAACAAGAAGATGTATGAGGAGTTCAAGCAACTGGCTGTGGAGGATGGGAAGGAGGGGTACAGGTAAGAGAGGCGTGACAGAGTGGCCTTTTCTAAGGGTTTGGCCTTTTACAGGGCTCACAATGAATGAAGGCAGTGCCTCTGCCTTGTCTGAAGGTGGGTCTGAGGTTATTCTCAGTCTGCTGCTGCCGCCCTGGTGTTGGTTATGTGCACCAGTGTCTGAGCTGCACATGCTGCTCCCTTCCCAGGTACGGTCTGGAGTGCCTTTTCAGATACTACAGCTACGGGCTGGAGAAGAAATTCCGGCCAGACATATTTAAGGACTTCCAAGAAGAGACCATCAAGGATTACGAAGCTGGTAGGTGCCTCCTTTGGCTTCCCTGGGATTGGCCGTGATGTAGCTCAGATGCATGGTTCTCCTGAGGCTCTTCTCATCCTTTTGGGGAAGCCGTGTAGTGCTGTACGTTGAGGACTGGGATGTCCTGTTGCTCATTTCACGGGAGAGGGTTGAGTATCACCATCCTGAAGATTGCTGGGGGTTGGAGGAAGGCAGTGGGAGGCTGCAGCTCTGCCAAAGCATTTCCTGTGGGATTTCTCAAGGCCCTGAAATGGCTTAACCTTGTCACCACCTAGTCAGCTGAGCCTGGGGACATCCCAAATCAAGGGGGCTGCCCAGGACTGATGTAGGTTGCTTCCCTCCAGATTTTCCATCTTGCCTAGGCTGTGCCCATCAGCAGGACAGTAGGGGAAGTCTGGAGGAAAGGTGTCTTGTTGGTTTTTGTCCTACTGATATCTAATGGTTTGGGGTTTGTTTGTTTCTTTTTTACCTCCAGGGCAGCTCTATGGGCTGGAAAAGTTCTGGGCCTTCTTAAAATATTCCAAAGCCAAAAATCTGGACATTAACAGCAAACTGCAAGAATACCTCAGCAAGTTCAAGCGCCTCGAGGACTTCCGAGTAGATGTGAGTAGACACAATTCCTGCACCACACTGATGGCCCCTGTGAGCAGCCCTCTGGGGATGGAGGATTTTGGGGGTCCCCAAGTGGTGACAGAAGGGGGGGCAGTGACACCTACTGTCACTCCCAGTCATTGCAGCCAGGCCAGGAGCAAACTGCGGGATTGGAATATGGCAAACCCACTGAGTGTGAATTAAGGGAGCTGCGTGAGCCTGTCCTCCCTGATGAGGAGAGGGAGCATTGATGGTTTGAGTAGAGCCAGCATTGTGTGGAGCTTTGGCATCTAAACTTCTGGACTGTTGCCTCTGTGTGGGAAGCAGGTGACTAAGAGCAAGTTGTCACCATTGTGATCAGTTTGGAAGTCAGTCAGCTTTTCTGTCAAATCTGGCAGCAGGAAATTTGGACAGGGAAACTGAGTGCTTGGGGTGAATGTGTGTGTTCCTTAAGGGCCAGGGAGAGAAGTTACAACTGGAGGCTTGCAGGAAGGCTGTTTCCTGATCCCAGGGGAGGGTGCCTGCATTTGGAGGAGGCTGTGCTGATACCGGGGTGCTTTTCTTCCAGCCACCCATGGGGGAGGAAGGTGGACACAAGAGATACCCTACGACGTCAGGGGGAGATGGCAGGAAGCGCTACCCATCCCAGTCTTCCAGCAAAACGGTCAGCCAGTGCCCATCCAGCCAAGCCCACGCCTCACCCAGCCAGCCTGCACAAGAGGATGCCAAAAACCTGAGCCAGCAGTCCCCTGCCCCATCAGCTGCAGAGTCGCAGACAGTGGGGAAGTAGAGAGGCTGCAGCGTGGGTGGGTTGGGGTGGTGGGGAATGGCTCGGAGAAGGGCAGACATGAGGGGGTGGGACAGNCCGCTCAGGAAGCTCGGAGGAGCGAGGTTCCCCGGTGGGGGACCGAAGCCACAGCGTGTGATGACGCTGCGGAGCCTCTGATCTCCATGACCCGGCTGGCAGCTCCCGTTCCACGGGCGGAGGTGCCTCTCCAGCACCGACCTCCGCGACAGGAGCGTCGCCCGCTCGTTCTCCCACTCCCTTCTCCCCAGCGTCTTCACCTTCCCGAGGGTCTGGCTCTCCCTCTGTCCACCTCTCCCTTCCGTCACGGACAATTTGGAAGTCAACCAAAGGACCTTTGCCAAGGATAGGCTCGTTCTGACTCCTTCCTGCGAGGATGGCTGGTTGGGAGGCTGGCAGGCGCCTGGACTCCAGCCTGCGTGGACGGTGCACCTGCTGCCCCAGGAATGCCCATCACTTGCAAAGACAGGACTTTGCCGAAGGAGCTTTTCTCTTCCTTTTCCCTTGGAAAAAATGACTTAACAAAAAAAAAACCCCACAAACCCCTCCAAAGCAACAACAGAAAAACTCTTTAAAGACCCATCTCCCTTTGCTTTCTTCCTTGGAAATATTATTGAAGAAAAAAAGAAGAAAAAAAGAAAAAAAATAAACAAAAAAACCCCCAAAAACAGACAAAAAAAGTTGCCTTATGGTGGAGCTGGACCGGGGAGGCTTGTTGGCTTCCTGCATCCGGGGGTGCACTGGGCTCTTGGCTCCCCCCAGGCCCAGAGACTCCTCACGGCATTGCTGCTGAGCTGATCTTCCCTGCGGCCTTCCCTCCGACCCCGCAGCTCGCTCGGATGCCTCCCCGTCACGGAGCCTCCCTGCCAGGCCCGAGTCTCCTGGGGAAGGTGCTGAGGGCAGTCACATCCAAGACTCTGCTCATGCAGTAGTTGCAGCAGCCCCGCTGTGTTGGTACCACGGCNGAAGGGCAGACATGAGGGGGTGGTACAGGAAGGGAGCTGGAAGGTGGGCTCCCAGGAACAGGCTGCCTGGGAGAAACTTCAACGCACATGATTTTCTTCTCTTGTGGCTGGAAAGCAAAGACGATCTGCATCCAAAACAGCATTTTGCTATTACTACCCTGACCAGAGCCAGACCCGCTCCCAGCAGATCCGACCTTTCCCTTCCCTCTTCTCCTGTGCACACACTCATGTCTTAGTGTCTCTTCAAAAAAAATGTGTTCTGGCTGGGTTGGAAAGGGGAGATTTTTTTATTATTATATATATATATCAAGTTTTAAATTATTGNGACAGGACTTTGCCGAAGGAGCTTTTCTCTTCCTTTTCCCTTGGAAAAAATGACTTAACAAAAAAAAAACCCCACAAACCCCTCCAAAGCAACAACAGAAAAACTCTTTAAAGACCCATCTCCCTTTGCTTTCTTCCTTGGAAATATTATTGAAGAAAAAAAGAAGAAAAAAAGAAAAAAAATAAACAAAAAAACCCCCAAAAACAGACAAAAAAAGTTGCCTTATGGTGGAGCTGGACCGGGGAGGCTTGTTGGCTTCCTGCATCCGGGGGTGCACTGGGCTCTTGGCTCCCCCCAGGCCCAGAGACTCCTCACGGCATTGCTGCTGAGCTGATCTTCCCTGCGGCCTTCCCTCCGACCCCGCAGCTCGCTCGGATGCCTCCCCGTCACGGAGCCTCCCTGCCAGGCCCGAGTCTCCTGGGGAAGGTGCTGAGGGCAGTCACATCCAAGACTCTGCTCATGCAGTAGTTGCAGCAGCCCCGCTGTGTTGGTACCACGGCCACCTCGTCCCCACGACAGTGACTGTTCTGTCATGGCCTTGCTCGCACCCCCGGCCCTCCCTGGCAGGAGGTGGCTCTGCTCCTGTCCGTGCTTCCAGCGTGGCTGGGGAGTGAGCAGGGAGATTGTCACAGCAGCTGGGGGCGCTGGTCCTGGCTGTGAGCGAGGGCTGCTTCTGCTGTAGCCTGACAGGGAGTGAGGCAGCCCTGGGAAAGCTGTCCCCCAGCAGTCACTGGCTCGGGGCTGCTGGTGGGATTTGTGCAGGGGTGAGCAGGAGACATGCCTGGCACAGGAGCGCTCTCGCCTGGGTTTCCGTGTGTGTTGTGTTGTGGCAGGCGGCTGCATGGAGTCTCCCACTCAGGGCACAGTCCCTGTGCATTTCCAAGGGCTGAGATGACACCGTGAGCTCCTTATTCAGCTGAGGCAAGGGGTGACTGCAGAGCTGCTGTGGCATTTACTTGATTGATCCTTACACCCAACACCAGGTGGACTTTGGCAGGCAAACCCTCCCCAGGCTGTCAGCTGGATCCTTTGTGAGGGGTGTGTGTCAGGCATGAGATCTCTCAGATGTCCAGTGCTACCTCTGGAGATGCTCCAGAGGTAGCACTGGAAAGTTGTGTTCCTTTCCATCCAGACCCGCTTGCCTTGCTGCCCCCGTGCTCCTTCTGCTGGGTCCCTGGGATGCCAGGCTTGGCTGTGGCTGCAGGGCTCCATTCCTGTGAGCTCCAGAGCTGTGCTCCTGTGTGGAGTGGGCACATCATGCACCACTCCAACGGTGCAGCTCCTTGTGTTGCCCTCTTCAAAGTCACAAGCTGGTACTGAACAGTGTTTTCCCAAGGGATCCAGTTGATCCAGAGCTGTCTCTCACAGCTGGGAGGAGTCATCATCTCTCCCGGGCTGTTGCTGTGTGGCTGCAGGGTGGGTGGGTGCGAGCAGGAGCAAGAGGGGAAGCATGGCCAAGCTGTCCCTCAGCAGTGGCTGTGGGTCCCAGCGGAGTGGCTTCATGAACTGCTGCTAGAATCGAAAGCACAGCTGGGTTTGAGAGGCTGGGGAGCTGCTGCTTGGCTGTTTCCTGGTGGTGTGGTCCTGCCCTGCTCCATCCACCCCTGCCATGTCACCCTGCAGCTGGTACCGCTCACAGCCCTGACTGCAGCAGGCGAGCCCATCCGAGGCCGTGGATCTCCGTTCTGGCAGCAGTGCTCTGGGGTTGTGGGGTGGGAACTGGGCAAGATGGGCAAAAGTAACACTTGTACAGTGCTGTGGCCGTGACTGTTATCTCTGGATTTCCCCTCTTGTGAGCTGGAGTCAGGTCTCTGAGGTTACATACACAGGTGGGTTTGTCCCTGATTTGGGAAGGAGGAGGCTGGAGGGTCGATCAAGGGCGTTGTAGATGTGTTGCTGGTTGTTTGCAAGTGGAGGCAGGTCTGGATGTGCCACAGGTGATCCTTGCTGCTGTGTCTGTGCTTTTGTTGGCGTGTGTTCTCTCTTGAAGCCAATTGTCTGCGTTTCAGCAACAAATAAATAGGAAATGGGGAGGGATGAGCTGCTGCTATGGATTTGTTGCTTGTAGAGCAGACTGTGGAATTGCTTGGGTTGTAGAAGAGTTAGGACATTTCCCAGAGAATTTCCCAAAATACTGATTTTAAGTAATTTTTAATTTCTGATCCTGAGGCTCTAGTCCTGGCATGGAAGTGTTTTCCCTTCCCCCTTTGCCAAGTCAGTGGCTTGTCACAGTGTGTGCACCCAGGGGGAGGTGGGTCACAAGAGCAATCCCAGCGGTGCCAGTGCCCTGCAGGTCTGTGGACCGTGTGCCTTGTTTTGCTGCCCGTGGGACAGCAGTGGGCAGGACAGAGCAAAGATGGACGTGACAGCCTGAGGCAGCTGCTGCTCACTCACACCTGTCTTCCTCCAGGAAGGGAGCACAGAGCCGTTCCCTCCTGCTGTGGGTGCTGGCAGAGGGCAGGGAGCTCCCCGGGTGCATGGTCTGTGCCCAGCTGGGTCAGGAGTGGCCGCAGCAAGGCTCATGTCCCCACTGGATGAAGGGACAACAGTCCAGACGGGAGTTGCGTTTGAGACAGCTCTTGCCCTTCTGCAGAGAAGGGAGTTAGGTCTTGCTGTTAGTTTGGGTGCTTTACCTCCACCACGTGTTGTGCTTTTTGAATTTCAGAGGACTGAGTGGTTGCACACTGCTCCTGTGAGCGCTGATGGTCCCTCAGCCCGTGAGGGCTGCATGGTGCTGGTGTCCAGCCGCTGGCAGAGCCTGGGGGGAGCCCCAGCTGCTTCTACAAAGGCTGAGGGAGGCTGAGTCAGGGGAGCATGCCTCATCCTGCCCCTCTTCTCAGGAGGTCCTCCAGGCTGCTGGAGCTTAGGGCTCCTTGCTGAGGTTAACTTGTCTTTAGAATGCAGGTGGCTGCAACGGGTGCAGAGCTGTGGTGTGGGGTCAAGAGTAGGGGTGGAAGATGTGTTTTTGAGGAGGCTTTGTTGCTTTGCCATGCTCATTTGGGAAAAAAAATTAAAAAGTAATGATGCTGCTGCTCTGTTTTTGCCTGTCCATCTCTTCTGCTGCCCCCCTGGCGCCCCTGATGGCACCTTCTCACTGTAGCCCTTGGGGTCCCTCGAGTTTCGGCACCTGCTCGAGACTGGTCCTTGTACTGTAACAAACTGATGTGTTTAACCTCAGTGTCCTGCCACGTTCCACATGGCAGTGCAGAGGGGGCCTTCTAGCTGTTAATGCCTTTCCAGTTACTTTATCAAAAGGAAAAAAAAAAAAGGAACACTGTAAATGTAGTGAGCTGTGTTTGCAATGCTTACTGTCTCCTGTCTCCTCTGAGGCTGGTTTTGTCACTTGTCACTGTTTGAAATGGATGCTGGGCTCTTCTTGAGAGGGTTGCTACACTTCATGTTAAATGTCTCACTGGTGTTTTTTAAAGTTTCCAATACAGGTAACAGATAAAAGAATTTCTTTCATTTTTTTTTCTGAGCAAACGTTCATCTCGGTGGCGTGGAGCGGGTGGCTGGAGGGCAGCATTTCCAGGAGTAGTTTACAGTTTCACTTTCTGCAGACACTTGAACATAGGACCGATGTATCTGTGACAAGCACATCCCCTTGGTGGGAAGCTCCAGAGGAGCAGGGAGTGCCCTGGGTGCCCGCTGGCCCCTGTGGAATGTGCTGGGCTCCCTCCAGCTCCCCACGCTGTCCTGCTCTCTCCCCAGATGTCAGCCCTGCACTGGGGTGGCGTGTGCCAGTGGTGCCCCTCGTGGGAGGGGGTGCTTGGCACCACTGGGGCCCTCAAGCCTCCCTGGTGCAGCCCTGCTCCCGTCTTCCCGCCCAGCCTGTCCTGGTCCCACTGGGGTTGGAAACCTTTGGATCTGTGGCTCAGAGACACCCGCTGAGCTGCATCCCAGCGAGTGCCGCCTTCTGCTTGCTCGCCTGGAGCTAAAGGGGTGATGGTTCGATGTGCTGGCCCTTCTCAAACCCTGTGTGTCCAACCTCAGCCTTCTGTTTCCCAAAACTAGAGTGTGTGTGCAACCTTCTTCAGCTGCATTTACAGTAGAGACAAACTTAAAATGACTCATCACAGGCCATGTATCACTTGGGAGGAAAATCTTGTTAATACGGCCCGCTGTACATGATCCATCTCTGTTGATAGTACATAATCTTTGACCCATGTGCTAGGATCATCATCACGTATAAAAGGAAAAGAGAAAAATGTAAAATACTTGAATGAGAGCTTGTATTATAACATTAATATTATTCAGAGTATCTGCTTTCTAGGCTGATGTGATTCATTATTCTAGTAATGCTTTAGTCCTTTGTAATTTGTGGTAATTATGCTTTTTCCTTTTTAATACAAAAAAATGTATAAAAATAAAAAGTTCAAAAGACAGTGGTGCCTGGGTTTTCTGTTCTGCTGATCTGCCCTCCCCAGGGAACTGCAGGTGGGTGACTGGGCTGAGTTCATTCTGGTGCAGTTGTAGGGACTGGAGGGGAGCAGGGGAAGTGACTTTGGTCACTTCAGTGCAGCACAGGTCAACCCTATGTGCCTGTTCCTTGAGGGGCACTAGCACTGGGGAGAAATGTGAAGGTTTTGTTCCAGCCCCCAGGCAGGACTGAGACTTAGGAGGAGGATCCTTGAGAGAATTCACAGTATGTCTTGGATGGTCTGTGGGTACTTGGGAACGTGAATATTGTTCTGGTGGCAGCTTGCTTGGATCCTTTCTTAGAGGGGTTCCTTAATCTCCACACAGCTCAGGACAGCAGGGACTCTGCCTTCCTTGGAGAAGCTCTCATTTTATCAGAATTTTGGTTGTGTCTCAGAGTGAGGGGAGGCTCAGCAGGAGAAGGTGATGCCACATCAGCTCCCAGCTCTGCTCCCATGTCCCACGTGGGGAAACTCCCTTTGTCTGCAGCTGTCTGTGCAGCAGTGATGAGGCTGTGGCAGCCCCAGTTCAGCCCTGTACTCACCTCCCATGTGTAACAGCTGCTCACAGGAAGTCAGGCCCTTGTTGCATGTGCGGGGGAGTGTTCTAAAGCTGTGGCCCCAGTGATTTTCCATGGGGTTGCATCCTGTGTCCCAGGTGCTCTGAGTCACAAAAACTGGTTTTAATTGTATCACACGTGGATGGAGTGACTTTGATGTTTCTATAGAGTGCTGACAAGAGGGGCCAAATCACCTGTGGATTCTGGTGCTAAAACCTTCATAATGAGAAACCTGAGCTATGTGGCCCAGATCACACCTGGCTCATACACAGGCAGCTGGAACCAAGGGACAGTGGAAGTAACAGAGAAACAAACCATTAAATTTTAAAAACGGATTTTGAGAGCAGGTTTTTTTGTGTCTTAGATAGAAAACAATGGCAGCAAAAGTGCAGTAGTTTCAAGCAGCATATTTAAGTTCAGCTTCACGTTTTGTTATGTGTGGACAAGAACTTGTTTCCTGATTAAAATACTATTTGGCATAAATCATTGTCTCTCACTCTGCTCGTCACCAGGCTGGGCAAGAGCTGCTGGGCTGCTTCACTCCTCTTTCTTGGGTGGCTCGGGGATGCTTTCAGAGAGCGGCGTGAGGCCGAGCAGGACCTTGTGTCTCTCGAAGGCTTTGGTTTGTCTGAACATTTTGTCCGTACCATGCAGAAAATCCAGCACTCCCAGCACTCCGTAGCACTGGTTGAACCTGAGAACCAGAGATAAACATCGCTGGAAGTTACTGAGGTTACCCTGCCCTATCTTTCCATTCCTTTCTAAGCCCTGATAATCTGTCCACGGGACTTCTGCCCCTGCACCAGTCTCCCTGGCAGCTCTGTCGCAGCTTGGGGGAACCTTGTGCAGCTTCTCCCTGGCACCATCATTGCCCAGAAACAGTGGCACTGAGCAGCAGCTGTTTCTCCTGGGCATCTCAGAGCTGTGGGAGCATTGGACACCCATGTTACCGTGCCCCATGTGCTCTCAAGACCTGGCTGTCCTGGGATATGGAGCAGATGTGCTTCCAGCTGGCACAGCTGTCCCAGCCAGAGCGTGTGGGCTCTGCAGTGATCCGTGTCCGGGCATGTGGTGACTGAACTTGTCTCCTGGGCTGGTTCTGCAGCAGGGGCACACATCTCTGGGGAATGCATCTGAATGTAGTGCCCACTGGGAGATGGGAATGTTTCTCCACTGCTTGGGTATGTATCCTGGAATAGTCTGCTGCAACTATCTCTCCAGCCCAGGAGGCTGAGAATCTGTGTCAGGAAGGGTTAATGGTGATTGTCTGGGCAAAGTGTAATCTGATCAGTGTTACTGATCCCGGTGTATGGGAGAGGGACAGACAGGCAGGCTCGATGTGTGACATTTCACCTGTGTGACTTGCTCTGTCTTTAGGTCACATGAAATGTATTCTGAATTTCTAGGAAGAACCTTGCAGAGAACTGTCCTTAACAGGGCTAGAATCCCTTGAAATCCCTGCCTAACTGCTCTAACAACTGGCAGCACTCAGCCTGCTCTCAGGTGGAGAGCTGCTCTGCTGGTGCAGGACTTAGGCAAACCCACTTGACTCTCAGAAAGGAGCTTTCCCTGTCACTTGTGCCAAGGCACAAGCAGGAGAGGCAGGAGAACGGGAAGCTGAGCAGTGCCCAGACATACTTGAGGTGGTGGAAGTCGTGGAACTCTGGAGATGGCAGGAGGGGCAGGTGGTAGCCACAGTGAGAAATGCTTGTTGTTACAAGAGCAATGGAGAACCATGCTGAGATTGAAACAATATGAGATCCCATGATCATCGGGCCAGTCATGACAGGCAGAGTGTTGGAGACCTGGAAATGAGAAGAAGGGTCCTCATTAAGGGGTCCACAAGGAGCAGACTCTCCTCTAGGAGCTGAATTGTCACCTGGTGATCCATCACACTGCTTTGCTTTGTGCAGTGTAAAGGGAAGATCCCTCTGCAAACATCTTACTAAAGATAGGAGTTCTACTACTGCAAACCACTGTCATAGCCCAAGCTCCCTAAGGCTGCAGCAGAAGTTAGACATGACACCAAACCCTGGGTGAGAACAGCATGATTCCAGTAAATCACCCTGGAGTCTGAGGGGTGAATTTCAGCTTCACCTTGGAATAATGCTGAAGCTGCTCTTGGGAAACCTTGCTGTGAAAGGCCATGGCCTGCAGACACACACAGCAATGTGACAAACCCTGCTGCACCACTTCACTGTGTCCTGCCCCTGGCACAAAAGGCTTTGGCTGCCCAGACCCAGCTGCGTGCACCAGCCCAGCTCAGCTGAGCTCCTCAATCATTGTGCTGTCCAAAGACTGTCAGCTGGGGAGACCCTCAGAGCTGGTGCTGCAGCCCAGGACTACTGGTAATTTTTAAGTGGAATCTTTTGAAGGTGGGATGTGTTTTCCTGAGAAGTCTCAGCTGGAGGAGTGTTGGAATACACTCCTTGCAAACACTGATCCAGCAACCACCACAAAAATCCTGACAGATTTCCAAGTCCACACAATCACTCAGGCTGTGTGTCATACTTCTTGCTGAAAGCACTGTCTGTGCTCCCAGTCCTCTTGGGGCTCATGGGAGGCCCTGTCCAGTCAGTTCCTTATCTACTGGAGGCCCTTGGAGCTGTGCTCTGAAAGCTGCTGGAATCCAGCATAACCGATTACTGCAACCCTCCCAGAGCCAAGCTTCTTGGCACTGCAGCTCAGCTTCCTCTTCCTAAGGAAGAAGCCTCTAAGGGCATATTTGCTTTTCTTCTGTGACCATTCCACCTCATCCCACGGAAACCACGCTCCACACAGCAGCTGGAGGGTGACCATGGGAGAATCCACTTACTATGTGTTCAATCGGGTGAGCATAGATGGAGACCACACCGATGGGGGCTGTCCACTCGTGGTGCTTCTTGTGAATGTGCTTATACAGCACTGGGTGGTGAACAAGCCTAGGTAAAGGGAGAAAGGCAGGTTTTGAGCTCTGCAAAAAAGGAGTAACACAGCACAGAATTTCTGCAGGGGACTTGCTTGTGTCTCCTCTAACATAAAGATTTCGGAGCAGGTGGCAGGAAGAGTGTAGGGCTCCTTGCTTCCTTTGCTGTCTTTGTACTGAGCCTGTATTTAATTAATGTGTCTGCTGGCTTAAACTCAGTCCAGATAAATCCCATGAATCAAAGTCCCTGAATGACTTATTTACTTAAATCTGGGAGTACAACTTAGAGGAAGACTCACTTTATGTTTTCACTGTTTTGACTTTTTCTACTGGCAACTGTCAAAGAATCAGAATTTTCAGTTCTATGGATCCTTCGTAAAAAATGGCATTTACAATTTTTGGGTGCATTTGTCTAATATGTCTACATATTTCTGAGAGTACTGTGCTTTCTTCTGCTTCTTTTCCTTGCTTTAGTTCTGTCATCTAATGTTGGTGTCAGTGCTTGGAAATCTTGCAGTGTTGGGAGTCAGGCCCTGATTTGTAGGTGCTATGCAAGGGAACAGAGATCAGTCACTGACCCTTGAGATTTTTGCCTTTCAGGATAGTCAGTCTTGTTCTTTTCAAAGAATGCTGGGTTACAGCTTCTGTGCAAAACTGCCTGTTTTGTTTCTTCCTTAGCTTTTAAGCTGTTCCACCTTTAAAATTCTACCCATTTTTGTTTACTACAGTTACTGGCAGCACCAAGGCCTCATGTTGCGAGGGTGGATTTCAGGACCTGAAAGATTTCCCATATAAATACCAGATTGGTGGAACAGAGTGATGAGGATTATTGCTGTTGTTGGATATAAGTTTAAAGGAGGAAAATCAAGAGTCTTGTTCCTGTGCTCAGCTCACCTGTGTGTATAATAGAAGAGAATTTCCTCTACTACAGTAAAAATGCTTAGCTCCACAAGAAACCACTGGAAGGTTGGTAATTCTTTGCTGAAGGTGTTGTCCCACCATTTCATGATGTAGAACATGGGCACAAGCATGGGAAAGGAGATAAAGAACTGATTACCCAGCACTGTGTAGATGGCTTTCCACAGTTTCTTTTTGTCCACCTGCAAAAGAGAAGTCAGGACTTGAGGCTAAGAAAGAGGCAATGCAGTTTTAGTTGAAAGGATGAAAAGCTTTAAGATTTGTAGGCAGTGAGTTCTGGGATCAGCTCTTTAACAAGCAGTCAATCCAGATCTGATCAGTAGCCTCATAACAGGATCTGCCTTCCTCCCTACACTGGGTATGAAAGACTTGGCTTGATCCTCCTGGAATCCTACCTGGTTGCAAGAGAAAAGCATAACAGGTGGTTCTCCCCATTCCTGCCCTAAGAGACTGCAGGAAGTGTTCAGCCAGCAGAAAAGGCAGAGTGAGAAGTACTTACAGGATCATTCTTGCCCAGCTGAATGCGATAGCGAGTAATGAAAGTTGGCTTTCCTGTTATATCAGCCACCAGAAGGATTCCATTGAAGCCCCAGAAAGCAAGTGCAGGCACCAAGGCAGCCCCTGTGGCATGAGGAAAGGGCAGAGATGTGTGAATGAGTTGGGAACTATGGCTAAATCAGAAACAAAATACACTGGCATAGTACCCAGAGGACCTTGCTGGGACCCAGATGTGCCAAGTGTGTTTCCCCTGCCCCAAGATGCTTTAAAATGGAATATGGTAAGTTCTGACATCCAGGTAAGATTAAAGAATGGGAAGGAGGTTAGAGCAGACAAATGTCTCAGAGATTGAAACTTGACACAACTGAAGCTAAGAAAAGGCTTTTCTAGGTGGCTGCGAGGTCTCTTGCTTTAAAATCCAAGTAGGATAAGGTTGAGATGATCTCTAGAACCTTTCAAGGTCCCTTCCAGTTCGGTTCACCAGCTGCTAATCATGGAAAAGTTTTTTTAAGTCCTACAGCAAGAGTAGAATTCACTAATTTTACTTACATTTTTAGTAATTAGTTCTACTGAGTCATTCAGTTCTCACAGGAGCAAAGTGTCTTCACAGGGAAGCCACTTCAGTAGCAGCAGAAAGATCAGATTTTTCATCTGTACAGGGTTGTGATGGTGACCCCATCCAAAAGCAGAACAGCTGCACCAAATCAGCTGTGGGTACCTTCCAAGCTAGTGCTTGTCAGTGGGAGGATTAGTGAGTTTGGGAAACCTGTCCATGTCTCCCTTTCATGTGTAATACATGGATGGTTTTTCCTGAGAAGCACTGTTAAAACTCACCAAAGAGGAAGATCGTCCACTCATCTCCCTCCATATGGTCGTAGAACTCCAACCATGCTGTTTGCCAGAAGTTGCCTAAAGTTATATTCTGCATAAACCTGTGGAAATAACAGTGCTTGGTTTCCCACCAATTCATCCGCTTTTCCCCCTTTCCACAAAAAAGTCTCTCCTCAAGCTGCTTTGTTTGAACATTCTTACCAAGAAACAGAGTTCACTAAGGCAGTGAACATGAGCAGGCCTGTGCTGAAGACGTAGGCACTGATCCTCAAGGCATCCGAGAGCTTCTTTCCCTGTGGGAAGCAACAAGAGGAAGCACGTGCTGCTGTGTCCTGCCCTGGCATTTTTGGTATTTGAAATGATGAAGGCAGCCCTGTGATGGCCTGTTTTGCTTCACACATACTCTGAAGAACACAATAATAACAAAGCTGTTGTGGGATATTGTGTGTAATCATCCATCTGTCATGCCTACAGAGACCTGCTGCATGACTGATGTGGAATTTCTCTGAAATAACCAAAGAGAGAGAAAGGACCACTGATTTTTTTCCCTCTTTGTTTTTATTTGGCATGCTGCTCAGTACCTGGAGGACTATAACTCCAGGGGCTCCTGGATAACTCAGAGTAGTGGGAAAGGAACACTGAGCAGTAAGGAATGGTGCTCCATCTCAGCACCTCCCTCCCTCAGTATTTTCTCCCTCCCAGGATGCAGTGTTTTCTCCCCACAGCAGTCAAGAACTGCTGTGCTCAGATGACCTGGTTAACAGGGAAAAGTATATTCAAAAAGCAGTATTCAATATATTTGAATATTTAAATATTCAAAACGAAGCTGTTTAGCAAATATACACCAAAGTTATAATCAACGATCTTTTAGAGTAGTCCAAGTTGGAATTGGTTCTGGAGTACAATTAATTTGGTTTTCGTGAGTGAATATGAATTATATCTATCTGCAGTGTAAATGTTTTTTAAAAAATTAATGCAATAGTGTAATAACCAGCTATTGTCTTCTTCATTCCTCTGTCCTTCCTGTTTTTTAACTGTGGTGCTGTGCTGCACAAACAGACTGGAGGGAAAACAGTGTGATTCATAGCTGCTGTCCTGCTCACCTCCTGTCAGAGAGGACAAACAAGAGAGGCAGCTCTGAGAAATGCCAAATGCAGGTGGTTTAGGGTAATGCAATATAAAGGAATCCTCTTTACCTGGCTTATAGATTCTACAGAACATTAAATGTGGCCCAGGACTTATAAGCAATATTTATTTGCCCCAGGACAGAACTTTGCTCGTCAGCACTGAAACATTCACTATTAAAACAACCAACCAACCAACCAACCATTTCCTCCTATCACCTCTTTTTTGTTTTTTTTTTTTTTAATCAAAAAAGCAGATAGGGAGGAAGAAACTGGCAGGAGTTTGCCCTACAGTTTGATATTTGTGAAGCCTATGGGTTTATATGAGAGCAGTGCAATCAGCTGCCACTGTTATCACTGGGGGTACTGAAGGGCAAATGCCAGGCTGGCCAAAGCCTCTCCTTCAGCATCAGACAGTGCCTGCTGGATCCTGGACCAGAGATTCACTCTCTTAGCAGTTTCATACTTCCAGTTACGTTCATGTTATGCCCCATGTATGCTGATATAAGACTTTCTTAATCTTTAGACTCTGGACCATCACTTACATATTCTTTAGAGAAAAAATGGTTACAGAAGCTATAGAAAGCTTTGAGCTTTTTAACAGACTCATATCCTATAAATCCTTTTTCTCCTGGGATGAAGAGCATACCAAACATAAATTCTGTCTGACAAGTGTCAGATTTTCCAGTTAGTCCAAATAAGGTTTCAGTTGCTTTAACATCCTCCAGCTCAAGAGTTTCAAAGCTTAGTAACTCCAAATGCTCAGAGACATGGCATGTCCTGCTTTGAGACAGGACAGAGAGGAGCTAAAGTTCAGAACTTCAGCTATTTTAATAGCCCTTTGGCTAGAAACTGTCTTGTTTTGAGGCTGTGTTTTTATTGCATGTGATGAAGTGATTACATGAATCCCACACAATATAATTACATGAGATGTAGAAATAGAGAAGTTTACATAGAAAATAAAAAACCTTGTTCATCAAGTCCAAGTGCTTTATACCCTGTTTCTCCTCATGCCAACAACTACAGCACAGTAGTTTCCAAACTAATTCATGGAATGCTTGAATTCTTGCTCTTAAAGTGCTTGTAGAAGTTGGCAAGTTCCTTAAGTGCAGAACGGGGTTGCTGCTGGCAAGGTAGAGACTGGGGCACACCAGCTGGCAATACGAGTTTAGCAGGACCACTCTGAGGCCCAGGCCCAGGGAGGTGGCACAGCTTCTGGTTATGGGGGACTGTGGTGGGCTCTTGCCATGCAAGCAAAGGTAACAGGTCCTTCCCCACTTGCTGTGTAGCTGCAGTCCACTGGAAGGGAAAAATGCTGGGGAAGTGTTGCTTTAGTGGTAAGAGATGAGCTCCTAATTATGCTAAAATGTTCGGAATGAGGATGTGTCTGTCACTTCTCTTAGAAGGTGATTCAACACATTCAGCCTTCCAAAGCACCTGCATGATGCTTCCTTTAAATGATGAGCTTGAGCCTTTACCTGCTTCTGCAGCTCAGCAGTGGAGGAATATCCAGAGTCTGTTTCCATCTGAAATAAAAGGTGAGCTAAGTAAGTGAACCTTGTCCAGCTGGAGAGTGGCAGAATATGATGATGACAACAGCAAATCCCCTCCACTTGCAGTTCAGTGATGAAAGTGTAAAATATTTACTCTCTGTGCTGTGTCCTGTCCTGCTCCATCCTTTGTGTGTTGGCCATTGAGCAAAGCTGAGTTCTTGAGAAGAGAAATGCCCTTATTTCCTGAGGAGTTAGTAGTGTCCCAGAAGATTAACAGGGATGCAAGGATATCAAAGAAAAATGGGAAAACAGACTAAACCAAAGCTTTTGATTGTGTCACTGGTGTGTTGAGGTAAGACTTCCTCCCTTGATCTGGTCCAGGAATACACTGCAGCACCCAGTAGCTACTCCAGCCTTTCCCAGGCTGTAAGGAAATGATAATGTGGGACATGTAATGACAACATGCAATTAAACAAACAGGGATGAAAACGAAGTGAGTTTGTGCCGCAGAGAATTAACACAATAGAGCCCCATAGCCTTCACTCAAACTCTGACAGCTTAAGAACACAGTAAGTAAGAAAATCATCTTTGCTCCCAGTCCTGCTATGGTCACTTAAAGGGTTAAAATCCTAAATAGGCATGTGGCCATCTCATAATAAATCTCCCTGTGTTTAGCTCTGGCTTGACCATTTGCTGATAGTTTTGTTAAAATAAATGAAAAACTAAATCAAACCCAAGGTTTGAGTAGCTGCTGGGGCTTCACTGCTGGCCATGGCCATGAAGGGTTCTGGATTTCAGGCCATGTTCTGGCTGTCCTAGGGATTACAGCATAGCTGTTTTTATATTTCTGCAGTCTTATCATCAAATATAATTAGCAAAAGTTTACAAAACATTCCTTAATGTTTTCTTGGTTTCACATGGTCTTTAAGAACAAACACACAACTTCTAATACTATGACAGCCAGATTACTGAGGATTGCAGAATTAAATCCATTTTGCCTTTCCTACTCAGCAGAATATTCAAGCACAGGCAAACTGTTACCTAAAGTACAAAGGCAAGCACAGGGAAGGTTCAAAGGTCCCTGTCTAGGGTACAGTTGGAAAATTACTCATTAGGAAGATTACATTCTATTACCTTGATGATAGAGGAAAGCCTCTTGGGAGTACTCTTCTTGCAGCGTTTCAGAAAGGAGGAATAAACTGTCAAAAAGAGATCCTGTGTTAGTCAGGAGGTTTAGATTTGAAATTATAGCCTTCTGGGTATGTTCTTACAAACACAACTCTGTTTATTTACAGGTGTTCCCAGTTCTGTTACTGTCATATTAGCATGCAGGTCAAAGGGCATGAGACAGAAAAATTAGACACCTTCTTCCTGCTTACTCACAGACAAAAAGAGCAAGGCCAGCCCACCACACCACACCACACACTATAGTGGAAGAAACTGATGTTTGATGCTTCTGAGAAGGAAAAAAGAAAAATAAGGCAAAAAGGGATTTGAAACTTGAAACGCTGACGCCAACTCCCAACTCTGTATTTCAACACTAGGGTCGGATGTACTCCTATGGGAAATGCTAAGTTTTGGTAGCAGCCTTAAAAAAAGAAACCAAATCCAAGTTCGCTTTGTCTCCCTTGGCCAAAAGAGGTAGTGTGAGTAGTGCCCTAAGGTGCTATTGCTTAAAATGAGAATGTGTTGGGGAACCTGCAGTGTCCCAGGGCTTCTTGTCCTTCCCCACACACAGAGCTCCTCACTACTGCACTTGGTGAGCTACCACAGCCAATCTGTGGGATTTTCTTTTCCTCTCATATATTGTTTGCCAGCCACATCTTTATTGATAAAATACAGTTGAACTCTAATATATCTGATGAAGAATACCCATAAGAAAAAACCAAAAATAACCTGCTAGCCGAAGAGAACAGCATAAATAACATGCCACAGGCCAAATTTAAATGGATCTTATCTTAATTTTTAAAAGACCTTCTAATCACATCCATTACATAACATCCACTACGTGCCTGTCTTGTCACACAGGTCCTCTCAGGGCAGGTGTGCCCACTGCCTCCAAGAAAACACTGCTAAAGCTTGAAATATGTCAGGCTGCAATAATCCCTTCCTTGGAGGCTTTGCTTCATTCCAGCTCTCTTAACAGGTTGTTCAGAGCCTTGAACAGCTGAGTGTCTGCACAGAGGGAGATTTCACAGCTTCGCTGGGAAATCAGTTCCAGCACTTGACAACCTTCACTGCAATTTTTTGCCACTTGGAATTTTTTTGGTTATAACTCCTATTATCCGCTCTTAGGCTCTGCACATCCCTATCTTTACAACCACCCAGTAGGGAACTGAAAAGAGCAATATCCAATTATTCTGCTGGGACAGTAAAGTACATAGTGGTGGCCATAGTTTTCTGTGGTTAAAGAGATTATTCTGCTCTGATGACTTTGTAGCAGACAGCATTAGATTGGGAGAGGCAGATGTGAAAGGGGAACCTCACGGAGCTGGAAGGCTGATACTCCAGAGGTTCCTCCATCCAGCAGTGCTGACTCAAACCTGCTGAACCTTTGCACTTGAAGAGCTCCAGAGCAGAGCACTGTAGAAAATGTGACTCTGCTTTGAGTTTTTAGAAGGAGAAGGAGCTATTACTTGATTGAGTCACATATTCTGTGCATTTAGGAAAGACGAAATTACAATCACATTTCTAGTACTCTTTTAAAATAATCAATTTATGACAGAAGGCTTGGGCAAAGATTTCCAATTCAAAGCAAAGCTGCCACGTCTGCTTACCCTCTGTTTCAGAACACTGCCTTTATTAAGCCACTTTTCAGGATAAAATTCTACATTATTTACATTAAACCCAGAGAATTGTGGATAGAGTAGGTTTTCCCCAACATCTCATTACCTACTCTTTTTTTTATTGTGTAATATCTCTCCTCGCTCCTTCAGAATACACCAAATACATTAAAAAACCATTCATGTAACCATGGTTGTTTCAGCAAACAAAAAAGCCTTTCAGCTGCTTGGCACTGCTCTCATGTTGGCATATTTTACAGCCCCAAATCAACCACTGAAGCTGTCAGCTGTCTACAGCTATTTCCAAATATCAGCTAGAACTAGTATTGCTTAAAAAAAAAGTTCCTTTCCAGTTATTTTGAATTAGTTAACACAAAATTCTTAACCCTAGAGTAAAAGTAATTGCTTTTCCAGTCTCTTGACATTAAAGGGGAAACATACACTAGTCAAACAATAATTCTAATACATTTTTTTATATTATTATTTCCATGTCTAACTTCATTTGCCCAACAACCGTTCATTAAATCACAGATCTTGTTTTCAATGAATTTTCCACTTCTGGTACCGAAAAAAGCTAGTTTGTCTAAGTCATGTTTTAAAATGCTCAATATAATGAGTATAATCTGAAAAAAGACCTGATGTGTTATTTACATTTTTTTAAAAAGTGAATTATTATTTATGCCCCTTGCCTGCTGTTCTCTAGTATCTCTAGTGCCCAGACAGCCCCAAGGTGAGGCAGCACGGGTGCCCTTTCCCTGTGGTGCACCACAGAAGGCAGAAGTATGCAGTGCATCCTTCTGCCACCAGGCACAGAACCGCTCCATCCGCCGCGATGGCCGGGCTGCCCACCCCTGCTCCTTGGCATTCCTCTCGCCTTCCTGCCTGAAGCTTCTGGTGTGGATCTTACTTCACTGAAATCAACCTTTGTACGGCACAGCCAGTGGAAAACCGCTGCTGGGAGAACACAGGCTTTGACTATCCATGAAAATACAGAACATACAGATCAAAAACCACAGGACCACTTACCTGGTCACCTGAACAGTTGCATATCAGCCACTCTGTGGGGCCAGACACAGGACCAGACGTGGTGTTTGATGTCCTACCAAGCACTGCACGGGTTTAGGGGAAAGCCCCGTTCCTAGAAAAGCTGACAATGGACTTCACACAGACACGACACTGCCTTTTATTGACTTCCTCAAAGTCTCTATCATATCTTTTCAAGCTACTACACCCTTGAACTCTGGCTGTCTGTTCTTTGCTCACCTCCTGCTGATGGTAGCCTAGAAGAGGTCCTTTGCGTCTATTCAGAGGCCAGATTTCAACTCCTCACTTTTCACTACTGCTGTTGAAACGTTATGAGGGTTTAGGCAAGGGCAACGGGGGGGTGTTTCCACGCAGGAGCTGCCTGTCCCCTCCCAGACAAGTCATGTGAAGCCAGTGCCATGTCACTGTTAGTGCTGGCAGCGTTCCCTGTGTGTATGTGCATGCTGTTACTCAGTTAAACACGTGGAATACATCTCTGCAGGTAAGTTTTTCATCCTTGTACCTGAGAATAAAAAAAGCCACCAGCACCCTAAAGATGAGTAGTTTTTATAATTCACTAACTCATGGTTGGAGCACAAAATAGCTACTGCCAGTGCAACTGAATGGGTCAAAAGTGTATTTCTTAAAAGTAATAAGGGTTACTGTGGAATTTGGCAAAAAACATTGGTCCAGTTTTCATGCTGTTCTACTAAGCCTAAAAATTACTCCAACTCTGTTGGCACACAGTGCCCTCAACCAGTTACAGGCTTTGCTTCCATGGGTAAGGGGAAGATACACATAAGTTAGCATGTGCTTCGGCTCAGCTGTCTTTAAACATGATGTTTACAGACCATAAGGTGTATAATTATGGTACTGCAGAGAGTAAGATGTAATTTACAGCAGCATTGATCTTTCTTATGCAAATGTGGCCCCAATCTGTTACTCAGCTGATAAATAGTGCCCTATTAAGAACTAAGCTCTGAGAACGGAGGGTGTTACTATCATAACTTTCCAGATCTATTTTTCCACAGGAGGAGAAACAGGGAATATCCCCTCTGCCTCACAGTTAGCCTTGTTTGCCCTTGACAGGTGAAGCACGCTCTTTCTCAGAGCTGGGACTGCAGAGAGCTCTGCCACAGTGAACAGCTTTTAACTCTCTGTTACTGCTCCCATCGTCACTTTCTCTTGCCTAATTCCAGCTATTCCCTGGTAAGGACAGAAGTTGTAATTCTTAGCTGTCGCTACTAATTGGTATTTATCACACAGACTCAACAGAAAGGAACGTGATTCCTTCAAACTATTTACTCACGTGCAGAGGAGGAAGTGGAAATGAGCATCTCAAGAGAGGGGTGCCATAAGGATAATGTCCTCAGCTAATCTTTGGATTTGAGCTTGCAGGGGGAGGGCTGTTCATCCAACAGCCAATAGTAGGTGCTAAGAGTGAATTTCAGCCCTCAGTGTTCCTTCTGAACCACTGTTCAATTCCAACATGGTCATCTCTGAAATATTCATACCCATAGGGACAGCTCAGCATATTAGTCATAGGGTTGTAAATGCCATTTATATTCTGCTGCAATTTTGCGTCTAGCACAGGTTGTCACTCATCAAATGGCTGCTTCTGCCTGCTGGCAGCCCTGTGCTGATGTCTCCACATCAGACACTCCAATGCTGCTGCAATCTTTGCTGAGCCATGCAGGAAGTCTGACTTCTTCTCAGCAAAAGAGCTTTTTGATCAGACACTTCATGAAACAACTCTGCTCACCCCCTACAGTTTTTGTCATAGTCACTGGTCGGTTCACTGTTTGAGAGGAACATCAGGGGAAAATCTATGAAGTATCTTTAGGGGGACTGTACAAGCCCATACTGATAGTTCCTCCAAGGCTGAAGAGGAACATCTCCACTGTCTCATTCCCTGCATTCTGCATCAGATTTCTCACCCTCTGCCAGGGCACGTGTGCCACCACCTAGCACTGCTGTGGCTGCTTTGGGAGCACCTGTGGAACAACAGAAAGGTGAGGAAAACATAAATTCGCCTTTCAGGATTCTCGCAAGTAAGCTTTCTTCTGGTACTGTGACTAAGCTCTAAAGAAATGGCACAACAGGACAAGCAGCTCAAGTTGCCTAGTGTGAAAATGCTGAGCTAAAGACCTTTATTCCACCTTATGATGCAGCTCCACATTCATGTGTGGCTGTGAGGACTCTTTAAGACCTGCATTGGAGTGCTGGAGGCAACCCTGGTAACCTCCAAATACCGAAATGATGGGACTTTTTGAAAGAGGGGGGTGCCTTTTCCAGCTATTCTGAATCTTTATTAGCCATGTCGTGTTTGAAAAAAATTCTGATCTCATCAAGCAAAACCCAGCTCTTCTCACCAGTGCTTGCAAACATCCTTGAAGAGCTTTTATTTACACACAGTTTTTTACACACTACAAATGTAATTTATCACAGGTGATTATTGCCTGCAACACATTTTTATTACAGTACCAAGGCACAGATATTTACAGTGGCCTGAGGAGGTACACCCTCCCATTCCCCCTGGATTCAACATCCCTTCAAGCGATGGGTTTACGACCAAGAAAAATTACTGTGAACTCTTCTGGGAAATAAAAATTTAACCTTATATTTACAGCGTGCTGAATTTACCAGCTAACAACACAGATTTCCTTGTACAAAACCCCAGACTCAACTGACTGTGGGAAGAAGGGCGATTACTTTCTGGCAGTGTAGCATATTGCATGTTGCATAAATTACACAATGCCAGAGTCTGCAGAGCTAGGGCAAAACAGCAACTCTCTATCATCCCTGAAGATAAACTCTGAATCAAAATAATGCTCAATAAAGGGAATGTAATAAGATGCTGACAGCAGCAAGGTCACTCGACACCGCAGCATCTGAAAATCCCTGTTCTTTTCTAAAGGTAACATTTCTGCTGAGGCATGAACATTAAACCTGAGACACTGAATGGTGTCTGACATGTGAAAGATACCAATATCTGCTTTTCCAGATACTTTGATCAAAATGCTGGGCAAGTGGCCGAGATTCAGGGAAAGACTCCCATATGGTATGCAGATAATCCAGTACCAGAAAAAAATATATATATATACATATATATATAGAGAGAGAGGCACATCCATATTTTATAACAGATGCAGAAGGAAGGCAGTCCGAAAGAAAGGCAATACTATCTAAGCTTAATTAGTAGACAGGCTTCCAAATGAACTGCCTATCTGCCATCAGAATCGCCCAGCAGAGCAAGAGCTGGCAGCCACGTTACACAAGCAGTAGCTGCTTTACCAGCTACAACCTTCTGTTGCTAACGTAATTTAAATTCCATTTCTGAAACAGGAGAAGCCAGACTAAAAGTCTGCAGGTGTAGTAGGAACTTAAATGACTTCTAAGCCCCTGCAGGAAGAAGCAGAGCTTTTGCTCAATGAATGACCCTGATACGCACTACACCATAGGAGCACCGAGGGGCAGGACAGCAGTGATTTGCTCTGTGGGCCTTAGGAAATCCCCCCTGGAAAACGAACCCTCATCCCCCTCCCACCCTGCGCGCCCGCGGCCTGGGAGCCCGGGGGGCTCGGGCCTAACCCCGACCCGGGGACCCCCTCACCTCCCCTTGGTGAGGGAGGGGCGGCCGCTGCTTCTTTCGGGGACGCTCAGCCAGGGCGCGGCGCGGCCCGTGTCCCAAGGGATCGGGGTGCTGGGGGCTCCCCATGCTGGGAGCCCACCCCAGCCCCGGTGGGCGTTATGGCGCCGCTTCCCTCAAGGAGCGGAGGCACCAACTCCCTCATCCCTCCCCCCCGCCCGCGGACTTTGGACTCGCCCGCCCTGTC
>WBMY01003645.1:1148807-1212664 GCA_013397315.1 Donacobius atricapilla
TGTCGCGGTTGCGCGGGGCGAGAGCGGCGCGTCCCGGCCGCGGCTGCCGGGAGGTACCGGGGAGCGGGACGGGCGGCAGGCAGCGGGGCAGGCTCCGGGACAGGCACCGGGGGCGCAGGGCTGGGGCTGGCGTTGAAATTGAAGGGGCGGCGGCGCGGACAGCGGCCCTCCTGCCTCACGGCCGCGATGAGCCGCGTCCGGCCGCCCCCAGGCTGTGAGGGGGGCCCTGAGGTGACCCCGGGCCCGGTCGGGCTGTGGCGGGGCGCTCGGTCCTTCCGGGTAACCGTGGGCGGAGCCGGANGAGCGGTTCGCCGGTGTTACTGCAGGAAGGGGCCGCCGGCCGGTGGCTCAGCCCAGCCGTAGCTCTGCTGGCACTGCCGGTGGTTCCAGCTGCAACACCCCGCTGCAGTGTGTGCCGACTTACATCAGAGAAGGACGGAATGCCAGAATGGGGCAGGTTAGAAGGGACCGCAGTGGGTCACCTGGTCCGACCTGCCTGTTCAAGTAGGGTCACCCCAGAGCATATGGCACAGGATTGTGTCCAGACAGTTCTGGAATATCTCCATTGAGGCAGACTCCAAAACCTCTCGGGGCAGTCCGGTCCTGGTCCTTGCACAGTTTTTGCTTGTGTTCTTCCTCATGTTCAGGGGGAACATCCTAGACATTCATTTCTGCCTATTGCCTCTTGTCCCGTCGCTTGGCATCACCGAGATGAGCCTGGCTCCATCTTCTTGGCCCCCCCCTTTCGATACTCATACCCATTGAAACTCATGCATTCTGTCTGATGCATTCTGTTTCTGTGTTTAAACAATTGTCTTCATCATAGAATCACAGAGGGGTTTGAATTGGAGAGGACCTTCAAGATCATCTCATTCCACCCCTCTGCTGTAGGCAGGGACACCTTCCACTAGGCCAGGTTGCTCAGAGCTCCATCCAGCCTGGCCCTGAACACTTCCAGGGATTAAAGATGAGGATTCACTGCCTGTACATCTTGTGCCCAAAGTGTCAAAGCTTATGCCAGAAAAAGGAAGATAGGGATAATCATTCTTTACATAAATAAATGGACTGTTGATTGTGCATCTGCTCTTATATTGTGAACAGATGCTCTAGGTTTCATTCAGTGTGTTTACAGAAAGTGGTAAAGCAAGAAAGAACTTGGTGTAAACTTTAGATGGGTTATTTGGAGGTGAAAATGGAAGTGTGACTGAGTCCTAAGAGCATTTATTCACATGTCACTCCTCTTTCACTTAAAGCATTATTTATTTATCTCTTTAATGCAGCACACTGATAGGATTGCACAGCTTATGATCCTGCACTGTCATTGGAGTTCAGCAGCAGTTGCCTTTTTTCTGGTCCCTGCAAGATGCCAGCAGCCCTTGCAGAGAACAGCCAGGTTATCTGTGAAGTATGGGCCAACAACCTGGAGGAAGAGATGAGGAAAATTCGGGAGATTGTTCTGAGTTACAGCTACATTGCCATGGTAAATGTTTTATACTTGACCGAATTGCCTTAGTCAAGGGATTTTTTTGGGTTGTGGACTAAGTTGATTCTTGAGTGAGAGATGATTTCTCCCTACCTCCAGTCAAATTAAACTGGAAGAGGTGAAAAAAAAAAGTTCAGTAGCTTTCCAGAATTTAATACAAGCAGTGCTGAGTATGGATTGACTGAAAGAAGGGGAAGAGGGAGAGTAACTTAAAACCATGAATTTATTTAGTATTTAGCTAGTCATAGTATATTAGTTTCTGCAACAGCAAAATGAAACAAGTCACAATTGAGTTTAAATCCTTATTTTTCCACCAGTGTGTTTGTCCTCTGTTTTTCTCCATTTGATTATAGAAGATGCTATGGGACTGGAGCTCAAAAGGCCTGCAAGTGACTGCTAGCCAGCTGGGCTGCCTCCTTTCTAATGAGGGCAGATGTTGATTCTTAGGGAGGAAAAATATTGTGGCTGTAGATAAGACAATATGTTCAGAAAGCTTTGTTTAAAAAGTGCCAGGTGGGAGGATTCCTCCCAGATGGGAGGAATCTCCTCCTGCGCATACAAGTCTGTATCTGCTTGGCAGCACCCCAGTGTGTTCCATCAAAAACTGGTTTTAGCTGTGACACTGTAAGTTCTGCCAGCTTTGCTTAGGAGCAGTGAACCTCAAGAGATGAAATGTCCTCATTAAAAGTGTGGGAAAAGACAGGTGCCTCTGCAGAGTGTGTGGGATTTTGGTGTCAAAATCAGCTGTGGAAGTGAATATGGGTTTTTTGCTAACATTAGTCAATGGGAAATGAACCTTTTGGTTCTCTATAGTCTCACTGAAAGTGTTCTTAGGGTCTGTTTTAGTGACTGTGCTGTAAGACTAGACAGAACCTCTTGGGCAAGGGAGAGATTGTGTCAGGTGCTCAGTGCTGGGTTGGTTGTGAAAGATTTTGTGTATAGTCAGTAGAAGCTCAGTGACCCAATCTGAGGGTAAAAGCAGTGTGGCAGTTTGGTGTTCAGCAGAGACAGCACAATCACGGGCTAAGTGAGAGGTTTTTCATCTGATAGATGGCTGCTGTTGTTGAGGTGTGCTTTGACTGACTGTAGTTTTTGTTGATGTAGGCATTGACTGTTCCTCAAAGCAGTGAAGGTTTTCACTGTCTGGACTGTCCTCCTAACAGAGTGGTAATTATGACTCCTGATAGAAGCCATGGTGAAACTCAGTTTTCCCTTCTCTCCCAGGACACGGAGTTCCCCGGAGTTGTGGTCAGGCCGATCGGGGAATTCCGCAGCTCCATAGATTATCAGTACCAGCTCCTTCGCTGTAACGTTGACCTACTGAAAATTATCCAGCTGGGCCTGACTTTCACCAACGAGAAGGGGGAATATCCTTCTGGCATCAACACCTGGCAGTTCAACTTCAAATTCAACCTTACGTGAGTCTTTGGGCTTGGCAGTAATTTCCTGTTCCCTTCTGCTGGAGTGATGCTTTCCTGTGGCAAATACCGGTGTCTGTGTATTCATCACTGCTGGCTGGTTCTGAGCAGTAAGGATTCAGTTCTACTACAGACTGTGTGGGAACCTATTTTGGAGTGCCAGGAGTTAACAGTGCATCAGGAGGTCAAAGCCATGCTAGAATTCTATCCTTATTACCCTTTCTCTTGATAATTTTGTGTGCCTTTTTTTTTCTGGAATGTTTGAAACTTCATCTATCTATCTGTGTAAAACTCCATCTCTTTCTGCTAAGAATAAATGGGTGTGCTGGTCTCATCAAAAAGAAAAGACCTCTTTACAGACCCATGCTTAAGCATAAGCTGGGATCTAAAAACATGTTGGTGTAATCATCACATCTGTTCAGGAGAATGAATCTTGTTAAATGGAGTGTGGCAGTTCTTGTCTCCTCCATACTGTAATTTCTTGGGTTGCAGCTGAAACAAGTTACATTATCCCTTCCCCTGTAATTATAAAGATAAACTCAGCATAATTACCACCACTAGAGCTGTCTGGAAATAGAGAAAGGGTTTATCTGGCAAAACCACGTATGTAGAGGAAATCTATTTTTGTGAAACTGTCATTGGAAAGCATTGCAAAAATTTGTAGCTACTATGTGCGGATCATCCAGTTCCTGACCCCAAAAGTTGCACTGTTTACTCCACAAATTTGTGAGTCTCTTACAGGTATTGAAATCAGAGTGAAGTGGTTTTTGCTGTGTGATCACTTCATTTAAATGAGTTATCATATGGATAGAACTTGTCTCTGTGTTCCTCCCTCTCAAATGACACAAACCAGTAAAGAAGTCAGGTTCCTGCTCAGCTCTCCCCCAAGCGCATCATTCTTGTCCTTCCTCCTGAGTCAAGGATGATGCAGTTCTGTTACCTCCCAGAGATGGAAGTGCAGGTGCTGATAAGGTGGTACATGCTGTGGAGTGAAAAGGAAAAATGTAGACAGGGATGATGGTCAGTGCTTTAGAGTTGCACATCTTCCTGTTTAGGAAAACTCCCCTCTCCTCTGGGCCCTCATCTGTGGTGCTTCCCTTCACTTTGCAGAAGGGACATTGTTCAAAACTCAGTTTCAGTCCTACGGAGGTGGAATCTTTGGAATTTGCACTAGAAATGGAAGTGTTAACTAGTTATCATCACAGAACAGCTTGTTAACAGATGTAGGAGGCTGCAGTAGTGGAATTGAAACTGAGTCAGTTTGCATCTTCTAGAGAGACAAATTGGAACCTATTATCCTGCTGGTTTGTCCAATTCTTGACATAGTGTGGGGAGAATTTTTCTAAATTGAGCTTGTCTTGGCAGCACCTGGAGTGCAAACCTGCCTTTTTTTTTTTTCCTTCAGGGAAGACATGTACTCTCAGGATTCCATAGACCTCCTTGCCAGCTCTGGGCTGCAGTTCCAGAAGCATGAAGAAGAAGGGATTGATACTCTACATTTTGCTGAGTTGCTGATGACATCTGGGGTCGTCCTTAGTGACAGTGTGAAATGGCTGTCCTTCCACAGGTGGGCCCAGGATGCTCACTGACCTTCTTAAATCTCTTCTTAATTATCTGCATTTTCCATGGAGATTGACAGATTTTAAGGAGAAAAATTAGCAGTCCCACAGTTCTTAAAATAAGCTTCAAGATATGAAGGCCAAGTTTAAGAAGTAAGGCCATTTCATGGTTTTACTTTCATGACTTTCTGACTGCTTGTGAATCCTTTTGCTGTTAGTCTCCCTTCTCTTGAAGAAGCTACTAACAACTTGAAATGTGATTTCTACACTTAGTAAATGCCTTGTAAAGTAAGGATTTTGTTTCTTCTTCCTTACAAAGTTGGTGGTGCTCTGAACTTCCACCTGTGTGGTTAAGACATCTTTCTTCTAGCATTTCAACCAACTTGATTAGGAAGCCTGTGGTCCAACATGGTATCACAAAGGAAAGGACTTGCCACCACCTCCTTCTCCCTCAACAGATTCTGGCAGGGTTTCCTGTTTTTCTGTATTGCCCTTAGCTACAGAAATGTACAGAGTTGGGAAGGAATGTGTATTCTTCCCAATGGCTTAGGTGTTCCACAGAAGGCTAATGAAGGCACTTGGGGAGCATCCCAAAGTCCTGCACTGACTTAAAAAATCTGGATGAATTCTGGCTGAGAGTTTTATGTATGTCAGAAAATGTTAAGGCTTGAAAGGCACAGCAAGTACAATTCTACTGAAAAAGGAGATACCAGTACCTTGGGTTAGAGGCACTGCCTGCTTACCTGGTTTCTCTGTGGTTTTGTTTTCAGTGGTTATGACTTTGGCTACATGGTGAAGTTGTTGACAGATTCCAGGTTACCAGAAGAGGAACACGAGTTTTTCCATATCTTAAACCTTTTCTTCCCATCTATCTATGATGTGAAGTACTTAATGAAGAGCTGCAAAAACCTCAAGGTACTTCCGTCTCCCCAGCAAGCAGGTGATGGGCACCAACACTGTACATGTACAGGAATACACGTGGCAGAACTGCTGCCTATGTTGTCTGAAAATGGGAATGTGTGTAAAAGTCAGTAGTGACACAGGAGCACCTGAGACACAGTTTGTGCCTAATGGATACTGCCCTCCCCAGTTTCAGACTTAGCAATGTGTTTGTTATAAAGGGGACGTTGCCACAGCCTTCTGGTGTTTCAGAGGCTAATTACAAGTCCGCATATTTATGTTTCCGATGCAAGGGTATTTCTTTTACATGAAATACTTCATGACTTGATTACCTGGTAAGAGGGTTGAAAGTAATTTATCTGCTGAATCACAGCCTTGCGTAAAGAGAGGGAAAGGCCCAGCATGTGTAACCTATGAATGTACCCACAGTTATCTCAAGTATCTGCAACAGGAAAAGAAGGCAGCTAAATTTGAGCTATTTATGAACTCTTGAACACCATTTCCAACTGCGTTCCGCTCACAGCTGGATTATGTGTACTGCTGGGGTCTGCATTGGTTCATCACACCCTGTTTGTCCTCATGTTTTGGAGAACTGTGGCAATTTTGGCAAGAGATGGACTTCCAAAATCAAATCTCTTCTGTTCTCTTTGCAGGGTGGCCTTCAGGAAGTGGCAGATCAGCTGGATTTGCAGCGAATTGGAAGACAACACCAGGCAGGATCAGACTCTCTTCTCACAGGAATGGCATTTTTCAGAATGAAAGAGGTACTGCAGTGTTCTTCCTTCTCCACTTCCTGTCCATAAATGTCAACATGTACAAGGTGTTGGTTGTTTTGGTTTGGGATTTTTGAGCCTTGTGGCCATCACACTTCAAACTGTCGGGAATAGGAATTGCTGATACTGGCACAGACTTGTTTTGTTTACTCACCTTTCATGTGCTTATTATAATTTGTACACTCCATTTTGGAGGTGGCTGATTTCAAATGAGCTGTTAATTAACACTGGATGTTTTCTGATTTAGAGGCACAATTAAACAGTACCTGTTTCTTTTTTTTCTTTTAATCTGCAGTTATTTTTTGAGGATACAATTGATGACGCAAAGTATTGCGGACGACTGTATGGCCTTGGCACAGGAGTGGCTCAGAAACAAAATGAAGATGTGGACTCAGCCCAAGAGAAAATGAGCATTTTGGCCATTATCAACAACATGCAGCCGTGATGAGCGGTGCCCCTCAGCAGAACATGTTTACCGTATTGGCAGCTGCTGTCCTCAACCATTTTCCCTAAACAGTGTCTCAAACAAAAAGCATCTCCAGTACACAGGCTGCACCAAGCCTTGCAGTTTTGCTGAAGAGCTGCATTTTCCTTTGAAACCCAGAAGAGCTGACTGAATTCCTAATGCCAGCATTCGTGGTTTGCCATGTTTTTAATACCAAGGGCAAAGGACCGAATCTACTGTGTATACCTCTGTTTTTTTCCTCTTTATACTGTACAGAATCTGCAAGGAAGATTTGCCAGTAGAATATTGGGTGGAGCTAAGGGTTGGGAAATGCAGTGAAAATGGACAGACACGCACGCAGATTTGCAATTTGTGTTTTATAAAACTATTTTAGAACTTCTGCCTGTTGTGAGGGTGACAGCTTCACCTCATGTGTTGCTTATTTTATCTGTCTGGAAATTGCTCCCTTTGATCACTGCAGAGGTGTGGGAATGGTTGACATTAAAATGATCCTTGCAGCTAAAAATATTCAGAGATTTGCTTTAACAACAGAGGGAATAGAGATTAATGGAGCTGATTTGATCAGCACTCCTTAGTTTCTAATTCTCTTTGTTATTGCTTTGACCCATACTAAGCCTCAGCTTTGTTCATACGGGTATTAAGGAACTGTTCTGGAAATTCAGAGGCCCAAAAGTTCACCTTTGATGGGATTGGACCAATACTCTGACTTCAGTTTTCATCTTAAACCTACAAATTTTATTCTCCTGCAACACAGCTCTGTCAGCATGGACAAGTATTTGTTCCTCTTCTCCCCTCTGCTTCTCCAGCCCCTAATTTTACAATATGCTCAGAGGTAAAACAGAGTTTCTGATTTTTTTCCGGAGTTCTGTTTTTTTTTGTCATTATGAACAGCTGAGAAGTAGTTAAGTGGATGAAGAACTTGGGATTCTGACTTTGAAACACATTCTATAGTATTTTTTTTCAACAGCTCTGTAATGACATTTCTTAAAAGAACAAACCCTTTTGGACATGTCAAACATTTTTAAGACTTTGGCACTTTGAACAAGCTTAATCCAATATTAGAGTTGAGGTTTAGAGCTGGTATTTGAAATGTTTGTAAAGACTAGTTTTTATTTTTTGTAAAATAAATTTTTTTAAACCAGGCTACGTTTTGGATTTTCCATCAAGCACTAGAATTTTCACAGTTGAGGCTTTGGAATCTGAATTTGGGAGATACATGCCTGAAGATGCTCAAGTTTGTTTCCTTTACCATTTATGATGTGCTCCTGGGGTAGCTCTCAGTAACATTTTTTGAGTTTATTGTACGGTAGCTGAGGGAAGCTGGGCTCGAGAGCTCAGGCAGAGTTGTGTTCTCTCCCTGCTGGTCTCTCAGCACAGCTCACAGTCTGGTGCAGTATTCCTGCACTGCAGAGTGGCCACTGAAAGGGACAAACGTGTGTGTGAAGTTTTCTGCTCCATCTGAACTCCGTGGTTGCTGCTTGAGGTGCAGGAAGGCAGTCTGGTTAAGCACTGGCTCCCCCGCCTGGTTTTTTTTTTGGGTGCTTTGTACAGAACTCGGCAACCTCACAGTGGTGGCAACACTTCCCTGATTAAACACATCCACAGCAGGATCTTGTTTCAGTCTAACCCCTGCCTTTCACCTGCTGCTCTTGAAGTTGTTCTGAGCCTTTACTCAGCACGAAGCAGGAAATCTGTCAGGATGAAGTCTGCATTTTGGCTGGAAGAATCTGGAACAGCTTTTGCTCTAAAAAATTCATCACTCCTCTTTTTAATTCTTAACAATGTTTACTGTACTTGAAACTTTCTGAATTCATGATGCACACTTTCCCCCGTCAACTTTTTTTGCTGGATTTAAAACCTTGCTTCTAAAAATGACTAAGACAGATGCTGTGTTCACTAAGGCTTATGAACCCTTGTGCTTTTCATAGGAGCAGTTACTTTTTCTAACAAGACAGACAAAGCCTTTAAGTAAGCTGTAAGACTGGTCAAAATACTGCATGTTCAAGACTGCAAAATCCAGGATTGGTTTTGGCAGTTTCTAGAGAACTTATTTTTATACATCAAATACCAGTTCATGGTGGTAGAAGACTTTATTTAAAGGACAGTAAATAAACAATGCTTTTAAGAACAATACAGGCCCTAAGGGTCCGTTTGCTTACAGAAACCACTGATTCTCCTGAGGGCAGCTACTCTTCCTCCTCTGCTGAAAGACTACACAGCTGCTCAGAACTTCTTCTTGCATGTAAATTAGCATGAGCTTTCATTAGCATAGTGTCCAACAAAAAAACTATACAAAAATCCGTTATAACTGTTCAAGCCCACACTCTTACTGCTTGTCGGTTTTCTAACAGTCTCCTTAAGTAAGCATCAGTGGATGAGCACAAGTGGATGTGTACAAACCTGACATTTTGTATCAGTAACAACCACAGCCATCAAAAGAACCCTTCACTTGAAGAAAGAGCAGCCTTAGTGTTAAGTAGCTGGAGGCAGCTCAAGGGAGACAGTTTGGTCTCCAAATGTCATGTCAAGAAGCTCCTGCCAGCCTTTTTGTAAACACCAGCACCACCGTGTTTGCTAAGGAGAGCCAGAGCCTCTTCCTGCAGCTCAGGAGGACACTGGGAGCCAAGGTGAAGGAGCACAAGGCAGCACTCCAGCACGTCAGGGAATGGGAAGACCTGCAAAAACAGGAACATGAGGTTTGTATTACAGTTCGTATCACAGTTGTTCAACATCATCAGGCAGCTCTCTAACTACAGTGCTTTGTAGCATTCTCAGAGCAGCCAGCCAGGAGTCAGGTGCATTTTCTCTTCACATTTATACAGGTTTGTCCCCTCTTGCCCAATCACCATGGTTACATGTTTTCAAATGTGTGATTTGTACTTTCTGCAGTTCCTAATCTATAAAAGCCATTTTATAGCTTAAGTTTATGATTTCGTTGTTGGCAATTTTTTTTTCATAAACAAGTAGCAAGGGATTACTCTAAAAGTGCATGGGATGATCCATACAGAATATCTCATTGAGTTCTCCCACACAGGAGCTTTAGCTATGCATTCCAACTGCATGGGGAAAATGATACTTGAAAGAAAAATAGCACCCTCATGCCATGTGTCAGTTCTCTCTCAAAACTGCCACAGGATCACAAGGAATAGCACTGGTCCTTTCTGTATGAAAATTCTGTAGAATGACTTTTTTCAGAACTGCAATGGCTCTTCTGAAAACTTACCTTTAAATTGTCTGGGAATTCAGCTAATTTCTGCTTTGCTTTCAGAAGCTGCTTTGTGAGCTCAGGGAGTGTGACTGGTTGCTGTGCTTCATCTTTGCTGTCAAGAGAAGAGCAGGTGTCATGAGGAACGGTTTTGTTAGGAGACTGGGTAGCCTCCCTCCTGGACAAGGAGCACAGGAGAGAACTGGACAAGTTTTTTATGCTCTAGCTCGTTCTTGCTAAAGTCCCAAACGAATGTTCAGCAAAGAACTCTTAGATCAGGATTAGCCTTTTCATTATCCTCCCTTTTTCAAGCTGCCCTGTTTATTCCCTCTAACAACACCTCATGCATCACAAAACTATTCAGCTGCACTGAGTTCATGCACGTGGTGGTTCAGCCCAGGGGGAATGCAAGATTCCTGAGTTGTATATTCAAGTGTTCCTGGGCAATGGGCTGGAGATTAGAGGCAGTCTAGGCAAAACAAGAAATTTGCTGCACAAACAAAAAAAAGCAACACTTTTCAACCTACTCATTCCTGTTGTGAGCCTTACCAATTCATCTGGTTGCTGTCAGAGCACGGTTTGTCTGATTCAGTCACTGAACTCTGTTCCAGGTTGCTTCCCTGGGTGTTTCCATTTGTGTTTTCCTGGAGATTGTTCCTCTGCTGCTGATGCTGGCGGATCATTTCTGCTAAAGTCTCCTGGACCTCAGCTATGTCTCTCTGGGTGTTCTGCAAGGCAGCCATCTCTTCTGAAAGGAGCACTTGGCAACCCTTCAGTTTTGACTGTCTGTCTACCAAATCAACTGAATCAGTTCTTGTGTCACTCTGTGTCTCACGCTCAGGAACTTCAGTTGTACTGCAGAGGTTCTCACCCATCTCAGCTGCAGTTTGAACTCTTTCCTCAGGGGATGGGTCACCTGAAATCCAGCTCTTCTCAAGAGCTGTCTGCTCACTGGGACATGGCACAGGACCCAACACAGCCTTCTGCAGGCCAAGGGAGTCTTTGAGTGGGTTCCACCACAGGTCATAGAGCAGTCTGTAAGCCACAAAGCCCTCCAGACTCCTGCAGGCATCCATGCTCTGAGAGTTTGTGCTGTCCAGTTTGCCTCTCAGGTCATCACAGCCTAATAATGAGAAAAGGATTACAAATAGTTCATGGAACTTTCCAAAGATAATGAGCAGATCTGGTAAATGAGCCAGGAAATCCTGGAAACCCAAATCAGGGATTTACTCAGATGCTGGCATAGTTCATACACGAACTATGAAAGCAAAAACATCTTGGGCATCTTTGTGAACACAATACTCTGTTCTAGCTAAAATGTTCTCATCAGCTACAGCAAAGTTCTTTGGTCCCAAGCTGCAAAACTCAAGAGTCACGCAATCAAGAGCCACAAACTAAATGCACTGCACACTCTAAAGAGAATGGAGGACAAGTTGGAGTATGTGTTGCTATGAAATGAACACAGCATTCTAATGCCCCCCTCTCCCTCACAGAAGAGAATTCACTCAGTTTCCTATAGGACTCACACCAGGTGACACAGCTGAGCTTCCTTCCAGAGTCAGAAATTTTCATTGCCCAAGGGCCTTTGCACTAGCCAAATTCCACAACTTTCCACAGATATGGCTATGCCTTGCTGCTTCCAAACGTTATTTAGCCTAGGAACATTAATGGACAGAGCTGTGCTGGCAGGCAAGAGCTCTGTCAGGGCCAGAAGAGATACAAGGCGACTTACCCTCAGGAAGGATGATACTGCAAATCTCCTGCATCAGAGTGAAATTCCCAGCATCAAAACTGCGGGTCACAGCCCCAAGAATACTTTTCACAGCCTCATCCCACATGCCCAAGTGACAGCTCAGGGCTGCGAGGGCCAGGTCATGGGAGATATGGAAAAGCACCTACAGGAGGCACCAGAGAGCACAGTTAACAGTTTTACTGCAAAGTGTGAGCTTATGACAACTGTGGAAGAGCCCAGAAGCACGTGACTTGACCAAATGCAATTTCAGTGACAATGCAATTTACACAGTCTCCTTCATGCAGGAGATAGAGCATTTCTGCATCACTTAGAGCTGTTAAATCAGCCACTGTGCTTGCCTGTGTCGTAGTAAACAGATGAGAAGTGGGAGCAGTGACTGGGTCACAGAGAAGAGCTGCAGGAGCACCAGTCTATGGACAGACCTTGCCAACTATTTTGGTAATAAGCAGCCCTACCTCCCCTAACAGTCCAGTACAAACCCCTGAATCAGTGCTGAGCCCACTCAGCTGTCAGTCACTCCCAGCCAGCACATCTCAGTGACCTCAGTGCTGATCCCCAACAGCCTATGTCAGTTCTCACCCTGCACAGAAACAAATGCAGAAACCAACTGGTGGCTACCCCAAGCTGTCCAAACTGCTGATCATCTCTCTCCCAGACTAAAAACCTGTGCTGAAACAGGGTGCTGACATCAGCTCCCTGAGAATGGCTGCTGGAACACCTCAGAGTGGCCGGGCTTACTGCCCATATCCAAGTAAGGATTTGTGCCTGCACAGATCAAAATCCATGTACCTGCTTTGGGTGCGTGTTGCTGGTCGAAGGAGGATGCTCAATCCTGCGAAGCTGCTCCTGTGCACATGTGGCTTGTTCAGTGGTGTCCATGCCCAGCACATTCTGCCACACTTCTGTCACCATGTCAAAAAACGAGGCCTCTCTGCTCAGCTCCCAGCTGTGGTAACAGGGGGGCAGGGGGCTCTTTCGCTCACAGGGGCTCCTTTCACTGAGGCACCTGCAGAGCACTTCATTCAGGCAGAAAACGAGTCTTTGTCCCTATCACAAGGAGGAAAAAAAAGCACTGAGCTGTTGCAACAAGAAAAACAATCCCTTGGTGACCACAGCAGGCAGAGTGACTTAAGAATATCATGCCTGGTAGCAGCTTCTTGGTGACAGGGTCTAAGGGAAGTCAGAAGGAAACAGAGCAAGGCAAGGCAGTCACCTGATTCTCAGTTCACAAAAAGACATTTTAAATTTACTCCTCCAGTTGGCCCATTTGTTCCTTTAATGTAACTGGAAAATGCTTCATTTCTTTCTTCTCATGATCAGTCTTACACACTTAAAAAAGAATCCCACTTTTCTCTACAACCTCTCATGTAACAATAAGCACAGAGTCTACATGCCTCCTCAGCATGACCATTCCATAGGGACATTCCACAATACTCCTAGAAAAATATTTTGAGGCAAAACCAGCCCAAAGGACCACTTGTGGACTCTTAACATATGGGAAGTGGTGCCAAATTATGTCAATATGGAGAGACACAACACTGACAAAGGTGGAAAGGAAAAACCAGACTCACAAACAAAGTTTTGTGCTGCTGAAGAACTTCCTGAGCTCCCACCCAGTTCCTGGATAACAGCAAGTCTTGGGCACATCTCAAAGACAAAGTTGCTGACAACTCCTCCTCCCCAGATATCAGAGCAAGCTCAGCAGCAGTTTTAAGAGATGTCACATCCCCCTTCTTTGACAACACTTTAACCGCATCATAAGGTGAGGAAGCTCCCAAATAACTGAAAAAGTTAAAGCAAAACAAGTTGATAGGTACTAAAATAATTTTTAAATTGTATTGCAACACAGTAGCACAAATACACAAATGAAGATGACCCTGAATTTTCCATAGGTTCTCAGAGCTCTCATCAATTTTTCTTAGCAAAGTTTACTACAGACATATGCTGAACAATCTGATGCAAAGCCACAAAGGGGAAGTCACACAGCCTTAAAGTCAGCACTGAAATATCTGGTGGTCTGCATACCACACATGGCTTGGACGAGCAATAAAACTAAACAGATTCAGGAGACAAAGGTTATATGCAGCTGTTTGTCCCTACTGCATTTCTCTGGGTTTCACGCAAATCCTTTCACCAGTGTGATTCCCACAAAAATGCCAGAACTGACATCAGCATCAAGCAGAGGACACTACTCCAGCCAAAATATTTCAAGGGGTATTAATAATTTTGGTTGTCACGAAGTTAAAACACTCTAGTTGGAGCAGGATAACTCAATGACCAGGACATTAGCTAAGGCTTCAAGAAACTCAAGATCAACTGCTGCACTGCATGTTTGCAGTAGAAAGGTCAGAAATCTCATGTAGTCTTTTTGCAGACAGCCTAATCTTAGTCTTGCTAGACTAGTTTTCAGAAACTTCCAGTAATGTCAGTGGAAAGAGATGGCTCTACTATAATATGGCATTTGGACCTTCTGCTCTGAACTGCTCTCTGGAGCTTCTCTTCCCATCTACATTAGAGAAACTTCAGTGAGATCAGGCTCAGAAAGCACCTTAGACAAACAATGACCAGACCAGTTAATTGACTGCAACTGATACCAAACCAAGAACCTCCTTTGTTTTAGGTATGGAACCAATTCTGTCTTCTCCCCAGGAACACTCACCATTTGGCAGCCATGGAATAATGACCATCTTTCTCTAGCAGAGCTGCCCAGCTGGTGTAGAGATCCTTCAGAATTGGATCTTCTGGACGCAGCCTGGCCTTAGCCATTACAATTGCTTCCCTAAGGTACATAAGGGAAACCAGGCAGAAAAGTTAATCTGTGTGCAAAGAGTGAACCAAAATGCTCAATATACCCCACAAAAAACCCAAGATAAAGAGCTAAACATAAACAGACAGCAACCTGTAAAAATTGTTCACTTTCAGGAGCTCGATAGCCTCATAGACTTTATGGATGGACAGGAGATGGGAGGCAGCCTTCACATACTGCTCCTGAAAACACAGCTGCTTGGCAAAGGCTTCCACTGTCCAAACCCAGGCCTGGTATCCAACTGCAAAAGAGAAGGCAACACCATTGGAGGCAGTTTTGTAACTGGAAGAATTCCTGTGCCATACCATCACCGGTTCCTTCAATATGTACCTCTTCTCTGCCTCAGGTTAGTTTCTGTTTCTTAACCATCCTAACAGAAGTGAAGGGGGGCAAAACTGGGACTTGAACATGACTGCAGGACTTCACTGCCAGGAAAATAATTTAAAAGCATATTTAAACCAGCAGCAAGCTATAAGGACTGCTAATCATATCACAAAGAACTAATTGCTCAGTTTCTGTCCAGAACCACCAGAACGAAGGGACCCTTGGCAGCCAATCCCACCGGTTTATGTGGTGCTAGAGCAAACATACCCATGGGTGACATAGCTACGAGCTGGTCTGTCAGCTCCCCCCTCTCAGCAGCAGCCTGGAGGACACCCTTCATGTCTCCCTTCCACAGCATGAGCTGCTGGAAGAGCTCTGCGTGCCCGTTCTCCAAGTGGTGCTTTCCTGTTGGAAGCAAACACACTTCCCATCAGCATGAGTGCAGCAGCATCATTTGTCACAGTAAAATAGCTTGGCAAAAGGGAAACCATTCAAGCTTAAGATAAGGCAGGTTTGCAGCTGAAAGATGTAAAAACTATCTGGGAAAAAGATGTATATTCCTCTCACACAGAGCTGCATTCTTAATCCTAGACTGTAATTCACAGTAAAGAAAACTCAAGCATTTTTCCCAATTTGTTTTCTACTTGAATATAACAGTTACAGTGGACATATTCTTTATGCCACTTACCTTCCATGTCAATCATCTTGTGCAGAGAATCCCTGTCTGTGAACAGCCCCAGGTGGATGCAATCCTTGAGGTCAGGGGACACATCGTCATTATTATCTAAACCGGGTAAAAATGAATATTTAGGATTTAGCACAAAACTGGGAACTGGAATGTGCCAAGTCACCATACCACTCAAGGGTTGGCAAATACTTCTGTCTTCTACTTTCTTTCCTGTACAGCAGATTTAATAATTTGTTGCTCAACACTCAGATCTAAGTTTGATATCACACCAAGCAGCACCCTATGATAAAGGTGAGGATTAAAAAAAATGTCCTGTGGTTGAAGTCAAGTCCCTGGACACTTGATTTTGAGTACTTGAGAGCAGCTACCCTCTAAGTATTTTACATTTTATATTGATACCTTTAGTTTTCAGACATGCAGCCAGCCTCAAGCAGTCCTGATGCAATTCTTCTTTTGATCTGTGATCCATTAATGTGCTGAAGGGCAGAATAGAACGAGGCTTCCTCTTCTTCAGAGAGGCATCAGAAGCTGAAAAATCAGACACATTTTAGTCACTACTGCTGCAGTTATAGCAGAACTCCCCATTTTATTTCAAAAGCACCCTTTTCTTTCTCTGGCACTTATTTAGTGTCACATTAGGAAGGGAATCTGCAGCCAAACAAGCCTAGCACGAGGAACTCTGCCCTGATACAGACTGTTAAAAATCCCTGAAATATACTAACTTGGTTTTTCTTTAGGTGGATCCTTTTTCACAGGAGCAGCTTTCTGGGTCACAAAAGTCTTTGGCAAGCTGAATGAAGAATAATCACATGCAGATGAAGATGTATCCCTGGACACTGTAGAGTCAAGCGATTTGAAAAAAGGAAAAGCAATGAATGGAAATGCACACAGAATAATTCACATATTCACATTCTGCTACATTAATTTTGAAATAGAAACCAAGCTTTGCTTTGCCATAGAACTTAGCAGCTTTACAGGGCAAGGAAATATCAAGAAAACAGAGAACTGTCAGAAGCGAGATGTCAAGAGACACAAATGAAGATCCACTAGTATTATAAAATTTATCAATGCTGATCAAAAATTACATAGTTTCATGCCAAACACAGTAACTCTGTTTGTGAGGCCAGAATCTTGTTATCTAAAGACAATTAGTCCGAGACTAGTTTAGAAAATTATAAAAGGCATTCCAGAGCCTTTTTCCTTCAAGAGGACAATTTCAATAAAACCATACAATGAGAAAATCTGCATGAAAAATAAACTTGGTGATGCTCTGAGGGCTGAACAGTCTGGGAAACACTGAACTAAGATGATTTGATTATTACCAGTCACAGAGACTTTATCAGCCAACTCTGCCTCCTGAGCTTCTTTTTCTCCTTCGTGGTCTGACACTCCATTTTCCTCCAGCAGCATTTCCCTCATGCTGTCATCTCCATTCATGGCATCATTTGCATCCTGCTTGCCTGGACTCTTGCCTACAGGCTTTTTCTTCTTCTTGGCTTTGACTTTTGGCTGTATACTTCTTTTCTTTTCTAATTCTATACTCTTTTTGCCTGTAAAAGGTGCAAATTTTAGTGTATTAACTGTCTGTATCTCAGGACCAACATTTAGTTTCCAAATAAGGAGACTCAATTTGAACCTTGACACAGTTTATTCCTGAAGAGGAAGAGGCAGATTTGGAATTCAGCACAAGAACTTGCATCATTTCAGCATGCCCCTCTCCTTTTCTCAGCTCCAACATCACCTTCAGGAAAGATCTTCTGTCTGAACACACTCACCCTGAGGCGGCCGTGTGTGCTCCTGCTTGGAGATGTGCCATTTGTGAACAGAAAAGTCATCTGCTCCTGTATAAACACAATCTGAATCCACTGGGGACCACTGGACACTCAGCAGGCGGCCCTGGTGCCCTCGGTAGTTGCAGAGTGGCTCTTCCTTCATCACATCCCACACCTCGGCAACAAGAAAGAAATCCAGTTACTCAGAAAGCCACTTCTTCACCCAATATTCTGCGTTTTCTCATGATTTGCACAGGTAGGAACTTCTCTTTTGGGATTTTGCAGGGGTATTTCAAACACCAACATGCAAATGGAGAAAATGCAGGGCTTCCCTTGTTTGCACTGGTACAGCTGCACAACATCTTTCTTTCCTAAAGATCCAAAAATGCTAAAATGGAAACCTTAATGACTGGACCTACAAATCAATTCACAAATCACAATATAATCTATGTATCAGGTATCCAGAACCAGACGATGGTTACCAAAGGTAAACTTGCAGTACTTCCATAGTTCATCTCACAAAAACAAGTTTTACTCTTTGATCAGCTGGGGAATGGATGATTTGAAATACAATTCTGAGGTGCTTTGGACAATACCTGTGCAGTGCCATCATAGCAAGCAGAGACCAATCTTCCCTCGTGGTGGGGGCTCCAAGAAAGACTTGTGATTTTAGCTGTGTGCCCAGCCAGAGTTCGAAAAGGCTCTGTTATCATCACAGGATTTTCTGTAGAGTTCTCTGATAGAAAAAAGAAGAATTATTACGTATGGCCAAAAAGATGAAACAGAAATAAACAAACAAAAAAAAAAAGATGCCAAGATTTGGAATATAATCTGCAAACTGTTACCTACAACGCTCTTCAGATTATGCACATAAATGGTGGCATTGATGGAGCCTGAAGCGATCAAGTAACTCAGCTCTGGCTGGGCCCCGTGCTCATGGTGCCAACGAATGGCATTGATCAGTTTGTGATGCTGCTGGATAGTGCAGAGCAACTTCAGGTTCGGTGCCTGAAATATTTCAATTGAGCTGAAATGGAAGAACAACAGTCTAAGAATTTCAGAAGTTGATGAAAATGGGAACTTTTTTGTTATCTCGCATGAGCAGAAGAATTAGAATAACTGAGTTTGTGCTTTCTGGATTCAACTCCAGCCCTGGTTTCACTGATCAGCAAAAGTGCATTTCAACCATGAGGGGATCCTTGAAATAGAATTTAATGTAATAATGAGGATCCTCCATGCCAAGAGCAGCTACAACAAATAACAGCAAGAAATGCTGTATTATCATGATTCAAATACATCAGCAGTGAAAGAATGGAGACAAACCAGGGCAACAAAAAGTACCTTTGCTTCACTACAGTGACTGCACTCAAGATCAGCACAGACACCACCTTAACCCACAAGTGGGACATACCCATCCTCATTGCCAAGAGCCAGGAGTTTGCCATCTGGTTTCCAGCTGATCTCTGTACGTGCAGGCAGCTTGTGCTGCAGAAAGAAGACACAATTATGGCCAAAAACTCCTCAATCGAGTCTCTCACATGCATTTAACAGGTCAAGGCTGGCAACTGAACAGAGCCGCAATTAGTGTGCAAAATGAAAAGTCACAAAAGTGCCCATTGCTTTTGTAGCAGTGACGTAAACCTGAGCAATTAAGGCTGAAATAACTGATGCAAGAACCAGTGATTGTTTCTTATTGTTGTTTGGTTCTGAGAAATATTTTGAAGTTTTGTATGGCTACCAGTAGGACCTTGATGTTTCATATCCTTACACGCCTTGGAAAGCACCAGACATTGCAAGCAAATTCTTTCACATTTCGAGAGAAACTGAAGTTTACTTATAATTATCCCTATTCATTTGAATTCAGACAAAAGTTACCTACAATTTACAACTTAGATGCCTAAACATTATCAGTTCAGTCCCTCTGACACCACTCCTTTAACCCCCTCCCCCGAGTCTTAACTCAAGGAAGAAGCCAAAACCCAGCTGATACAAATCAATACCCTTGGACTGACTCCAGCTGACTTAAAAGACCTGAAGATCCAACCCACTCTGCTTATTTTATACTTTCAACTAAGAAATGACTGATCACACTTGAGAAGATACTCAGTGACCACCAACCACTCTGCACTGGGTTCAGTACAAATGGAAACAGCCTCCTGCAAAATCATGATTGTTTTTAATAAAAAATTTGTTTTAAAAAGTTCATGGTTGAAGCAAGGGAACTAATGCAATTGAGGGAAATAACCCATGCATGCCCACCATGTGGTCTAAGCCAGGACACGATTCAGGATATCACTTCAAGTGCTTTGAAACTGGAAATCTCCTACTATTTTAAACAGCTACACACAGTTTAAACCCAAACTCTAACCCCCCTTTACTTTTCCCAAGTAAATCACAGTGTAGAAAATTAAGCAACTGACACCAGAAAAAGATGTACCATGTTGGCACCTGGAGAAAAAAAAATACCAACCACCCTCTTCAGACACAAATAGATTAACTCTTTCAATAGTTTGAGTCAGGTAGTGTCACTCAAGTTCATCTGTGGAAACTGAGGGATTCGAGTTTTTTGTAACAGATACACCAAAAGGCAATATCAGAAATTTACAACTACAAGGCCATGGAAACCCTGGTGTGGTTACTATGAATCCATAAAGCCCCCTCAAATTCATACTCACTTTGATTGAATTGGTGTCTCTGATGACTTTGTTGATGTCATTTGCTTCTCCATTAAGCTTCCAGGGATTGTGCTGAAAAACAATTCCTTCTCCAGCACAACTATATAAAGTTACAGAGGGCTGTTCACTTTCTTCTCCTATCCAACAGAGAAAAAGAGATAATTACACTCTGTTCTTCATCAGTCTTCACAGAACTAACCTCTCCCACTAAAAATCAAAGCATTATTTCAAAATGCAATATACATCCTTCAATGCCTATGGTCCAGCAGCAGGAAATTCTCACAGTACAACTCTCCAGAGAGCTCTCATTTCTACCAACAGATCCTTCATAGCTCAATCACTACAAACAGTAAAATTCCCTTTAAATTTTGGTCCTTAAAAGAAAAAAAATCCAAGTTGTGTAAGCAGGGCTAATGTTCAAATGGCAGAAACTCTGGAACGTGTATTTGATTTGATGCAATTGCTGCAGCAAGGCTGTGAAGTTCCTGGTCTGTAACACCCTGAAGCAAGCCCAGGGGTGTGGGGCACTACCCAAACCTATTTCCTGAAGGTACAGATGAGTTTGTACCTTTGCAAAACTGTTAACAGTTCCTCAAGCAGAACACATTCTCAGCTGCTCCAAAGGATTACCACCAAGCAAAGGGGGCTCCTTCTCCAAAGAAGGGAGGGAAGAGCAGCTTCATGGCATCCCTGTGCTTTGCACGGACATCCTACTTTGTCACAAGGTGTTGGAAGACTCACCAGAAATCAGAGGAGGAGTTGGAGGACCCCAGGCTAATGTGTACACTGTCTTCTTGTGGTACGTGCTGGAGATCTGAGGTGGCTTATTCTTAGCACTGGGCAGGAAGATAAGGAAGCAGGAGCAGTTAGATTCCAGCAAATGGAAATTAAAATAAGATAAAATCAAAGCAACATACTTGAGACACCAGGTGCTCTAACATTCTAAAGCCATGGCTCAAACAAGCTTTCTTTAACATCTGCTGTAGGACACTACTAAAATTCTAACGTAATTGTCCTGGTGACCTTGCCCTCCTTACTGCTCCTCCTTCCCTGAGAATGTCTTCCTGGGTAAAGTCCTCCTGAACTGATGTCCTCCCACAGGTCATCTCTGGTCATGCAATTTTAAGTTACCTTAAAGCAAGTTCACCTTAGAAGCTCAGAGACATCATGCAAATGAAAACATGCACTGAAAATCCAACTGTTTGACTAATTTTAATTTAATCTCACTCATCTCACAGCTAAAGTATCCCTCAGGAAAGACCACACCATGCCTGAGTGGTAACACACCAGCAGGATCTGACATTAATGAATTTGAAAACTCCTTTGCTACCTGCTGGACAAGGTGTCAAATATGCCAACTTTTCCATCATCTGTTCCAAAAGCCAGGGAGCCTTCCTTAGTTGGATGCCAGGATAACTGCAAGAAAAACAGAGAGACACAAAGTGACCTAAGTTACAAACACTTTATTGCTAAAAAATAAACAAAAAGAAAATGCTGAAACTGATGCGCAAGGACCTTATACCCACCCTTCCAACCACAGCCAGCCACTTGATTTGATGACTCTGCTCTAAGTTTCAAAGGCTTTCCCCCTTCCAGTTATGATGGGATAATTTGCAAGGGATTAAAATCATTAAAATGCTTTTTGATAGCTACACTACAAACCAGAAATAGCTGCCAGCTATTTTACCAGGCAGTAGTTTTTGACCAACCCCGTGGTTAAACACCAGCTGAGGAGACTTTTGTTGGATGTATTGGTTTTTTGTATCTCTCAAACTTCCTGGCAGAGCAAGGGCAACCATGGATGAAGCAAGGAAGAACCATGAAGGATGAAAGTGAAAAAGTAACATAACAGCCAGCTGGACTTCAGCTTATTTCCACTAGGTGTAAATGCAACCTTCTAGGATTGTAAATAGGTCTAAAAACTTGTTGCCAGATTCTAGAATGTATTGTATACAGAAAGAATCAAGAATAAAGTGAAATTAACAACTTGGCTTTATCTCATTTTAGCTGGGACAAACCTTCAGAGTGAAAGACAGGGAAAAACATCCTAGAAAAAAAATGGAATGAAAAGAAGAGAGAAGGGAGGGAAAAAAAAGGAATCCAAAGCACACTTACTGCTGTAACCTTGGACTTGATGCTTTGCCAGAAGGTTTTAACATCATAAAGGTTGTTCATGGACAAAGTATTCCACACACGGATCATGCTGTCCCCAACGCCGATGGCGAGGCAGCCTGTGTCCACAGGGGAGAAGGCAAGGCTGTAGACAAAGCCTCCAAGGGAGGGCATGGTCCAGCTGCAATCCAGAGTTGACAGATCCCAGCATTTCACCTGAAGAATATTTAAGAAACAAGGAATGGTTGAATACAGAGTGACTGACAGGACAAAAAAAGGCAAAGCAGAAGTGAAATGAAGAATCAAAGGGTCAAATTCAAGGATTGACAGGATGTGATCTGCACCCAGAGGATTCCATGTCACAGACAGGGCTGCAGAAGCTGCAAGACTGGAAATGGACCTAATGAATATATTTTACTGAGTTTCTCTTCCAATTTCAAAACAGGAAACACTCTGCTGTCTGTAAAAGGCCAAGGACTGAAAACAAAACCCGATTAAAAAAATAAATGCATTAGTCTGTACAATTAAATGATTTTAAGATGGAAAGCCAGGCCTTTTAAAAGTGAAACACAGAGGAAAAGAAGTGGAAAACACCTTTCATTAAATGCTTACTATTTAAGTCCAGAATGTCATAACCATTCACTCCACTGGTAAGAGGCTGAGCTTATAAATTAACAGGAACATACACAACCTGTGCTCAGAGTAAATGTTAGGAAGTGATGTTATAAAATGCTAAAATAAACCCACTTCAATAGAAAAACTGTGGCCCTAAAAGGGCTAGTCTCACTCAGTCAAACTGCTATGTAGAGGCATTCTTATGCAGATTTTTAAGTGGTTCTTACATCTCTGTCCATTGAAATGGAAAAAAGGAGCTCTCTGTCTTGGTGCTTCACAGAACTGAGATTGAACACAATGCGGGAGTGGTTCTGTCCTTCCAAAGATCCCAGAAGAGTCCACTTGCGTTTGCCAGGCTGGGTCAAATTCCAAAGGAGCAATTCTCCTCTGCAAAATTGACATTTATTTGAATTTTTCACTTCAGAAGAACAGGGGCTCTATACAGAGTATATCACAAATATCCTGCAAGTCAGGAGTAATAGAGTTCTGCAGACATCCAATGCCTGTACAAAGCTACACACACAAACACCACGAGAAAACTGATATTTCTTCCCAGCAGATGGGCAAAACCACAGCTAGTGCTATTAGCAGTCAACATCCAGTTAGACTATGGGCCAAATAATAATTTTCTCAATGCCTGAACTCTAACTCTTAGCCAGTTTTCTCCTGTTACACTGGAAAGGAAGGAAGAACGGGGTGTCTCTTCTACTCAGCACTGCCTTCAGTAGGAAGAAATGAATCTGCAGCTGCTGGCGAGGGTCCCACTCACCCAAAGCCACTGGACACGAGCTCCGTGGGACGGCCAGCAGGCCAGTGCACGGTCAGCCAGATGCGCTCCTTGACCGCCGGGTCCACGGCTCCACCTCTCCTCTTGGTGGGGGGCAGCTTCAGAGTCATCACACCTGCAGGACCAGGAGGCATCACTGCACCTCACACATGGAAATTCTCAAACAGGTAGAGGAGTGCTGTGAATCTGCACCTTTAACTACATTCCCCATGCTTTTAGCACTGCAAGGCTGCAGTTCAAGAGCCATTCCACACCTGGTTACTCTTTATCTCTTACTTACTCCTGCCTCTGGTAGAGCTCCATATTCGTAGGGTTTGATCCTTGCTTCCAGAGGCCAGGTAACAACCTTTCTTCGTGGCTGTGTCCTGTGTCAGCTCCCCATTTGGAACCTTGCCTTCTTCTGAAGGAGCTGTTGAATACCATTAAATTCACATTATTATGCTTTAAAACTCAAAGCTTCATAAAAATGAGATGAAAATTACATTGATTCGTATCAGAACATGTTTTATTGAAGTTATCAGTTGCTTAGCTAGTTACTAACCTTCTGTAAAAAATTCAGTCCTCTAGAAGAACTTTTACATGAACTAAAAATTACTCCACAAACTGTTAATCATGTCTACACACCCTGGAGCTCATCCTGCCAAGCAAGTAACCTTTCTTCCCCGGGCACAGGGCACCAGGCCAGACAATGGATCTCATCCTCGTGGCCTCTCAGTCGGTGCACAACTTCTCTCTTCCTGCTGATATCAATTATCACCACCATGCCATCCTTGTAGCTGAAAGCAGAGATTTAAATTAATGAAGAGATACTTGGATACTTGTGGAATAATATCTGAGATGCTTTACAGGCTCTTTCCAAGGTCATTATCACCCTATTACAGAGAAGCCAGCCTGGACCACTGCACTTTTACAGATTTCTTTGCCTTTGCAGGTTTACCAAATCTAAATGTTATTTCTAATTCGTTTTACTCCAAAATTAAAAGAACATCCACCAACACCTCTAAAAATGTAACTTTCAACCACGTAGCAAAACCACACAAATTCTTGCAGAAGAAGAGCAGAAAACAAAACATAAGGGATATTAACTAATGAGCATTTACCCAATGGCCACCAGGTTTTCATGATGAGGAGAACAGGTGAGGCAGAAAACTGTCCGGGGCTCTGGGAAGAACTGCTGGCTCTCACTTCTGTTGTGCCAGTAACAGACAATGACACCTTTCTCATCACCAGACACTATCAGATCCTTCACAAGGGGCGACCAGTGCAGCGCCGAGATCGCGTTCTGAAGAAAGAGCATTGGAAACGTTTAAAGCTGTTTTACTGCCATCTAACACAGGAAAACTGGCAGGAAATAATCCGTGAGCGCCGCCCAGCATCAGTTTGGTTGGTGAGTGTCTCAGCTCTTTCAAGCTTTAGAGGATGGATGTAGTTGCTGATGGGGACTCCTGAGCCACAGTAACTCTTCAAATACACATTTCGCCTGCCCTGCGGGCCACAGCCACTTGCTGAGATCATTTCAGGCGCGCCGCGTTAAGCGGCAGTGAGTCCAAACCACGAGCACGCTGCTTCACACCGCGGCTTTGAAGGCAAGCAGCAGCAAATTACAGCGCCGCGGGCTAAGGACAAAGAGCCGGCCAGGAGCGTCGCACGGATTTAATTCCACCGGGTTTGAAACACGCTTTTGGGCAAGCAGCCCCACGGCGCTGTGTGTGCGTGCCCCGGAGAGCGCAGCGCGGGGTCCCCGCGCCCCCACCTGGTGCACGCTGTACTCCAGCACCGCTGACAAGGTCCCGCTGTCCCAGATTTTGACGCTTCCGTCGTCCGAGCTGCTGGCGCAGAGGCTGCCCTGCCCGGGGCAGGGGCAGAAGGCGAAGCCCGAGATCCTGTCCGTGTGCCCGATGAGCTCCCCTGCCGCGACAGCCAGAAATCGCCACGGGGCTCCCGGAGCCGCCCCAAACCTCCCGCATGCCCGAATCCTCGCCTGNAAGGCCAGAACTCGCCCGGGCGCTCCCGCACCCGCCCCAACCCTCCCGCATGCCCGAATCCCCGCCTCTCACGTGCCCTCCCTGGGCTCCCGGGGCCGGGAAGGCCCCGCAGCCCCCCCCGTACAGCGCGGGGCACCGGGGAAGGTGGTGACGGTACCGTAAAACGCGGGCGCGGCGGCGGAGACATCCAGCAGGCAGACGCGGTGCCTCGCCGCGAAGCCGAAGAGGCAGCCGTCGCTGCTGGCGTCGCTGCAGCGGCTGCTGTACCAGTTGGGGGAGGCGGGCAGCGCCCGCACCCCCCTCCCGGTCCCGGTCCCGGTCCCGGTGTCCGTCCCCGCAAACCGCGCCCCTGCCCGTGCGCCCGCCCCGGGCGCTGGCCGCAAAGCGCGGCCGGGAAGATGGCGGCGCGCTGGGGCCTGAGCGCGGGTGAGGCTGAGGGGACGCGGCGCTGCTTTGGGGGGGTCAGCCGGAGAGGAGGCCAGCGGGTTGATCGGAGGGGTGGGAGAACTCTCGTATGAGGAAAGGCTGGGAAAACTGGGATTGTTCATCCGGGAGAAGAGGGGCGGGATCAAGTTGCAGCCTTCCAGTGCCTGAAGGGAGCATCCAAGAGTGATGGAGTGAGAATATTTACAAGCGCCTGGAGTGACAGGATAAGGGAGATGGCTTCAAACTGGCAGCGAGTAGGTTTAGATTAGATATTTGAAAAAATTCTTCCCTGTGAGGGTGGGGAGGCTCTGGCCCAGGGTGCCGAGAGCAGCTGTGGCTGCCCCATCCCTGGTGGTGTCCAAGGCCAGGCTGGGCAGGGCTCGCAGCAACCTGGGACAGTGGAAGGTGCCCCTGCCCATGGCAAGGGGTGGGACTGGCTGGGCTTCAAGGTCCCTTACAGACCACACCATTCTGTGATTTGATGATTCTGTTTGTGCCTTGCTCACTTTCCCTTTCCCTCCCTTCAGGTGCTGCCTGGGCGCGGGGTCTCCTCAGCTGGGCACGGCCGGAGAGGTGAGTCTGGCTCTGGGCCCCGGGCCAGGCATTGCCCTGCTCGGTACCTGGGGCTGGGGTCACCTGGCTCAGCCATCTCACCCGGCCCTGGAGCTGTGGGGAGCACAGCTTGGTGTTCAGAGGGGTCACTCTGCCCCTGTGGTGTCTGCCTGTGTGTTCAGAGCTTGTGCCGTGATGGAGGTGTCTCTCTCCTCGCTTCTTTCTGTTGGACATTCATATTTTCTCAGACTTTGTAGTTCAGGTCATGGTAATTTGATATCTGTGCTGTCCCCAGTCACTGTCCCTTAGCTGCTGAAGTTTCTCCTCATTCTGCAGGAATCCCATAGTTGTGCTGTAGGAGCACTGGTACTGCCAGCTGTATCCCTGCAAATATCTGAAAATATACTTGTATTATGCTAACCTGTGCTCGTAGGATGTGAATAGTGGTGTCCAATGCCCTTTTGAAACTAGCATGCTCTGGCTGGCTTTTTTAAGGTGTTTGGCACAGGTTGGCCACACACACAAACATGTTCAAGGCTCAATAAAATTCACAGTGTTTGGTCTTGAACTCATTTGTTCCTTGAGTGGCTGCCCACTGCTTCTTTATCCGGGCAGCAGGGGGCAAAATGTAGCTTGGTTTTTCGGAATCTGAGGTGAGCAAACTGCTTGAAAATTAATTTTATTGCTATCGGCTGTGTGGTTTTTGTATTGAGTGGATTGTGTCTTGGAAGTAGCTTAGAACACCTCTGTTTTCAAATTTCACAATGTTTATAAACCTCTAATGCCCTGAGATACTCAGCCCCTTGAAAAAACAGAAATTTTCACTGCTAAATATGTTGTTGGTAAAAGTTAAATAAGTATGGAAGACACCTTGGGGGAGGTACAAATGGTTTGTGTGAGTCCTGAACCCCATGAGAACAGCAGAACAGAGGGGACTGTGACTTGCTGTGACAATCTGAGGACACCTAATGGAGAATGTCATTCCAGTATTCATGGTTTCCTTTAAGAGGCTTGAGTCTTCTTGCTGAATTAAAAAGCCCTTTCATCATAAACTATAAAGGACTTCAATAGCTTGGTTTTTTGAGTACACAAATGCGCCGGTTCTCTTTCTCGAGACAGCAAGTTCACAATTTTGCAGATAAACTGGGCAGGGAGAAAGAACTCCTGTGTTCAGCAGCTGAGGCTGTGGTCTTGTCTTGCAGGTGGTTGGCATCTGGTAGCCTTTTTCCTCTGTCATGCATCCACACAAGCACATCTCTGCAGAAAATTGGGAAGTGGGAGAAGAAGAACAGGATTGTTTACCCTCCCCAGCTGCCTGGAGAGCCTCGCAGACCAGCTGTAAGGATGCTCCTGTCAATGTCCCTGCCTGAGAATGTTTAACAATTTCTGAACAGATTGTCGCTGTCTGCACAGGGTGACTGCACGAGGCACTACTTTGAAAGGTTATTTAGGATTTTACTCAGTTTGGCTGTATTGTACAAGTTAATATCACTTGGAATGCTTTTCCATCTCTAAATTATATTGGTGCCTCGAGTTACTTGGAGCTGCTCACCTACTCAGTGTGTGGTTCAAACTGTAAGGAGCCCCATCCTCTGTTTGTGGCAATTTCTGATCTGTGAGGAGGTAGAAATTGTGCTGATAAAACTGATATTCTGGAATTCCATTGTTACTGTTTTTCTTCATTAGGAATTGATGTGTTGTGGCTTCTGTTAGGCACACTGCTCAGCAAAGTAAAAGTATTGACATCTTAAAAGAAATGGGTTCTTTTAGCTTGTACTGTGTGGGCCATGAGCATTTATTGATTGCTCCTGTAAGCATTGTGGCCTAGGACATAGAAATCCTTGCTGTGGACTGGTGCTGGCTGATGCAGTGTGTGTGCAAATGCAGCTATTGACAGACTCGTTTATTAAATCAATTTTTTACCTGTTTATCAAGGGTGCCATCTCTTTCAAATTTGTATTGATGTCAGATTCTACCAGCTGGTGTTGGTCCCTGTTAGTAATAATGTTAGATGGGTCTGTGGAGGCTGCTCTTCGTGCCAATCAAACTTGAAACCCACTTCACTTCTGGAGGGCTAATTAAGTTCATTCTGCTAATATTGTTTACTTGCTCTCCCAGTAAGTTGAGTTGACAGCAGGATAATATTTTTAAGGCTGATGGGCATGTCAATCTTTTCTTCTCAAGTGGGGAGAAAGTGAGGAAAATATGGTGATAAACCTTCTGATTATCCTTTTCAGGGACTTCTGCTTATAAACTAAGTGTCATAAGATTGTATTGACATTTTCTGTGTGCCAGCAACTTTTTCTAGTGCTTTCAGTTTCAAATATCGAAGCAATGCCTGATACGCTGTTCTCATAGTAGGCAGAGCCATTCTCATTTTATTCCTAGTAAGAACATAGATTCTGGAGCAGACATGGATGCTCCATTCCTGTTTTCACAGCAAAATTACTCATCCTTTAACCTTTTTTTTTTTTGCCCCTAGGAAATATATCATTGTCGGAGGGAAATCAAATACAGCAAAGATAAGATGTGGTATCTGGCAAAACTGGTAAGCAAAGAGCACTTTGTACTGTGCCTGAGAGAATGCAAAATTTAATTGCTGTATTTGTCTTAACAGCCTCATTCAATCACAGTGTAATCAGCATTTTATAGCAGAGTCCTGGGGATGAGCATGAATCTGGCCAGGGAATGGCTGTTTGTAGTTTGGCTTATCTGTAAGGTATTACATTGAAGAAAGGGTAATTAGGAAACGACAGTATTTTTGGTTTTATAATAGCAGTGTAATTTAAGTAATGTCTTCTGAGTAAGAGAAAGGAAATATTTGTAAATGCAGAAGTTAATTTCAGCCCTTTGATTGCAGATAAAAGGAATGTCCATTGACCAGGCTCTCGCTCAGTTGGAATTCAGTGACAAAAAGGGAGCAAAGGTGATCAGAGAGGTAAATACCAGTATTCTTTAACACTCCTGCCTTCCAGGAAACTTGAAAATCAATACCTGTCACCAGAAGTTTGGAGGTGTTTGTACTTCAGTGGGTTTTTGTGTTTCAAGTAAGCATGTTGGGAGCACATTCTAACAACATATTTTTGTTGCAGTCATGTAACATTATGCCTGTGACTTATCAATATGTTGGGCTCACTTGTGCTGGCTGTTCTAGTTTGTCCTGGTGATAAATTCCGTGTGGGTGTCCTCTCTAGCAGTGCTGGGTGTTAAGTTCATGGTGAAAGGTGCAGAATCCTGGTCACTGATGGCTGCTGCATCTGTGTGCTTTGGTTCTTGAACTGTAAGAGATGAAGGATATTATTAAGGAGAGGGACTGAGTCCTGTAAAGGCACAAAAGCTTTGAATACTGTAGTGGTTTGGATTCTTAAATTACTGATTTTCTTGGCTGAAGCATTGATTTCTGGTATAATTATGGCAAAGAAATGTCCTGTATTAGCTGAAAATATTGAATCGACCAAGTTCATTTTGCACACCTTGAAATTTATTTCTCGTCAGATATCAAAGTTCTGTGGGTGGAAGGCTGACAAATGCTGGTGGAAACCATCTTTTCCACTTCCTTTCCTCCTCAAAAATGTAATAAAATAATCCTGAGGCTTTTTCATTCTATGCAAGGAACATCCTTATGTAAAAGATGCTTGTCTTTTAACAGTTTTTATCTCTATAAAGTACTTTTTCTATAACTGACTCAAACTTGCAATTTCTTTCATGTTATCTAGAGATAAGAAATAGCATTCCTTGAATTCCTCCTCAGTATTTCTATTTCTTTTCCTTTTGTTACAGGTTCTGTTAGAAGCACAGGAAATGGCTGTGAGGAAGCACAATGTGGAATTCAAATCAAATTTACACATAGGTACGTTTTTTTAATTTAGTGCATTCAAAAAATGTCATCCTACTCTATCCTACCCTATGAAAATGCATTACGTTTAATAAAATTTGCATGCTTGAAATCACCAGAAGTGAATAGAGGACAGTTTCTGTTAAACTTAACTTTACCAAAACATGAAAGGCACATGTTTACAGCATTTTTAAGACAGATGTATCAATCTGAGAGTGGAATTTCTGCTCCCTATTGAACAGAAGGTCCTGAGGAGGAAGGTGCTTGACACAAATATGAAAGACTGTACAGCAAGAAGCAAACGGTTTCTAGTTTTTAATGTTGCCAGTCAGAGATGCTGGAAGCTTTTGTCTGTGGCTGGTACAGCTTGATTTGCTGAATAAAAGTTAAATTTCCATCAGGCACAGTACAAAAGTAAATGGGTAATGACAGTAAACTTCTTAATAAAAAGACTTCTGTGTAGATGATTTGCAGGATAAGCTTGTAATAACTAAAGTGCTTTTTAGCCTAGAAAAATGTTAGAGAAATGTTTACATTTTTTTTTCTTGAGGTCCAAAGAAAAAAAATCCCATTTCGTCTAATAGGGGATAAATTTTAGTAAACTGGCCTCATAAGCTTAAAGTCACCTGGACTGTAGAGAGATTTGATTAGAATTCTTTGGAGCCTTCCAGGCCTCTGCCACAATAAGGCTCAGCTGTAGGCAGGACTGGATGTGCAGATAATGAAAATACCTGTGATGAATGCAATAAAGGGAGAGAGGAGGGAAGATGAAGTCTGTAAGACTTCACAGGAATTCATGAGACAAACTACCGAAAGGCAGTGAAACGAATGCCACCTTCAGAAGAGCTGTATAATCTAGTAAGAGCTCAGTGTGATTTGTCCTTCACCGCATATTTATCTTTGTGTGCCTGCTTTCTAAATTCACCTTTTTGGTGCTCCTGAGGGGCGTTAATGCAGCTCACGGGTTCCTCTGTGGCAGCGATCTGCTAAGTGTAACAGAAGAAAGATGGAGGGGAGAATCCTGAATAGAATTACCTTTCCTGAAGCAGCCATGAAAAACACCCTGGCAAAGGCAGGTGTTTTATTGCAGCTGTAGCAGTTTGTTCTTGCCTGAACAATCTTCTCTCCCCTCTCCTTTTTCCCTCAGCGGAGTCGCAGACGGGCAGGGGCCGCTACGTGAAGCGGGTGCGGTGCCACGGCAAGGGCATGTTTGGCATGATGAAAATCAGCAGGTGCCACTACTTTGTGAAGCTGGTGGAAGGTCCTCCTCCTCCCCCTGAGCCACCGAGGACTGGCTTTGACCAAGCAAAGGAATACGTGCAGCAGCTGCGAAACAGAACCCTTGTTCACACACTGTGACACGCTTTGGTGGCTGTATAATATCTCTTGTTGGGCAATGTAATTATATAAAGGAATGATTAAAGTCATGGTTTAGTTATATCTTTGGTGCTGCTGGAGCTGGATGATGGGAAAAAAATCTTGGGTTTTTTTCTTACTTGTCAAGTCATGGGTATGCAAAAATCTTGGAGCTGCAGATGTTACTTTTTCTGAGTTACTTGGACCGCAGCATTCAAGCTCAACCCTGGACTGTTAAATCTAAGACATATGGTGCTGTTATAAAGCTTGGTGTCTCTGTTATGTATGGTGGGCCTTTTACTGTAAAACTGTGTGCTTTTGTTGCAAGATCAAGCCTCAGACTAAAATTTGACATCTTAAAGTAGTTACAACATTGGAAAAAAAACAAGTAACAGTGGACAAAAACAAGTAACAATAATATTTCAGAATATCAGATGTCAGTTTTTGGTTTATCTGGGCTGTAACAGCCTTCACTGTGTCTGAGGCATTGTGTCTGGGAGTGGGAAATAAAAAAATACTTGGAAGTTCAGACTTTGGCAGTCAGTAGGTGGCAATATTTAGTTTGTCAGAGAGGAAGTGGTAGTGAAAACTTCCAGAATGGTCAAACTGTTTTGGATTTTGCCCATGGCATTAATAATCTGATACAGGCATGGAGTTCAGGCTGTTCTCTCTGGAAATTCACTGTTGGTAACAGGCAAAATATGGAGAAAAGGTTTTTTTGGTGAAGAGTGAACTAATTCTGCATTGTCTGGAAACAAATTCGTTTTGTAACACTGAGGAAAGTGAAACACTCCATGGATTTAATATAGAATGGCTTGTTGCACATACAAATCAGGCTTTCAGTTCTCTGAAAACCCATTTTTATCATTACTTCTTTGAAGAGAAAAACACTGAGATAGGAGGAATATCATTTGACTCAGTCAGATTTTCAAATCAAGATGGCCAGAGTTGATGAACATCACCATGAAAACAGAATGGGCAGCTGCTTGTACATGCAAATGTCTGATATTCAGACCTTTCTTTTCCATTTTGGGAACATTAGATTGGGAGATAGATTGCTTACCTCCTTTGGGTCTTCCTACCACAACACCTCATGGTAGCTTTTGTTTACTTTGATCAGTTCTTGGATGATGGCAAAGGGACAATTCCTGTAAGGAAACAAATTATTTTTATCGTCTTACCAAAGGTTAAGACCTTTGTGATGTCTTTTGGCTATCAAAGAAAGGGTTTCATGATGTTAGAGAGCATTAGGGGATGGTGAGGTTACCCAAGAAGCGCACTGAGAGCTCAGTACCATCAGTGGGGGCCTATTTGCAGTCTGGTTTTCTGCAGTGCGCTTTCAGACGCATTTCTTGCTGTAAAGGCACGATTTAGTAACTTGCCTGAAAGGTGTGTTCTGATAAAACTCTCTATCTCTGCAGTCCCTGATGTGTGTTTGAAGAACTGTTTCTGTTGTACTGTGATAAACAACTGTGCTGGGCTGTGCCAGCTGCCCTTCAACTCCTCTGTCAGAGTGAATCTCTTACAAGTTGTAGCAAACTTGAATTGTTTATAATCTTTTTTTGGGGATCACTGATCTGGGAAAAGACTAAAGAATCACAAAATAATCCAAGTTTAATAAGCACTCACATGTTTTTCGCTTAGACGCATCTAAATATCTAAAACCTGGCTTCTAGGAATTTTATTCCAGTACCTATTTCTCCTGCATGCTTGTAGATTTTGCTTCAGATCCTTTCTGGACCTCCAGAGAAGGCTGTATCCTTAGAGATATCATTACTCTGGTTATGAATCCACAGACAGAGAAGTGAGAACATGACTGATGTGTTTTCCACCTTATGATTTGCAGGTGGCCCTGAAAGTCTTTTAAACAAACAGACCTGGGCTTTAAAAAATTTTCAGTTAAAAAGCAAGGTTGTTGCTTGTTCTTGTTTTCTTCCTCTGGACAGTAAGTGGGAAAACTCATCTTTATCATGTTTTTAGTATTCTTCTATTCCTTGGTAGCATTTTCTGCTATCTTAAATGCATAACCCCGAGCTGATCTTTATGGTGCTGGCTAAGGAAACTCCACAGCAGTGTCTGTGACAGGAGTGATGGGAGGTGGGTGAGCTGAGGAGCTGGCTTGGTCCCTGCCTTTCCCTGGTAGGATGGTGAGAATGTCTGGAGTGGTTTCTGTGGTAAGTCCATCAGAATCCTGAGAACCTAACCTTTTCCACTTCAGTAAGATCTAGTGACACAGCTTTATACGGGCAAGTTCTAAATACAATTCTGTATTTATAAATTTTAGAGGTTTGATTCTACTGTGCTTTCATGGTAATAAGTACATCTGCACCTCTGTTAGGTGTTTGGTACAGATTCAGACACAAAATTCCATGCTAACTACGATAAGCCTTTAGCAGATCATTTATTATAAAAGAATGTTTTAAAATGAACTGTCACTAGAAGGGATGGAGAGGCAGTGAGGCCTCTACTTGGTGCTGATTTCATGAGTAACATCTGGGGGCACTGTAAACTCAGCACTGATGTGTGTTTGTGTTGGTGGTACAGAAACAGGAGAAGGAGCAAGTACGTGTGAAGGTGTAGTGAGGCTTCAGGGAAGTCTGAAGAGAGCAGAACTGTGAGCTCTGCTCAGCAATGTGAGATTTAACTGAGGAGAAACTTGTAAACCTGCTGTTGGGCTTTTTCATAAACATTTTGAAGTATCCAATGAGAAAGTAGAAGTACTTTAGTCTTGGGCAGCCTGATGTCTTTATGGATGTGTGTGATTGTTTGTTTTTTAATCTTTTTAAGATTTCTGGGCAGTTATTAATGAGGCGGTTCATCAAAGGTAGAGTAAGAAAGGCTCATTATTGTAGTCATATAATGATCATCATCCTTTTTAAAACATGGAAGATAAATAAGCATGTGAGAGTCAGTGACTGGACCGTTGGGTACCTCTCGTTCTGGCCAGGTCCGTGCTGGGAGCTGCTGTGGTGAGCTGGGCTTGCACTAGGGCTCAGCTGGTGCCTGGGCACTGACAGCTGTGTTCTGCCCAGTGCTTCAGCTGTGCTGCTGCACCTGGTGCGGACTTGGCTCCACCAAGGTCATGCAGTGCAAATGCTGTGATTCCCTGTTGGCACCAACAGGAGCGGTGTGACAGTCCCACCTCCTCTGCACTGCGCTGTCACTTGGGAAATCCTTCAGTCACTGGAGGGAAAGGAGCAGTAGGAATCACTGCTTTCTGCCAGTCCCTATGAAAACCCACTGATGGGATGCTGGAAAGTAATTTGCAAACACAATTCTGCTTTGAATAGAAATAAGGTTACTTCTAATGTCCTCAGTGAACCACAGAAACAGAGTGCGACATTCCCCAGCATATGAGCTACAGCCCTGCTGAAAAGGCCCCTAGTTCAGGCTCTTCAAAGAACAAGCCTTTATTGCTGAATGACATCTATCCAGCAGCACTTCTAGCATGTAATTTAAAATAATTAAAAGCTGAACAAAGTCAGAGACTGTAATGGCAGAAATAATCACACAAGTTGCTGTTTGCTGGAGCCTTACATGGTGAAAATAACTTGAGGAGAAAGTTTCAGGGACTGACTTGAGTACTTAGGCTGAAGTAAGGAGCAAGATATTTCTTGGGAATAGTCAATGGATGCAGAGCTCATTTTGTATTTACTCTGTTACATCAACACTCTCTGCTTGTTTCAGGGAAATTGTACATTAGTACGGAGGGCAGGCTGCCATTGAAGGGAACGAGCCAAGGAGAGCCTAACTCTACCTTGGGCAAGAGTATTTGCTGAGAAAATTAGCCTAAAAGTCTGTGTAATACACTTGAAAACAATGACAGAATGTGGGACAGGGCAACTGAATAACTGCTGCGTCTGTGGGTGGTGCCGTGTGTGTCGCACAGCAGTGCAGACATCAAGCTTCGTGTGGTAAAGGACCTGTGGCGCCCATGTTCCAGCTGTCAGCGCTCTTCTCTTTACACTGAGCACTCCTTTACTGCTAGGAATTTACCTGCTATGTGGGTGACAATTTTCTATCCTAAGAGAAGAAATTGCAAACCAGTTTTCTTTCTTCTGTTATTAATCAAACTCTGATGCCAGCTAAGAGTGGAGCAAAGGCATTTGTACATGCTGTTGTGGGAAACTCCATCCATGTGTGCAGCTAATAAGCTGGGAAATGTGTCTACAGCTCTCCTATTGATTATCACCTTCAGAGCAAGACAAATATGGGTCCTTACTGTATGCTGGCTGTGTAAATTAAAACTTTATTTAAATGAAAGCAGAGTGAGATGCACTGCACTGGGCCAGTACAGGATTGCTGTTCAAAACCAGCTCCTCTAGATGCCTGATTCCTTGCCTTCTTTTTTCCCCACTTGATATTCCCAATGGTGCATTAAGATGAACTCAGTAGTTAGTAAATTTTCCTCTGTGTAGTTTACAAGCTCAAGGTTATGGGCTAGAACAAGTAGTGTCATGCTATAAATCAGGTGTAATGGAACAGCTTGGGAGAGTGCACAGGAGTCCTTCCCTCACTCTGTGTTTGTCCAAAAAACTCTGAAGGTGGAGTTGGCATGAGCCCAGAAACCCCCACAAATGGCTGATTAAATAATTAATAATGAGCCTCGTGCTGCTACCCTCGCTCTTGACAGGTGAATGAAGCAAGACAATTTTCATCTTCTAGAACAAGGTGTATTTAGAGAAATTTGAGCGTGACACAACAGAACTAAGGTGCCCTTAAGAGGGGAAGGTGGATTCCAAAGTCAGCGAAGGGAAGGGGCAAAATACTTGAAATTTGGATTTACTTTGGGCTGACTGGAGTCAAGAGCAAGAATCAGAAGTCTGGTGCAGTTACACCTGTCTTATCTCCGAAAGTCAGTGAAAACTTCTGAGATCAAGGCAATACCAACTGAACTATTAGCTGAGTAGCCAGAAGTGTCTGTGTTTGTCTCTAATATGTCACACTTCAAAGCAGAAATTCCCAGCTGTTCTCATCAAGTCCGAGGTGTTTCAGAGATACTCTTCATTTTTCTTTTGCTCTTATTAGCTGTCTCTTTAGGGGGCCTGTACTCACTGCTTTTGTGGGGATGGATGCTTGGAAAGCAATTATTGTTCATCTTCTCCATCTGTTGTGATGCTGGATATGCCTGTCTTTTTGAAGGCTTTCAGAGTCTGTGCTGGGAATGCATTTCTCTTCCTAGAGTTGAGAGATTTGTATTTTTAATGGGTATTTGTTTTATCTATCACATCCTAGATTTATTCACTTGATAATCTCTCAGGAACACGAGCAATCTTCTTGTGTCCTGATCTAGTATGCAGGGATTGAATTCATTTAACAGTTTGGCTTTGGGCTGAGATAGCCATGAGAGGTAAATCCTGCCATGAGCTGAGTGTGCTCACCACCCCCAGAGCAGCAGGGACTTGCAGGGAGCTGCAGCTGCTCTCAGGATTGTGCTCTTAGAAGCTTTCTTTCACATGTGATACATGAATAAGTTACTGTATGGTGCATGTCTTTCCTTCCCAGACCATGCCCTTCTTTAATATGATTTCTTGTTGGTAAGTGAGGCTTCTCGATGGAATTTTTGCAATGACTGTGCTCAGTTGACCACATTTGGGTGTCTTAGGAATTCTTTTCTACATCCATCTGTTTTGATACAAAATAAAGGCATCATTCCTTCTTCAAGTTGTGTTTTGTTAAAGTTAGTTGGAAAGTGAGGTGGAAAAGCAAACAAAACTGCTTTAATAAAATGACATTTCTGCCCCACTCCAGCACAGTTCTGGAATAAACTCAGTATCATTTTGCCTGAATGTAAGATATTAACGTTTCTTTCTATCTACAGCAGGGAAAAACAACGGGTCTTTTGTTCTCTGGTACAGAAGCTTCCAACTTATTACTCACTTAAAAAAAAATCTCCACAAACTTAATTCAGATCCTTTATCACACAGCATCCTATCTTTATTTTTCAGAGATATTTTCAGATGTTATGTTTGTTCCTGATAGCAATCACGGGGGCCACAATCCTAGGTTTCAGAAGGAGGCCGATAATAAATCTTTCTGATATGGTTCCTGGGAAAGCAGGGCAATGGGGGTGATGACCCAGGGGTGCTTCCTATACCCACAAGGTGAAAAGCAACAGCAGCCCCTGTGCTTGACAGTTTCTTGGCACAGCTGTGACTTTGGCAAGTCAACACCCTCATGGCACTGACAGCATAAACATTTTGTGGCAACTGTGCAAAGCAGGCAGCCAATTATTTTACTAATGATTTCTTCTCACTGCTCTCCTCCTCCTCCATCTGCCCTAAAGAGAAAAACTTTCTCCTCTGTACTTTGCCCTCATGGATAATGGCAATAATATTTTCTTTCTGTAAAAATGTGGTGCTAACACTGCAGTAGCCTGTGCTGTGTGGGACTTGGCTGTGTGATACCAGTCTTCCCCTAAGTTCCCTCTGTTTCGCAGACATTTCTAGGTCCTGTCTGTGACTGTGGTAGCCGTGGCAGGGCTAATCTGAGTTTGCATCCCCAGTGACTCCTCTCTGAGCTCCATCCTGCAGGTACCAGATTTCTCCCAGCCTCTGAGCTACCTGGGGTAAAGGGAGGGGAAGTGCTCAGCAGTGAAAAGGTAACTTCAGATGCTCCTTCTCCATCAATTTTAAAAGGAGAGGGGTCCAGCTTCCCAACTGAAGACTGTCTTCTGCCTCACCACTCCTGTCAGTGTGGAATCCAATACAGACTTGCATCTAGAGACAGTGATGAAGTGGTTATTAAATGCAATAGAAATCATCCAGGCCCCTTTTGATTAAAAGTTTCACTCTTATCTCTCTGGCTTTCTGTTTTTCGAAAAGAGCTCAGCAGAGACACAGAGCCAGGGAGGGAAACACTTCCCTGCTTTGTTGCTTTGAGGGGATGGGGCTTTCAAGCACACAAAGGTAGTGTTTACCTCTAAAACAAATGTTTGATATATTAAAATACAAATTTCAACCTTGAGAGATGGGACCCTTTCCTACCGAGCCTGGGAATTTGAGCAGTGATACAAGTGCATTGAACTGTGTGGAAATGACATCTTCTGGATACTCATCATGGAATAAAGCACCAAACATTTAAGAAATAACCATTACTTTGCATATAACACATGCCAGAGAAAGAATGTGAAAAAAGAGTCATCACCCTTCTATCAGCCAGCTCTTTTGAATAAAAACATAAAATATTAATTTAAATCAACTGAAAGGCATTAAGGACTTGATGTTCTCCTTGCCCCAGAAGTACTCTGCTGATAAGAAACAAATTAAAAATGCAGAGTTTTCAAATAGCAAAAATGCTGCATATTTTAAATGAAGTTGGTCTTTTTATGTATAGCATTTTGGACTAAAAAAATAATATTAAATGCACATAAAAATGATTACTGTAAATGGTGAAGACATCAAAGTTTGGGATCAAAGTTAAATGAAAGCGCTTGGAAGTCTGTTTGTTTGATCTGTACATAAATAAGCTTAAAAAGAAGCCAGGGCACTCTTACACAGCTGGAACTGGGTAGCCAGTTCAACTTCCTCTGCATCCCAGAGATTCCCAAAGTAGGTTAGATCCAAACGTGGTCAGTACTTTTGTTGGGATTTTTGTGTTTGCCCCGCATGCTTCTCTGCCAGTGCACCAGGGAAAAGGAGTTGGCAGAGAAGTTATCGGCTCTTATGAAACACAGTGTGAATGAACTCCAGGACAATGAAATAATGCCTCTTTCCTCTTCTGGTTTTGGCATGAGGGTTATCAAAACAAAGGTGAAAGATGAGTCCTTGACCTTGTTGAAGCCAAGGCTCTTATTGTTAACAGTATTTCTCCTGGTTGTGTCTCACTCCCTGTTCCCGGGTTGGCAAGAAGTGTGAATTAGGAATATGGGTCAGAGCTCTGTTAGTTTATATCAGCTAAAGATCTGGTACAGAACTAAGCCACACTAATCTTCAGTTCATTTTAGTTTGCTCTTAGAAACAAGAAAACCAATAACCTTGAGACGTGGGATTTGCAGGAAAACGTGGGATTGGTGCCTTCCACCAGAAGATTCCACTGTGCTTTACGGTGATGAACTCCCGCAGGAACCCGCATGGTGCAGAGCAATGGCAGCTCTGGGAGCTCTTTGGGTATAGTGCAAATGTGAGACCTTTATCTACAGAGAGCCAAACTGCAGCTCATTTAGAGAACTGCAAGTTGTAAGCAACTAGAAGCAAGACTTCAAAGAAAACCTCCTTGGCTCCCGTGACTTTTGTTTAGCAGCTCAGACCTTTGGGATCAGCAGACTTTCAGTGCTTAAGGGTGCGTGGCAGTCAGTAAAACTTGTTCTTAAAACCTCTACAAATTTACCCTGTTTCATTTGGCTTCTAACCAGGGCTCCTCTATCAGAAACCTTTCCCCAGAACCCTAAGCTGGAGCTGCCTGTGGCTCTGTGGTCCAAAGGAAGATGTTCTGCTTTGAAGAGCAGCTTGAAAGGCCATGTGTCACCTGGCACAGGAGAACATGCTGCTCCTTCACCTGGCCTGTGTTTGTAGTCCTGGAGTTAAATGTGCATCTTCCTCAGGAGGCACATCCGAGCCTGTGCCTTTGGAGATGGGGACTTCAGGGTTTCTACAGGGGCTGCTGCATCAGGTCACTGCGGGGCAGCCAGTGAGGAAAGCCTTAGTAGAGGACTTGGCCTTCAAAAATTCAGCTACAGCCTCAGGGTGCGTGTGCCTCTGATTTACAAAGGGTGGTTTTTTTTTCCCTGTTGAGAAAATCAAAGTTTTCCTACCCCCATGTTCTTTTCCATTCAAGAGTTCCACAACACATGTCCCCCAAAACAATTAATTATCTTGTTAAAGTAGCATTTCTTTTTCTTCCCAAAAATTTTCCCTGTCAAGAGCTAGAAGGAGAATCCTAAAGTCTCTGGATCACTTTCCATTTTCTTGCTGTGAGTGGGAGTACAGGAAAGATGCTTTTAATGAAAATAGCTATTTTTTAAGTGAGAGAAATAAAAAACCTCCCCTGGAATGAAAACACAGCCTGCATCCTCCCAGAGAGGTGGCACCTGAGGTGGCAGGCTGCAATTTGGCACTGTGATCTGCTCTTAGGGCAACACGCTGCTTTTTCTTTGGTGAGCCCAAATTTCACTGGAGCCCCGTGAGAAGGTGACTGGGTCAAGGGTGGGCGGTCAGGATGTGCTCACCCCCCATTGCAGCATGATGCTGAGGCTGCTGAGCGCCTGGTCTGAGAGCATCAGTCAGCTTTTCAACCTGCTTTTCTGGCTCTTGCGGATGTTTTTATTGTAGTTGCCACATAGCAGCATCTGTTTTATTTTAGTTTTGTACAGTATCCTCCATTGTTTCCATCTAATGCCAGGTTGAATTTCGCAGGGACCTGCAATGCATCCCGAGGGAGGGCTGAAGGAAGGAGGCTGCAGAAACGGGCAGTGTTGATAACAGGCTGTCAGTGCCTGGCAAAGCTGGTTTTCAGGGATGAAATTAGCTCAGAAATCCTCATGGTTTTGCTTTGTAGACAAGAGCAAAAACCAGGAGGACTCAGTATTATCACCTGCATCTCCCTTGCCTGGGAGAGCTTCTCTGCAAGTGCAATAAATCTGTTTTCCTGTGAATGCAAGAGAGCTCTTAAAATAAGCTCTTAAAATAATCTCATTCCAATCCCTCCTGTTATTTTTAATGGATTCCAGGATGAGCTGGTTTCTATGTGTAGCTTTTTTACATACAAATTTGGGTTTGAACCCAGCTGAATATTCAGTCCAATTAAAAGCACAGTCTTTGCTAAAACAGAGGCAAGGGGAACAGTGGGGAAGTCTTCCATGCAAATGAATGAAACAATGAAAACAGGAGGACTGAATGTTTGTTATTCATACATATTCTTACAGGTAATTATTGTGATTTCATTCGTAAAAACTGCCCACTTTAAGAAGAAGTGATTGTATTCTAATAAGTACTTGTTTATTAAACTTCCAGTGACTGAAGTTGAATATGAATTATTAAAATGTCTGAGAGGTGCTGGGTTGTTTTTCCTTTGCCAGGTGTCTGTGAAAAATAAAAACAACAGGAAAAAACATGCAGCACGAGAGGTAAAATGTAAGGCAAGAACTGGCCCAGGATCAATGGTCCCAGTCCGCTGGCCAAAGTCTGCCAGCAAAGCCAGAGCTCTGGCACCTGCAGGACAGAGATGGGGACAGGTCTGCACTGCCCAAGGAAGCCAGCTGAGAGTTTCCTGCTCTCACAGACATGTGTAAGGCTGAGGCATACATTTCTTCTGAGGAATAAGAGGAAATTTGGGCGGGAATGAGAACACCAGGAGTGCTAAGGTAAGGGCGGGTGTGTCGCAGCACATGGCAAAGAAAGAGGGAGAAGGGAGTGGTCTGTGAGGACAAGTGGCTTCTGTCTGTCTGTAAAAGGCACGGTGTACCCCTCAGTTTCCATGTACCAAAAGGATTTAGACTTGGAAGTAATGACAGAGCAAGGGAAGCCTGGAGAACTTGATAGATTTATTCTGGTAAGAGGTTAATGGCTTAGCCCTTAAAATGTACCAGAAAATGCAAGGAGGTTTATGTGACGACTTAGACACATTCTGGCAATAAATGCAATGTGAAGATGTTCCCTCCATTTGCCTTAAGCCTTTGACTTTACTCTGCCACTGTAGGAAACTCACTGTACATAAGAAAAAAGAGAAGATGTGAATTTGTTGCAAAATAATTGTGTTTTTCTCTAGCATAGTTTACTCCAGGAAGGAAGTTCTTGCCTTTGTACTCAGTATCTCCCAGGCTCCCTAGCAGTGTCAGGAGCTGTTGACCAGGTTTGAGGACAAGTGTGGAAGAGACTGAAGTTTATAAAATATCACTGACAGGAAGAGGGGAGATCCTCTAAGTACCTGAAAAAGAAAAGCTGTGATACCTTCCAGAAAAGAAACCTTATCCTGGCTCTACTCCAGGAAAACTCCCACCTTCCTAAAGCATATAGTCCATCAGTCACTTGACACAAGCCAGTAGAAAACCAAATTATTTTTTTTTCTTTTTTTTTTTGCTAATGTGGATGAATTCTGGAGAACTGTGGAACCAAAATGTCCTGAACAGGTGATGCTTCTGATCTTGACCAGCACCTGTGCAACTGCAGCCTTTAATTTCCCCTGATTCCTGGGAGTTTGCTGCGTGGTTGTACAGTTTTATCTGACAGAAATGCAAGTCCAAAGATTCTTCTTTAAGCCCAACAACCTGCTGGGTGACAGAACACAGGTACAGTCATATCCATATCTTTGATTGCTGATTATTCATGAGGTGCTACAGGCATCTGTGCCTTTTCAGCTGAGTTCCCTGCTGTGTAGTCCTGCTTCTGTCAGTCTCCCAGTAGAAAAACAGGCTTTGGCCCAGTGATGTCTGCACTGCTGTTTTCTTCACGGTGCTCATATTCTGAACATTTATAATTCAAAGGTCTTCAGAAGAAGTGACAGTTTCTCTTCTACAAAATAAAGAGCATAATGACTTATGTTAATTATTCCTCCTCACTTACTCTCTTACCAGGTTGTATATTACTCCAAGGCTTTTAGTGCCTTGGGCCAAAAAGGATCATTACAACTCACAGCCTAATGACCTGAGCAAAAAAATATAAGTGAGGGAGAACACGTCCTGAGTCCTCCACTGAGCTCTCTGGAGTCATTTATGGATGCCTTGGGAATTCTACAAAGGAGCAGCTTGGAAAACAAACAGAATTGTTCAGTGTTGAGCATTGCTCTCGTGACATCTCTGCTATTACAAAGATTTACAGCTGGAATAATTCGATCTGGGTTTTTCTCTTCCCCCCATTGACTCACATTTTGGAAAGCAGTCAGGCCCTGAGAGTTGGGTTTTGCATAATTGAAGCACCAGAACATATTAAGTGGAACAACTAATGGGGACGAATTTTTTTCCTTTCCTTCCAGGCTGGGTTATCAATTATGAATTAGTGGCAATCTAAGATCAAAGGGGTTCCATTTTTGCAGCTGAGTTTGAGGATTTTGGAACTGAAGAGATGAAATGCAGCTAATGACTCATTTCAGGAAGGCTGAGACAGAAGATAACTGATGGGTGGAGTTAAGTGTTTGCTTTAATGTGTTTCTGACCATGGACATACATTCTCAAATGTAAAACTGGACACTGAGATCAAGTTAATCACATAAAATGATGCTGTGAGTTCCTCTTGTGGGGCATGGCAGAGAGCAATCTGGTCTGTAGCACTTTTCCTTAATGCTGAACACAACCCAGATATTGAGACATACAGAAACATGTTAAGGTTACCACATATTTGTTACACAGAAAGCTGCTTTGCATCAGTACCTGTTACATCACTGCTGAGAAAACACATCTGTCCAGCAAGAACAGTTCAACATGTGCTTAAAACTCCCCAAAAATATTACGAGGATTTTAAATTAAAAGTGGCTACCACCCAATGGAGGGACATTGAGAAGAGCAGCCCAAGGCAGGGCTCAGGTATGTGCTGCTCCCTGAAGTGGCAAACAATAAAGCAGTTTATGATTCAAGATAGTAGATGGTGAGACAAGGCTCTGGGAGCCTTAGGGGGCAGGCAGTAATCTGCTGTGCTTTCTGCAAGGAGAGTGCAGGAGCACTGGACAAAGCAGGCATGAGCAACAGCTGCCTTGGCTTTAAAAGTATTTCCCCTTGAAATACTCTGCTCCTGAGTGAGTGACCCCGGTCAAAGCCTGTGAAAAGGGGTAAGTGCTCAGAGCTCCTCCCCAGAGCTGTTGGCGGGGGCTCTGGGGGTGTGGAGCTGCCCAGGTGAGGCTCTGGTTACCTGCTGGGACTGGCGGGAAGAAACACCACCCATGGAGCTCAAGAGGAGGAATTTCTTAACCTGGAGACTTGAAGGCAGCAGGAAGAAGCTTCCCAAGGAGTCCTGGCAAAAGTGAGTTTCTTACTGGTGTAAGAAATCTCTGAATTCCTAAAAGAAAATATTGGGGAGAGTGAGACAACCTGGGTGAGGGGAGGGGTCTTGGGTGGGCTGCTGGGGGTGTGGAGCCCCTCTGGCTGCCCAGCATGTGTGTTGTAGCCCTAGTACTGGCTATCAGCTCTTGCTTCAAGAGCACAGAAAAAGTCAATTATCTTGTGTGCTTTTATGTAAGATATTTTCTTTGGCCTCAAAGTTATCATTTTTAATGGGATGTTAGAAAAATTTCATGCTATGTATTTCTTATTTTGTTTGGATAATGCCTTCTAAATAGGATTTTAGATAAATATAATTTTAATTGTTTCTTATTTTGTTTGGATAATGCCTCATAGTACGACTTTTGAAATTAATGCGAATCTATTACTAAATTATAATAGAGCAATTATAAAAATAATGAATTTATGATCACAACTGCTGTTGGAATAAAAAGGAAGGAGATATTAATGACCTGACTCACCTTTGCTGATGTATCAGAGAGAAAATGAGGCTGGGAGTACTAAATGTTATATTCAAACAGTTTAATGTTTGGAGAGAAACTTTCATAACTTCACACTTATGTGAAATGGGAAATAAATATTTATTTTGGAATATACATACATTTCAAGTGCAGAGGCCAAATGGACAAAACCTGCTTCAACTTTCATTAAGAAATTGGTCCATGATTTTTTCCTTTTATCTTGAGTACTTAAAACACCTTTTGGGGGAGATCTCCAATGAAAAATGCTTTTTCCTCCATAAATTTTGGTTTTTATTAGAATTCTGATGTGGAGACTGTGTGTTCTGATGCTCTGAGTTGCAGAAGGACTTTATTGTTATCTGGCTGTAACAATGAGCACCTGGAGATGAGAATATCTCCCTCTACAAACCAGTAAGGAATTTGTTCAAATCGATGACTCAAGAGTTTATTTTTCTTTCTCTGGATCAGTGTCTGTATTTGTTCATCTTATTCACGTTTCTCCAAGTACTCCTCTACTTCCTGATACTAGGAAGTTTTACTCAGGTATCTGCTAATTATAAATCTTTGTCAGAGACAATAGAAGGTATGACCTGGGCAAGGTGTTTTAGAAAATAAACCTAAACCAATTACTATAGGGAAAATACTCAGCTCTTGATTAAAACTCTGAGATAGATTTGGTGATGATTCTCTTTTCAGACCACAGTGTAATGATTTTTTTTTTCCCCTCAAAAGGATCTTCTTGTGGCTGCAGAGCTATTTCTTAAGAAGTTACTGCTCTGTCCTCTTCTGTGGTTTTCTGCCTTTGATGCTTGATGCAGGCTCCCTGAGCAGAGGGAGCCCGGTGAGCCTCTGTGCTGCTGTGTTTGCCCAGCCTGGACTCATTATGGATCCTGATCAGGGGCTTTCCGAGGTGAAAACATGTCAGAGCAAAGCTGTCATACTCAGTGGGCTGCTGGGCTGAGGTGTTAAACCACATTCCTCATCTCTGCATGGCTCTGCATCCTCTGGCCTCTTCCCTGGTGCTGCCAGAACATCCAGCAATTTCATTCCCTGGATGGTGCTGGTGGTGGGGTTGAGAATCTCCTATCCCCTCTGTTTGCTGTTTGTTTTATTTGAGGTGTTGTTAACCTTTACTCAGTGCATTTATTTACTTCAGGTTTTAATAGCGTGATAAGGTCACTACAAATTTAGTGGGAGGCGTTTTAAGTACTTGCAGCGATAAATCACAGTGTACGTCACCCTTGTGCAGTTTATCCAGAACCAAAGAAATCCATTTTGGCCCATAATATGAAGGCCAAATAAAGCCAGGTATCATAGTGAGAAAGCTTTGACACATGGCTCTGAAAGAACCTGCACACTTCTCCTCCATAAATTAACAGCTATTTTGCAGAGCTGACAAGTAGCTGATATTCTTGGAACTGGTCCCATTTGCGGCTTTTTTCCCCTCCCCTCTTCCATTCTAGTCTCTTGATCTTTCCCTTTAGAAAATCCAAGGAGTAGAAAAAGCAGTCTTCTCTCTAAAGTAGGTTTTAAAACACTGGTGGTATGGACCCATGTCACAAGTCTGGTGAACTTGCTGGTAGTGCATAAAACCTCAGAGATTCATCTCTGCGGGAATATGTTCTTATCTATTCCTTTATACATTAGATATTTTTTTTTTCCTTTTTAGACAAGACAGCCTTTGCAGGTAGGATCAAACCAGACTGCAGGTCATCTTCAGAGCTGCAAAGTCCAAGTGACCAGAAAGGGATAGCAGCAAGCTCTGTCCAAGAGCTGTAGATGAAGCACAAGGGAATGTGTTGTGGGCCACTAAACTGCTCTGGCCAGGAAATGGGCTCAATAACCTGGCATGTATATCCTGCTTTAATTCCTGTTGGTTTATGGCCCCTGCAGTGCCCCAGGAGCCCAGCCAGTTGTCTGACCTTACCCCTGCCTTTAGTCCAGCAAAATTCAAAGGGTGTTTGAGAGAGGAAGGAAGAAGGGGAGGAAGGGATTTGTTGCCAGCAGTGGTGTTGGACTCCTGAACTCTCTAAATGACCCAAGAGGAGATTGATTTCACCTGTAAAGCCCAGCAACCTCCTGGGTTTTACGCTAGCATTAAAAATTAAATGCCAGTTTCTATGTTATTAAAGGTGGAATAAAATTGCTGCATCTTACCACATTCAGAGCAAGAAAAAGATGGAGACTTTGTAGAGCTCGGAAATGTTGTTACTGTGAAGTGCAAAAGCAGTGTGAGGAGGAAGGATGACTGTCTCCTCGAGTTCCTCCTTCATCTGTGTAGTGAGAGAAGAAAAAACACTCTCTCTGAGTGAGAGACAGTGCTGTGATGTCTGCCAAACTTGCCAGAGAGCGGAGTCTGGCCGGGTTGTGTGCGCAGCACACCTGATGGATGCTCAAACGCAGCCTCCGTGGAAACAGGCAAGTCAGGTTCTGCCAGGCACTGCTGCCTCTCACTCAGTGTCAAATGCTCCCTGCAAGAGCTGCTCCCTGAGTGATAGATTAAAAAGCAGCAAGAGCTCATCAAACTCTGGATACATCTCTTTTAGGTAAATAGAACCTTGTCACTTTGGAAAACTGCAGGGACTGGATGAATTTTTTCAAGGCCTGAGGGTGAGGCAGTTTTCCCCGCACAATTTTGGATGTGTTTTGGGTACACATAACCATTGCTGGTTCTGACATTTTAATTTTAAGTCCTTTCTTCTTTTTTTTTTTTATTTTTTTATTTAAAGAACCGCAGCTCCTAGAAATGTCTGATTTGCTTGTTTTCAAAGGTACAAAACTCTCACCATCATCTGCATAGGTGCATCATGAATCTCTGACCTGTCTGCATCAGGCTGGGAGAAAAGCCAAAGCTTTTTTGCCATCAAACCCTAGGACTTTTATCGAAGTGCACACACTTTTGGAGCGATGGGGCGAGAATAGGTGATGCACAGGACCTATGTAACCTGATGGAGGTCCCTGTGACAGGACATGAAAGCAATTGATCCATGTCATGAAATTCAGGGAGATGTTGGAATAAACTGGACATGCCCTTTCTGCAACCTACCAGAGGTACAAACCACAGCTGCCACTGGCAAAGGACAGACTGGAGCCAGGGTCACTGCGAAAAGGGACACTCACTTTTAAACAGGGTCTGTCCCTCTGCCCAAGGCACTGGCCGTGGTCATCACCATGCACCGAAAGCTCCACAGCATTTTCCATGCCAGGCAGTCTCTCTCAAGGTCTTTAATGCCGAACTATTCTGATAATCATCTTTTAATTTTTTCCTGACTATGTCCATAACTTCTTTTCTTTAGTGAAAGTCTTCTTAATGCACAGCCATGTTGTAAAGTCAAGCTGCAGTTGCAAGATGCCCAATCCTAAAAGAAATACTTGTTCAAAAAAGATCCATTTCTCAGGGAAATTTGCTTTGATTTGCAAAACAGAAAATGTGTTCATTTAACTGCATCATGCCTTTGATAGGTCACTATTTCACCCTTTTTGTGCAACAAAAGTTTATTTAATAGGTTTATTGCTTTTTGGTCATTTGTTTCCAAAGGCTTTGCTTCAGTGCTACGGCTCTGATCTGGAGTACAGAAAATTAATTATTTTTACAGTAGTCTATTCCCTTCACAAGTCCTCATTTTAAGTGTAGCTCAACTGCATTACAAATAAAAGTATGTGGTCCTAGAGGGAGTACCAAGCTTCTAATTTAATATTGTACTGGAGGCCTTATAACGTCAGCGCTGCCGGATCGAGGTTTTCTCTTTCGAGCCCTCCTCTGTCCCAAGGGGAGTCACGAGGTACCAGGCTGGCTGCTGTCAGTGTGTGTGGATGCTGCTGCGTGTGTGTGTTCACTCTTCTGCTTCGGATTTTTCAGGCTCTGAGCCTCATTAGTAGAAATGAATGTCCAGAGTGAAAACTTGTCTCAAGAATCTGAGTGTGGGGAGGGGTTGAACTAGATGACTTTTAAAGGTCCCTTCCCACCCGAACCGTTCTGTGACTCTGTAATAAATAGGAAAGAACTGTCTGTAAAAATAATCTCTCACTGCTGGGGTTTTATGGTGGGAGCCTCTGCTGTGAAGGCATCAAACCCCACGGAGACATCCTCAACTCCTTCTGCTGATGTGTGTGCAGTCCTTGGCAGATCACAGTGCCACAGGAGAGGACACCTGAGTTCCCAAGGCATGGTTCTGTGTGTGCCATTTGCTTTCTGTCTACTCCTTCTTTCAGTGCTTTCAGAGAGTTTGAGGGATAAACCCTTACAAATTGTGTTTTGTCCCCTGTAGAATAGATATTTAAATGCAAATAATAGTTTTGGAAGTTATGATAGAAAATGATCCACATTTAGGAGAGGGGTTAAGACCACTCAGCATCTCACAGTACCACTAAAATCCACCATTTTCTTAATCTGTAGGATGATTCAGAGCTCTGGAGAGATTTTTCTTACCTCCTCATTTTTTTGCAAAACTATTCTACCTTCACTTCTGAACTCCCTCCTCCTCCTCTGGCTAATTTTCTCTGGGGAAGTTTCCTCCTCACTGATGACAGATGATGACCTAGATCTTGTGCATCTTTTCTGGAGAAAGCAGCTGAGCTGATGCTTCTTATTCTCCATGCTGTTTAAAACTGGGCATGGTTCAGTAGAATTCAAACACTTTGCCCTTGAGAGTAAATCTCAAATTCCAAGATGCATCTTTACCATTGTGTTTCCTGCTCTGCAGTCTGAGGTGCCTGTCAGGATTTCCTGAGAGCTGTGGGGATGAGCTGATACTCTCCACCTCTCTTCTGCCTGCTGACAGGGCACTTACCATGAAATGCTGACTGGCTCAATTTCATTTTGCTCGTGTCATGTTGGCATCTCAATCCCTGGGAAATCAGAGACCCTGTTCCTTTGGCAGGTCTGGATTCTGTGTGTACTTACAGTGAGCAGTGGTTGGACCTGTAGGAAGAAATGACCTGGGCAGCCAAGATGGAGGGCAAGAAACAAAAATATTTTCCCTTTTCCATGAGGAATTCAAGGCAGAGAGTGGAGAGGAGCAGCCTTCCCTAGGAAGCTTGCTAGAAGCCCTAGCAATGACTTTGAGGCTGCTCTGGATGTTGGTGGCAGCAGAAGAGCACGTGTGGTGCTCTGGGGTGGAGATCTGTGACTTTTCCCTTGCCTGGGGATGAGTGGAAAATGGGATTTAATTGTCTGAACAGCACAGGTTACTTTTGAAACAACTGTTTATTGTCATTTACCCCGGTGCTATTTCTGCATTGTCAGCACTCAAGTCCCCAGACTTTTGACATGGGATGGGAACCCTTGTGTGGGGCTGGCAGGGTCCAGTGGGAGCAGATGGAACTGGAAGTGATAGAGGGAAAGGTGATAGAGGGAAAGGGCACAAATGCAGGACGTCATTTATAAATATGCTTCTAATTGTTACCTTGCTTTGAAAGACTTTGTGAAAGCGTGGACATATGGACTCCTTTAGCATTCAGCTGTTTTCAAGAGGCATATTGTGAGTGGGTGAATGTTTGATAGGATGGAAATAAGGGAACCAGAATTTTCCCAAATGGTGAATCACTTCTGGTTCTGCCATTAACAGAAGGTCTCCTTCTCAAGGTGACTTTATTAATTGGGCCCTTTATCATCTCTTGCATCACAGAGGAAAGTGAAAAGATATCAGCAACTGTGTGTGGCCCTGCAGACAGCTACCATCTGCAAAATCATGCACTTTCCATCAAAAAGTAATTAAATTAGCCCAGATTCCATAAGTAATACAACTGGATCTCCCTGGCACCTCCCAAGAGAAACATGCTCTAAGTCAAACGCACTCAGAGACCATATTTGTAAGTGAAACAATTATTAGTTTAATTCAGTCATCAGATTAATTTTCCAGAAGCAGGAAATGCCCATCACCAGAGGAGGTGACAGCAGAGTGTGCCTCCCACCCGCTCAGGCCCCAACAGGACTGATGGATGCAGTGAGACGATGGACAGACTGACCATGCTGTCTGACCACTGGTGGTGTCCAGACCACCCTGAGCCAGGAGCAGCCCCCTAGTCTGTTCTCTCCTTGCTTTTCTAGACAGAATTTTTATTTTATACAATGGCACCGAAGATACATGGCCAAAGGGCAGCTCCCTTGGCTGCCACAGCCGCTGTATCCCATAAGCTGCAGGGAGCACAGAGAGGTTAAGACCAGGAACAAGCCAGGGCTCCTCTTCGTGCTTCAGGCACTGAAGAGAAGTAGTCATGACACCTAAATTAGAGCCTGGTAGGACTGTAGTCAAACTACATCCTGAGCATTGCTATGAAGTGCAGTAAGTGGCCTGTCACATGCAGTTTGCTGGTTTGCTCATCCCCTGCCCTGGAGAGGAGACGACCGTGTGCACAAGGAGTTATTTGCAGCAGCAGGAATTTTCCCAATATCCATGCACTTTCCTGCCTGCTGGAGAAAGCAAGCTGAGATGTGGAGATAGATCAGAGGGTATAGTGAAGGTCCCTTAATCAGACAGCCCTTGGAAATGGAAAACATGGATGCAAAAACTTTTCCTTTTATTTCTTTTCCTGGCTTGTTCTGCATCAGTCTTTTCTAGAAGTCAGGATTGGGTTTAAGTATCTCCTTTTCAGTGTCCATATCAACTGCACTGCTTTCCCCAGAGCGTGCCTTTTCTAGGCTTTTTGGGAGTGCTCATTTTTCCTTGTACCAGTGGAAGTGCTTGCTCCATCCATACTCAGCTTGTCCTAAACTTGATTGATTTCTAGAGTTCCTTTACCTGCTGATGGGTTGTCTGGTTCCTCAGTTTTTCACAGCTGCTTTCCTTAAGGTATTCTGTTTTCTGCCCAGCCCGTTTGAGTATTGAGATTAGATTCAAGTACTGGCTATATTCTATTTTGATCTATCCAGTGTTGATTTTTTTTTTTTGCCACACAAATGATTACCTTCCCTCATCTTCACTCTCCTTGTATTTATGCTTCTATGCAGGTTTCTCTGTATGGTTTGGTTGGTGGGTTAACTACTTGAAATGTGACCTTTGGAAGTTGAGGGGTTTCTTTTTGCTGGTACACATGGATGCTTCAGGCAAAGTGACAGAAGATCTTGGATTGACACATGAAAATAAACTTCTTATTGTGAATTTTTAGAATTGGTTAATGAAACCCAGCACTATATGATTTCCTTTACTGTTTCATGCAGTAAAGAATGCTTAGACCCAGGCACGTAGTCAGAGTTGTGATAGCATAGTGTGTTTGAAACTTTGGGTTGGGTAACCTTTCTGGTCCAGCTTTGATCCAGACTTGAAATGAAATAAGGCAGGAGGGAGCCCTTGGAGGTAAATACTGAGTGCTCTGTGTGGGGAGTTTAGCCATCCACGTGGCTCTATTAATTGTAATGATGGTTGTGAATCTACATTCTCATGGATCAGGTTGCACAATTACCCCTTTGGTGCCATTAGAGCTTCTCTCAAGGTTCCCTCTTCACTTTTTGCCATCAGCCAGAGCACCTGCCTCCCCTCCAGAGTCCCCCATGGGATCCACTTCACCATTCTCTAACAGCTCTCATTATCTGGGGTATCTCATCAGTATTTACCTCAAGGAGAAGATCTAAATAATCCTGCCAAGGCACAGTAACAAAAAACTGTAAGGGACAGAATAAAGTTGGCACCCAAAACAGAGAGCAGTACCCTGCCAAGTTCCCTCTCACCCTTCCCATGGGCCAGACTCATCGTGACCACCACAGTCAGGTGTCCTGTTCCAGAGGGATGTGCTGAATCCAGAGCTTGGACCACAAGCACCATCCATTTCAGCACTGGGGTTTCTGTGCTGTTGCAGGAGTGTCCTTCAGTTTGGCTCCAGACATGATGAGAGATGGTCTACAGGAAACTGGCAGCGGGAAGGGGCTTTGGCCAGGAGATCCCAAAACCTTCTTGCTGGCCATGCTCTGCCTCACAGCAGCGGGGCTGAACCATCCCTGGTGCAATCTGCAATTCCTGTTGGTGGCACTCCGCGGAGGGATCTGACCCCAGCTGCAGTTTCCTTGCCCACTTAAGCGTGTTTATTTAGCTTTGCCAAAAAGGTGGTGTGTGAAAATTGCTTTTATTGCCAGAAAAAGAAGTTTGCAATAAAACCTGTCTCCTTGGGTGCACTAATTCTATTTTACAAAGAAAGAACATATTGTTTTAATTAATCATATGAAAGCAAAATTAGCATGATTATGTGAAAGGTGCTGTAAATCATTCTGATCCACATCATTGAACAAAGAGCACTTAGTTATTCCAGAGTTGTTAAAGATTTTATCTACCCAAGTGAAAATTCAATTAGCACAAACCAGTCTCATATAAAACTAAGGATTCTGACTGCAGGAAAAACTTCGTGTGTGAATACTACCTTGTGCCAGTTTGATAGATTACTGTAATTAACTGTATCCCACGCAAGCTAAACAAAATTTACAGAAATGTTGTTATACAAAAGGAATATCTTCTCTCTTGTTCTTGGCTAGAAATTTGAATAGTCTCCATAATACTGTTCTGATGATCCTAATCCATGTCCAAGTAAATAAAAAAATGCTGCTAACAAATGCAGAGGGCTCTGACACTCACTGTTTGGGGGTTTTCCCCCTTCCTGCTACATCAGAAACAGGCACTGCATTTAGAATGTCTCAACTTTAATTCAATTAGTTAACCCAAGATGTTTCAATTAAGCAACTTGAATTCAATTAGTTAGCCCAAGACATAAGTAGAGAATGACAAACCGAGAAAGAAACAAGATTGCTTAGAAAAAGAGCCATATTCCTATTCCTAGCCTTCCTGGGAGACTGGACTCTAGCAGAGTGCTAAAGGGACAGAAAATGGAGGGCATGGCAAGTTATGCCAGAATGCATCATCCTAGTGTAAAAATAACTGTACAAATAAACACGTTTGTTCTTGGACGTGCCTTTCCTCACCTGTTAATCGTATTTGTCAGGCTTTGGCTGAGTTCTCTTCCTGCAAGGAAGAACTGCTGTTGGTGTGCAGGGTCAGGCTCTTTGCTGGCCCATGTGTGCAGTGACATATTGACACAGCTCTTGGGCTCAGGGTGGTTTTTGTGTCACTGTCGCCCTGTGATGCTCTTGGTTTGTCTTGTAAAACACTTTATTAAGCAAATAATAGTGGCCTGTTCTAGTGAGAGTGGCCAGGTATAGAGGAAGTGGTAGCTCTGTTTTAGTATTCCAGGTTAAGCAGAATGTGCCCTGTCCCTCACCCAGGCACAACTGGGGAAGATTTGGGGAAGATTATCATTATCCCCAAAACTTGTACAACAGTCTCCTGTGGACTGGACCATGTGTACTGAGGAGGGCAGCCCTTTAGGGTCTTGAGTGTAACTACTGCATGTTTTTGTTGAGAATGTGGTGGTTCAAGATATGACCTGGTCGTGTCTGGTGTCTGTCCTGTGCCTCATCTTGGGCTATCTTTCCTGTGGAGAAGTAGGAAAAGCCATGATAAAATTGTTCAGTCTAGGGGAAGAAAAGGAGAATGAAAATCCACATTTCTTCGGATGCTTGGGTGAAAATGTGACCAGTCTTATGTCAGATGTTTGCTTTGATTGGATTTTTTGTGTAGTTTGAGCTTTCTTTCAAATTTAACTGAATTGTCCCAGTTTGGATGTGAAGATGGCTCTGTTTGCCATAAGTGGCACATATTGAGGGTCATGGCCCTTGAAACAATACCACACCAGACATTCTGACTTATAGGGTCTCCCTTGCTTTTTGGACTGAAGACAAAAACCAGGAATGTAACTAAACCTTGAATTGTAAAATGGGCTGGTGCATGCCTCTGGACTCCTCACCCTGTAACTAAACCTTGTGACAGATCTGGGCATGTTTGATAATCAAAAGAGTGCCTGGATGAGATCTGTGTGAGTGTGCCCTACCCACTGCACTCATCATCCCTGTTTGATGCAGATGGGGAAAAAAAAATCCTTACAAATTGCAGAATTGCTAGCACTGCTTTCTGCAGCACCTGAAAGTGTCTTGGACTTCTCCCAAACACATAATGGCCTGGTCTGATTCTACTTCTATTACAGCTCAAGCACTGGAAGTCCTGGGGTCAGATCCTCAGCTGGAATAAATGAGGATTGCTCTGATTGCAGCCAAAGATCTCTGCCAGGAGGCATCAGTGGAGGGGCTGCCTTCCCTTTTTTTTTTTAAGGGAGAAAGTGGGCAAATGGAACTGATAGCAAAGAGGATACAAATGTCTGTAGATACAGGCAAAGCAAGTAAAAGTGTGGCAGGGGGAGTGAGGGGGAGAAGATGGGAGAAAACACTTGAAGCAGCTGTCATAGAATCATAAAATTGTTTAGGTTGGAAAAGACCTTTAAGATCATTGAGTCCAACCGCTCTGTCGCTGCAGTTTAGATTACTTAAGTGAAAGCATTTACCTGCAGCACAAGTGAAAGGTCTGTCTGTGTGGCTAAAGTTATGTTTGAGCTCGTTCCCTTGGAGGTGAACAGGCAGGGAATTCCTTTCTGTACTTAAAAAAAGAAAAAAAAACAAGTATAACCCCCCCGAAATGGAGATTCCCCCCCGTGCTATGAGGGCATCAGTGGGGTGTGACAGCTACACCCTCCATACAACCCCCATCCCATAGCAGCTCTGCGTCTCTTTCCAGAGCAAATCCCTCTTTCTCAGCAGTTCGCCTTCCCCACCAGTTTAATTTCAATACAGTTGGATTTCAGGCTTCCTCCTCTTAATCCCCACTTATGTCTTTAAACATAAATGGTCAACCATTTTGGGACAAGGTGGATTAGTGGAAGCATTGGCAGAGAGCAATCTCTGTGTGGGAAAACCCTCAGCGTGTTTCCTCCAGTGCCAGATTAGCTCGGCTGGCCCCTGCTGAGTGAGGAAATGGGTCATTGCTAATGTTGTTTAATTTTGCTTTTCTGAGATGGGCTGTGGCTGCCTTAGCTCTGCTCAGCTCGGCTCGATTTAGTTTGCCACTCACAAGCCTCTGTGCCTTTCAATAGCAGGATGGCAGTGGTGGCACGTTCACAGAGCTAAAGTGGGTCAGTTGTGGGGGTTTTTTGCCCCCCTCAAATTTTGCGCTGGTTTAAAGTCAATCATTCATTGAGTAATTTCTTCATCCTTTTCTCTTTGGCCCCCTTATACTCTCTTGGGCTGCTTGCTGACTGACCAGTAACTCGTAATACCACAGCTGTCACATTGTCAGTTTATTTGCCTAGTCACTTTTAGTTTTGCAAAATTAATTAGATAAGGATAGATTTAAGTGACTGTGGAAGTCGGTGATGAAACATTACGTTCTCATTAGCTGGAATAATTCAGTTGCTCTGCTGTAATCTGCAGAATCTCCACAGAGTAAACAAGATGGATGTGAGTGAGAGGAGGGGAAGTTTTGCAGTGACCTCTTGCCAGGGGGGGTGGTGGGATGGTTCCTTGCAATCAATATCCCTCCTTTGGAAAGGGCATCCTTCCTGCTCCAAGCCATGGAACGTGACCAGGAGGCTGCTCCCGTTTTTCAGGAGCAGAGTCAGCACTTCTGGTGCATCTCCAAGGCACTTGGCTGTCCTCCCCTTCCCACTGCTGAAGAGTCCCTTGCCCACCCTGTCACTGCACATTTCCCTCTTGGAAAGGCAAAAATTATTCCTTCTTTTACAAATAGAGAAGAATAGAGAGAAAAGGAAAGAGAAAAGGTGAGAGAGAAAACCAAGTCAGACTCAAGTCTGCGTAGCAAACGGGATAGAGTTTTGTTTTTGGGCTTGTATGTCCAAGCATGTGTGATTTGAGCACTTTGAGCTGCTTTTTGTTTTCACAAATGCTACCATGACACAGGTAATTAAAAAATAAGGGGACTTTCTATTGGGATGAATAAAGAGCCAAATTTTATATCAGAGTAAAATAGGATTTCAATGTTGTCCTAGATTTGATAGCCTGAAAAAGAAGATTTCTGGGGACCCCCATTTTAGAATTCATCCTTCCATCAGCAAATGGCTGTTGTGGAGGCTAAATGGAAATCTTCCATGCTTCCATGCGGGAGGATGGAGCTCTGATCCTGCAGAGAGGATGAGCTGTCAGGATGTTGAGCTGCAGCCTGAGAGGAGAAAGGTGATTGAATTCCTGGGGGACAAACAGCTGGAGCTGCACTGACATAAGGCTGGGGGCACAGATCTGGGGCTGGATGAGTCCTTTCTATAAATAATTGCTGAGGAATACAGCACTCGGGATGCTGAGGACAGAAAACAATGCCAGGGACAAAAATGCACAGCTAGGGAATACTCTGAGAGACGAATGAATCATAGAGTGAAAAACAAACCAGACCAGGGGAAGGTTCTGGGGTTACAGCAAATAATGATGCACCTCTGCTGTAAAGAGCCTTGAATGAAAGTCACTTGGTGAAAGTGCTTTATAAGCTGTACACCGGATTGAATTCCCACTGAGGCCAATGGAATTGCTCCCATTTATTTTTTTTAATGAGTTGATTTGGGCCTCAATGGCCATGTTTTGATCCCCTGTGCTTTGTGGATGTCTTCTTACTCTACTGGAGAAATATATCACTTGGTTTCAGCTGGACTGTTCGAGCACCAAGACTGTTAATTGGGAGTTAGGTTATTCCTGTTGTTGTTTAGGATCATAAGCTGCCACGGGATCAAGAACCTCTTTGCCTACCAGAGCTTTAAAAAGCATTTCTGCTCTGGACACAGATAATGTTCTGGTGCTGGCAGGGCTGTAATACTTTAAAGAAAGATAGAGAGCTAGAAAATAGAATTTATTTGCAACTGTGGGAGAACTTGGCAGAATTTGTTAGCTGAGAAATCAAAACTGGTGGTGGAAGCTTGTCAAATCAAGACTCCCTAACTATTTTCTTCAAACCAGTATAAGAAATTCACCTGGATTAGATGCATGACCTAAGTAAAATTAATTCTTTAATCTCCTAATGATTCCAAGCAATTAGCTTGTCACATATTTGTAGCTGACTCAAAAATATTTATATTTTTTAGACTGGAAATGGAAAAGAACAGCAGCAGGAATCTGAGGAGCAAAGTGCCCTTAGTGGAGGCCACACAGAGGTCAGGTTCAGATCTCCCACCTCTGCTGAATCTTTAACTCTTTCAATATTCCCTCCCAGACCTTATGGTTTGGGTAGTGCCAAGACAGTGACAACTCTTTGCTTTTTCCTTCTTTCCCTCTAAATTACTAATCACAGCTATCTCTGTTTATTTTAAAATTTGCTATGACTACCTACCACATAATTGCAGATCTGAGTGTAAATCTGGAAGGGCACCTGGAGCTTGAGTTTTGTTGTCAATAAATCATCAGGACAATCTGGGAGCTGCAGCAGGGTGAGGTGTACCTGTGGGCCAAAAGTGTAGGACACTGTAAGCGCAGTGAAGCAGGAGAGTGGAGGTAAAAGAACTAATTAATGCTTATTGAATAAAACTATTCCACTCTTTATCTGTGGGAATTAGATTTAGAAAGAATTAGATTTAGAAGAGGCTCGAGCAAGCTGATTCAGTGACATGGATTTTGGTGTAGCACTGGGGCCAGCGTTGTTTGCAGAGGCAGACACCAAGGTCGTGTCTTTGAACTACACGTTTTTGATGGGAATAAAAATGAAAGACATTTGTGGTGTCTTTGAACTGGTATCAAAAACAAGAACTGGAGGTCACAAAGTGACAGTGAAGGAAAGGATGCACCCAAAATATTCGTGACAAAAATTTCTTCAGCTGGGTAGAGCTTGGTACTGCACAAGAACTTGGCTGCATAAAAATTCCCTGCAAGAAAAGGCTGGAAGGGAGCAGAATGGGTCTGCTTTGGGAAAACAGTGCTGTAATCTGTAAATCAAATTGTTTGGAGTGATGGCTGGGCCAGTGCCTCAAAAGTCTGCTGTGGAGAGCAGCAGCAGCCAGGTACCAAAGGAGGACCTGGCTCCAAAAAAGTACCTCCCCACCCTGGGCAGGGGACAGATACTCCTCTCCTCTGCAGCTGGTTTAGCACAAAACTCCGGCAAGCTGGTGGGTGAGGTGAGAGAGGAAATGGGAGTTTAGTGCTGGTTTCTATTTCTCCCCTGCTCTCTTGCAGCTTTTCCTGGAGGTTTCACCCCTGTGGATATCTTGGGTCCCTGCAGTAGAGCTGCTGCTTGATGCAGCAGCGTCCCTCTGTGCCCTGATGGGCATGTCCAGCCTCACGGGGAAGGACAAGTGTTCCCGGCACAGCCATGCCACTGGCAGGGCTCCTTCCCAGGTGGTTTCTGGTTTTTTGGTGAGTTTTCCATGTGTACAGCAGTGGAGCTGGAGCCAAGAGTCTCCCTGAGACAAGGCAACACAAGGAGGGTGTTTGAGGCGGGGAAGGCTGAGCCAAGTGTCTTGAAACAGATTCTAAACAGTCAAGTGTCTAAAATGCCCCACAATTTTTTTCCCTTATGGACAGCACATGGCTGCAACAGGACCCTGAGACTCCCTGACTCACCTCTCCAGCTCTTCCCACCCTGTGTGTTACAACTCAGTTGATGCAGAGCCCCTCAGAACTCAGCTGAGCTTAAGGAAAAATTTGCCTTGACTGCACATCTGTTGTTGGTTTATTCCCACTTACTGACCTTTCCTGGCTGCTTCCTCGCCCATCCCTGAGATGCCTTCCTCCTGTCTGTGGTGGTGTCAGCCTAATCCATCCATCGAGGAGGAGTGTCCTTGGGAAGGGCTGTCACTCTTGATGATTGACAAAAGGAAGGGAATTTGTCCTTTTGTCTATCAGTGTGATAAGCAAATCCAGTGCCAGTCATTTGCATGCAGGGAGGACGGTTTCATTAAGAATTTCATTAAGATGGTAATGTTTAATGTTTCCTGGAAAAAATGAGTTTTTAGCTTGTTCAATTATATAATTAAAGTCAGAGAATTAGGGAAGATTGCAAGCTGCTTGCATAATGTGGGCAAGTTTAATGGTAAAACTTGTAAATAAGTTCAAAGGAAATGAGCTTTTTTTTATGTTATTTGGCTTGAATGGAGTTTGTCTCCTGCAAGGGTGAGGGACAGGAGAAAGGCAGATGGGCACTTAACAGGCTCTGACAGAGGAATGTATTAACAGACAGGTATCAGTTTTCCCTGAGTTTGAGCAACAGGAGATGGGTGACCTGGTAAGATGCAGGAAGTGCTGCCAGGCTGAACCAGGCTGCTCCATGAGCTGTGCCAAGGCTGCGATTTCAGAGCACTTCTTCCACTTTATTTAGCACAGCACCGGGTTACAGGGGCTTTGGCCTGGTGTTTGGAAGGTGCTTTTTTTCCCCTCTGCCATTATGTGTCTGTCCCCACGAGAGGGGTTGAGATGCTGCACACAGGTTGTGCTAGAACTGGCTGCCTGCTCCATGTGTGTTTTCCCAGAGCACAAGAGGATCTGAACCTGGAGCTCATTCGTGTCCCAATGGCTCCTGAGACTCCCTGACTCCTGTCCTGCACCAAAACCACTGATCTGTAAGTGGGGATCTCCCAGGGAGCTGCTGTGCTCCTGCCTGCTGAGGGCTGTCAGCTCCACGTAGTTATTCCAGAAGGTCTCGAATAGCATCCCTCAAATGTCAGTCCTGAAAAGTGACATATAAAGGAAATTTATTAGGGAGCATTCCCAGCAGAAGCTCAAGCAGTATAACACCTTAAAAAGAAAATGGTGACCTGACAGAACTGCAGCAGTGCCGTGTATTATGTGCCTCTCCTTTAGTACTTTATACGGGTTATTTTAAGGAAATGACTGTTTTGGATGCACCATTATTCTTTAGAAAGAAGATCTATATTTGAGTGATTTGAGAATGACAACTGTTCCCTCCTTGCTTATTTTTCCTGTTTTTCACAGTGTTCCAGTTCATTTCATTGCAGGCTTTCATTTTGTTTAATTTGTGACTTTTGATTGCTGTCCAGCATATTAATATTTCATATGGAAAATTATATATATGAATTAATTTATCCAGTACTCTTTTACTCATTCAGCTTGTGAAATGTTCACAAAAATATCCTTTAATTTATTAAATCCCATAATTTTTCCCCCAACTCAATATCTATTTTATAACCATTCCTTGGGTTGTGAGACGGTTTAGAGCATTTATTTTGGAGCATGTGGTGATGTTGCATTTTTGGACACAAGATCAGGCTGTGTATTTCCCAGTGCTAATAGTCTGGTGTTGGTGGAAGGGTCCCTTTAGCCTGAGTGAGCTTTTGCCTCAACATCTGTTCTCACAGATGAACCCTTTTGATTTATTTTTTTTTCTTCCCCCCCAACCTCTGTGCATTCAGCAAACCTTCTCAGCACATTGACAAGAATGATGCATAAGTCTTTCATTATTATTTATCTGCAATGTTTTATGCATCAATGAATCCCATATTTGCCTTCTGCCTGATAAATACTTGGCTGCAGGGGAAAATGTACCCACCCGGTCATTAGCAGTCAAAGAATGGTGCGTCCTAGGAGAATACTGCTGGGTCAATAAAATTGTGTCTAGGCATTATGCTGGACAAAAGGGATTACTGAGGTATTGAATGGGAGGTGAGTGATTGTTGATTGAAGTATTTGTGTTTTGAAATAGCTCTGAATAAAAACATACCTCGCGTGTTGTCACTTGCCAAACTTCTGTTTTTTCTCTGCGGATGGTAAGAGTCCTTTTGTGCTGCTTATTAGCAATGGTGTTTTCCACCTGCTCAGTTGTGGAGCCTGCCCTGTACAGCTTTTCAGACATAATTTGTGGTCCTGAGATGTTGCCAGTGAATCTGTGAGTACTGGGACTCACAAGGTCCAAAATGCACCGTGTGGATTTGCCCCTGACCCGTGGGTCCAGCCAGGTCCAGCCCTTGCCCCATGGCTCGGTCTGGCAATAACAAAGTTGTCTGGAGCAGCTCTCTGCTTTAGCATTTAGCTCTCCATTTAACATTTCCGTATTTCCTGTCATCGGAGCATTGAGAAGATTGGGAATGTATTTTACTTCCCAAATTCCCCGGAGGGATCGGATTTCTTTCTGCAAAGTAGTTAAGAATGCTGCATAGATGGGGAAGATTGATGAGCAGTAAGTAAAATATTTAAAGACGTGTGTAAGACAAGCTTTGCATGGTATCCATTTATCATCTTGAGTAGATTTCATCTCCAAGCTGAGTTCAGACTTTTAAAGGAGAAAACGAGAGCCTCTGCTCTTGGAACTGCAGCTCTAGAGAACTTCAAGGAGCAGCAGCCCCTGCAAAATGAGTCTATCTGTGGATCTTTATTGAACTGTTACTCGCTCCACATTTATAGCTGCAAAGGCTTGGTTGCTGCTGATGGAAAGAAGGACACAATCAGACATTTCAACAGTGTAATTACTCTGGTGTGGAGGCAACAAAGTTGTTCCAAGGTCGTGTTGTCACATCAGAGCAGGCTGTTTCCTGCATCTCATTTTTATGCCCACACACAAAGAGACACTTTTCTGGCTGATATTTATAGAGAAGTCCTACAGTCATTTTAATTATGCACAACATACTGATGCCTGCTTCACTGATCATAATTGCAGCTCTGACCTGTTTTATTTTGTGATTTAGATGCTTTCTCTTAAGCACCGCTCTGGGCTATGATTTACAGCAGCAGGTACTGGAAGTGAGGAGACAGCCATTGATAACGCAGCTTTGCTGGTGGAGGCTGACACGAGCTGCGGGCTCTCACTGGAGGGCTCCTACATGTCTTCAGCAGCCTTGCCATGTCTCAGACCCCTGGGAGGGAAGAGACCAGGTGTTTGAAACACGACCTGTCCCATTTTGCTCCCATGGCCTGTCTTGTCCACCCCTTCTAACTTTGTTTCCCCTCCTAGCACTTTCCAGTGTGAAAAGTTCACAGTCAAAACCCTCACATTCTGTCTATTCCTTCTGAAAGGGATTTTATTTCTGATCTGAATGATTGGTCGTGCAAAGGCAAGCCCAGGAGCAAGGTGAATGCCCGACCTGCAGCCTTGTGCATGGTGGTGCCCAAAAAAAAAAACCATCCCAGCACTACTGCAGTGCCCTTTCCTTTTGTCACATTAAAGTTTCACTGAGAGGAGAAATTCATTTCTTGTAAAACAAGGAAATGTAGGAACGTGGCATCTCACGAGCAGCAGTGCTGCCAGTCTGCATGTTGTAGCAGAAGCACCCCCAGGGAGTGTCAGGGGAGACTTAATTTTTTAAATCCCTTGTCATGTTGTTATGCCACTCGCTCGTTTACCAGCAGAGGTGTCAGAGGACAAGTTCCATGGGGCTTCTGTAGTGCTTGGCAACAAACATTTGTCACCTAATGCTTTTAAATGGTTCCCCAGGGCAGGAAAGATGTGAGTGTTTGGGAGAGAAGATGACCCATTTCCATCTCTCAGAAGTCTTCCTCAGATGGAAGCTTTGCTAGGAGGGATTTCTGCTGATGGAGGAAACACAGGATGCACCGAGCCCTTTGGAGGGTTGTCTTTCCATGCACTGTGGGTTGCAGACCTCTGTTTTGATCACTTTAGCCCCATTAATTAGGTCACGGCTTGCATCTGTCCTGTCACATTCAAATCCACTCTAACCAGCACGTCATGATCCCTCTGCACACAGACCTTGTGATGGATGTCCTGAGCTGAGTCTGGAATCATGAACCCTAACACTGAGTAATCCCATGTCCTGAGGCTCCAAATAAAACCATTCTGGCTGCAGCAAAGGCTTGGGGTATTCCACAGGGTGAAAGGATCCTGGTTGCTGAGTCAAAGAAGTCACCAGGCCCCCTCTTACCTGGCAGGTAAGGGCTGGTCCCTGTGTCTGCTGAGGGAACTGGGAGCACTTTAGCTCTTGTTAGCATTTCTTTTTTTAAAACCAATTTAACATTTCCCCAAATTCTTCACTTTGTCTGAAAGCAACTGGTAGTGGTGGTGGTTGGATGGACTGGAGAGCCACATCCACAAATGACAGACAGAAGTTTAATCAAGAATTAGTGATCAGGAAGGTGGCTTGCTGCTTGCTCTGCCTGGCCTCTAGAGTCAGTCTGACTGTATTCCCCTCCAAGGATGGGGTCTGCCTTTTTTTTTTTTT